>CM051034.1:56811033-57411033 GCA_027627225.1 Congeria kusceri
TGTTTTTACCCAGAATTGTCTCACCTGAATTTCCAGTGCCGGATTGTGTTCCTATCATGGGCCTCTTATCTTTACTTATAGTTGCTTCTGCGTGAGTATGGCCACTATTCTCACTATCATCGGACGCATTACTATCTGATTTTATGTCAGATGAAGATATTCCACTCTTGCTTGGATTGGTTACAGGCTGATGTTGTCCTTGTGTTTTTTTATAATCATCTGCTGTTTTGAGTACATGGCCATCTGTTTTTCCATGCTGGCCATCTGTAGGTTGTCCATCTTGGCCATGTGTAGGTTGTCCACTCTGGTCATGTGTTGGTTGTCCATCCTGATCATGTGTAGGTTGTCCACTCTGGCCATTTGTCGGCTGTCCACTTTGGCCATGTGAAGGTTGTCTACTCTGGCCATACGTAGGTTGTCCCCTGTGACCATGTGTAGGTTGTCCAATCTGGCCATTTGTAGGTTGCCCACTCTGGCCATGTGTAGGTTGTCCACCCTGACCATGTGTAGATTTTCCACCATGGTTTTGTGTAGATTGTTCATCCTGGCCATGTGTAGGTTTTTCACCATGGCCATGTGTAGGTTGTCCACCCTGGCCCTGTGGAGGTTGTCCACTCTGGTCTTGCGTAGCTTGTCCACTCAGGCCATGTGTAGGTTGTCCACCCTGGTCATATGAAGGTTGTCCACCCTGGACATGTTGAAGTTGTCCACTCTGGCACTGTGGAGGTTGTCCACTCTGGACATGTTGAAGTTGTCCACTCTGGCACTGTGGAGGTTGTCCACTCTGGACATGTTGAAGTTGTCCACTCTGGCACTGTGGAGGTTGTCCACTCTGGCACTGTGGAGGTTGTCCACTCTGGCACTGTGTAGGTTGTCCATCCTGGCCATGTGTAGGCTGTCCACCCTGACCGTGTTTTCCAACCGTAGAAAAATTCCCAATGTCATGGTTATGTTTTTTTGCTGAATTGCGTCTTGGTGGAACCTCAGGAGATGGTTCCTCTTCAGAAGCTACAGAATGTTGTTGTCCTTGTGCTTTTTGATAATCATCTGCTGTTTTGAGCTCATTGCCATCTGTTCTTTTACCAGAGTCTTTTTCACCACCAGCTTCAGGCACACCAACTGGAGGAGTATGTTCTGCCATTGCATTGAACTTCCAAACCTGCAAATAAAGGAAAAAGCAGAACATACACTTGAAGTTGGGTAAACAATTTAGAAGATAAACAAACGTATTTCACAGAAAATGTTATAGTTTATGTTCACATTATCAACTCCACAGTTCACGACTCTACTATTGATGCATTTTCACTATAGAAAGTAAATTTGTGATGGTCAGGAATCAGAAAGACTATACCAAGAAAATTTGCATTTGACAAATATAAAAACAAGAGGGCTATGATGGCCCAAAGCGCTCACCTGAGAACTGGTTCAGATGAAGACCACATTGTTGTGCCAGGTTTGAAAATTAAGGTATCTAACAATACACAGTGGGGGTAGGATCAATTTTGATTTCAAACATCGGTAAGTGCAATGGGATAACTAAAGTATGAGTCGGGTAGTGGATGTGCGTTTTTTTGCTTATGGTTCTTAAATCATTTTTCTCGATATTCGTACCTGACCCTTTTTCATTAAGTCATTGACAATTCTGGAAAATGCACAAACAGTAGATTTGTATGTCTTTTTCGCAAACAGTTTTGGAAACTAGTTGCAATGCAATAATTGCGATGGCTGTGCTATAAGGGAAAGTTTGCTCTTTCATTGATAATTTTCTTTCCAATGATGATAAATGAAGTTTAATACAGACTCTGAAGACATTAAAGTTGTTAGAACAAATAACTGCATGCAAGTCTTGTAACTGTTGGAAATCAAATTTAATCAATCAATTGTTATGGTCCTGCCCAAACTGTGTAAGTTAGGTCAACATTGAATCAAAAATTCTGTGTGCAAGCCAATCATTAATAACTTGACGTGTTTTTACCAAACACAAGGGGCAATAACTCTGGTGTTTCTGGCCCAATCATGCTTATATTCACCTGTAGTCTTACGTTCATAGACAAACTGTAAACGATTGATGAAGATTGGGAAAAAAAGTCTCTATCCTGAATAATGTCCATTTGTACATATATTTTCACTAACAAAGGGCAATAACTTTGGTGTTTCTGATCCAATCTTGCTTATACGACTTCACCTTTTGTGTTATGGTCATAGACAAACTGTGCAAGATTGGCAAACATTAGATGAAACATGAAGTCTTTATCCTGTATAATGTCCATTTTTGCATATTTTTTTCACAAACAAAGGGCAATGACTCTAGTATATCTGGTCCGATCTTGCTTATATTCGACTTCAACTGTAATCTCATAGTAATAGACAAACTGTGCAAGATTGGTGAAGATTGGATATATATTGTCTATCTCTATCCTGAATAATGTCCATTTGTGTATATTTTTTTAATAAACAAACGGCAATAACTCTGGTGTTTGAAACACGATCTGGCCCATTTTTGACGTCTGTTGAGATCTGTCATACACAAACTGTGAAAGTGTGGTTAAGATTGGATGGAAAATAAAGTCTATATATTAGAAAAGGGAAATTTTGCACTTTTTTTGCATGAAAAAGTGGCAATAACTCTAGTGTTATTGATGTGATCTGACCCAATAACAATCCCATTCGAGATTGTATGGTCTTACACAAACTGTGCAAGTTAGGTCAAGATTGAATAAAAAATGTAGTCTTTATTGTGATAACAGTCCAAATTGACGACCTATGATTGACGACGGACGACGACGGAGAAGTCCTCTATACCGATAGCTCACCGAACACTTCGTGCTCAGGTGAGTTAATAACTAGAATTATTACATGAGTGACGGATATACCCCCACAATATGGCCTTGTCATAAATCTGTGGCATCCATTCAAAAGAAATGGACAGAGAGAGAATGCTTAAATTTGTGAATGATCAACAGTGTATTTGGAAACAAATTATTTCAATAGGAGCCATAACTCTTTCAACATTTAGTAGTTTGTAACCAACGTTGAACTTGATCTGTATTTTATGATGTTAAACCTATGTACCAAAAAAATAATTTAAATATGTAAAGCCTTTCATGAGTTATTGTCCATGTTTTTTTCTGGAATTTAAGTCAAAAATGGGGGCCATAACTGTGTCAAAATTTAGTGTTTTGTAACTTCAGTCGAACATGACCTGTATTTTATGATGCTACACATGTGTACCAATAATTATTTAAATATGTCAAGCCATTGTTGAGTTATTGTCAGGTTACCATGTTTTTGGGGAATTTAATTCTAATAATGGGTCATAACTATGTCAAAACTAAGTGGTTTGAAACCAAAGTCAACAATTGACCCGTATTTTATGATGCTACACATGTAAACCAAGAATTGTTTGAATATGTCCAGCCATTCTTGAGTTATCGTCAAAGAATCATGTTTTTAAGGAATTTAGATTCGAAAAGGGGCCATAACTGTCAAAATTTAGTGGTTTATACCCAAAATTGAACTTGACCTTATTCTATGATGTTCCACATGTGTACCAAAAAAAATGTGAATATATCAAGTCTTTCTTGAGTTATCATCCTGAAACCATGTTATTAGGAACTTTTAAATTCAAAGGGGCCATCACACTGTCAAAATTTAGTGGTTTGTAACCAACATTGAACTTGACCTGTATTCTTTAATGTTACACATGTGTAACAAAAATTATTTTAATATGTCAAGCCTTTCTTGAATTATCATCTGGAAAGGAAAAACCAACAGACCGACTGAGAGACAGACCTATAAGTTCACTCCTATATACCACCACTAAACCTTCATTTGTGGGGGTATAACAAGAGCAATTTGTAAAACAGGTATGCCCTCTCTAGGTTAAACTAGCAATAGATTAAATATAAAGTTTGGTGAAGATCTGATGAAAACTGTTACACATATGGAGGAAACTGCTAAAAAGGCAAATGTAGGGGCCATAACTCTGCAGTTCCTAGGGTGATTTGGTTGATCATTGAACTTGGCTGCGATATTTTGCCCTAAAACATGTCCATTAAGTTTGGTGAAAATCATAATAAAAACTGTCGCACTTAACAGTGCGGAAATGGCTAAAAAGGTTATTTTCTGATAATTCATGGGACATAACTCTACAGTTCCTGGGGAAATAATCAAACTTTATGCCCACAAATATTTTCATGAAGTTTGGTAAAGATTGGATGAAAACTGTTGGATAAAGGGACCGCAAACCAACAGACGGACAGACCGAGCGACCAATATTAGCAAACCAATATACCCAGCCATCTTTGATTGGGGGCATAATTATTAAATTACATATAGTGCAAACCAGGCATGATTAAAATAACTGATGGACCTTAAGCAAAAAAAAAACAAGCTTCAGGTAACATTCTCACAAAAATTAGGGTAGGTAGGTCAGGATTTTTTTGATTTTTTTTTGTGTAAATGGTCAACTTGAGGATTCTAAAACTGAATAAATATAAAAAAAACGTATCAGTTATTGTTTATAAGTGGATACTATCAAAACAAAATACTTATTTATCCAAAAAACACATTTAATTATTGACAAAGGTAAATAAACCAAAAATCAATCTGACAAAACCAATAAAATGTTCTAAGGTCGGGGCATTTTCTTAGGGTAGGTCAGGTAACCTGAAACATATTTTTTCTTCAGGGCTTAACATATTCTGTACGTCTGCAGACATTTTTTGGTTCACAATATTCTCCCCTGATCACATGACTCAGATCAGTGCTGGTTTATAAGCATGCCTACTTGTTTTTTTTAATTTCCAATCAAATTGAAACTCCTTTCATGTTATATTTAAGAAATGATTTTCTATTTAGAGTTCTTTATCAGCTTATTATAACACTGATTTAGAGTTTTGATGTGTATGAATTAAACCGCGAGGGCGAAAGAACAACAAATTGGTGTTTATAAGACAATTAGCAACGATAATGTGAACATTGTTTTGATCCTAACATGCCCTTTCAACATTTCCTGCAATTACAATGCAAACTATATTTTACAGTTTTGAAACTTTTTTTTCAAGTTGTATATTGGTAGTTTAACAACAGTGAATTTTGTTCTTTGCCTACTGGAAACTCGATGTGTTTCATGTTAGAATGATGTGTTCACATGGTAAAGAAAATAGTGTAAATTGAAAGTAATTCAATAAGCACATTGATTAAGCTCTATTGGATTTAAAATTGACAGTGGAATGTCTTTATAAGCAGTCATCGAAATGCAATTTGACCAAGCAAGCCCAGATTCTTATTTTTTCTACTTTAATGGAAGAATATGCTACAAGTCCATGTATAACTGAGAATCTGGCCCCATTACCACTTGAGTTCTGAATCTCAAACTTAGTCTGAACTTCCAATATTGACCAATAAGATGTTATTGTTTGTTTGTTTGTTTTGATTTTTTGCCGTTTTTAACAGTATTTCAGTCATTTCACGGAGGTCAGTTAACATACTCGCACTTCCTGGGCAAGCTTTGCTGTTCTAAGCGGTTTACCAGTACTAAGTGCACATACACTACATGTACACCCAGCGACTTTTTTGCCTCTATCACAAACCCACCGTGGACAATTTTTCATTAGCGTGGAAAATCACCGCGATTCAGGAGTGATTATATCGCGATACAATCACGGTGATTGCGAGTGACCACCGCGGACGTTATCGAGAAATCGATTTCACGGTGGATCACCGTGAACGCGGTGGGTCACGGTGAAAAACAGTTAAGTCAGTGATTTCCTTAAGTTAACTGTAAGAATAGCATGAGCTTGAATGTGGGCATTGTATATTTCACATATTTTATCGTAAAATAACACGAGCATTTATATTTATTCCAAACAAACTCTTGTTTCGTTCTTTCTCCTGTACTCTCGTTGCAGATTCATGTTACCAATCTGTTACAAATCGTAAGTACAGTGTGAGTTTCATATTTTGTTAATGTTTTGTTCGTGTTATTACTTTTAAGTTTAAGAATTATGTCCCTTGTTGAAACTAATAATCTTTGACAAAATAGTTTTCCGAAAACGCATGCACATTGTTGCTTGTTGAAAACTTTAACAAAATCGTTACCTGTACCGGAACACGCATGCACATTTGTGTACATGTATACCTGTTCCATTTTTTGCATAACGAGCTCGTTTCTTTTTCGACATTTTTCGAAGACGATCTGAAAATTAGTATCATTATATAAACTAATCCTAGTAATTGTTTAGCATATGTTTAAAAACAGTATGCGCTCCAGTTAATGTTGATTAAGTACAATTATGTAGTGTTGATGCTTTTTGAGAAGCAAAACAAAGCACATTAGCATGAAAATTTATTGTATGCAAAAACACCGTGTCAGGAACATTATATACGCACAGATTTACATTATATACATAAACATACATATCATACATGCACATACACATGAACATTACAAAATATACAATATACACACATTAACACGTTACGTATATACGCGATATATACATATAAGACATGCACAAAAATACATTTAACACATCTACACAAAATATGTACATATCCGGTTTTATTTTCAGGAAAGAACTTACAACTCCGAAAAGTCGAATGAAAACGAATTAGAGAGTGGGCCCGGGGACTCCAGCTGGATGTGGCGAATCGGCCTTACTGGTCGCCGCAAGATCTCATTAATTTTACTCACACAGTGAGCCCTCCAATCCGCCTCTTTCTGCATGTCCCGGTTAAACCTCACGACATAGCGCTTGATGGCCGCTTTTCTAGTAGGGCTCAGTGGCTCCTTTTTCTGGTGCCCCCCCACCAAAATAATTGTAATGGCTGCGAACGTTACAATCCGTGAACAGCTCCGGATATAGCCGCTGAACGATGTGAGCGGCGAAGTTCCCGGCGTTGTGCGATTGGCTTTGAATAGACCTTAGCTGTTCGTCCGTAAGGAAGGCGTGCGCCGGTACCTCGCCCTCACTCGCCGACTGTACTTCCGGAGCAGTTGTAGAGATGATGTTTGTTGCTGAAGACACTGACTGGGCGAGCATCCCCAGCATCGTCGCCATCATCGCCCTTAGCTCTGCAACTTCTTGGGTTAATCCATGGATTGCACGTGTGTGCACTTCCTCCTGCCGCCGATTGCGATCAAGATCCCGCTGCATCAATCTCTGGGTGTTGACCAGCTGGTTGATGGCTGATATCAGACATCCCGGAACTGCGTCGCTCCTTCCACTTGTATGGGTCAGTCGATTGGCCGTCAATTCCTGGTGTCCGATGTTCTCCGCGTTCGTCGCTCCCTGATCGTTGGTCGCTGTCCTCGATGTCGCTGGCACTCCCTGCTGATTGGCGGTCTCTGTAGTTGATGTTGTTGTCCTCGATGTTGTTGGCGTTCCCTGATGATTGGCTGTCTCTGAAGTCGGAGTCGTTGTCTTCGGTGTCGTCGATGTCGCTGTCTGTCCCTGTGGATCTGCGGTCTCCATCGGTTGGTCCTCTTCAGTGGCTGTCAATGTAGGTTGTCCTGTTGTCGATACATGTAGATCTTCCAACGTCGCTGGAGTAACTATTCGAAGAACTGCTGCACCCGGTTTCCCAGCCTTTGTCTGAAACGATTGTCAAAACGAAATAAGTCAGTTTTCCTTTTAAATACGTGTTTTTTTTGTTGGCTTAGTTGGATTTGTCAACACCAGAATACCATTCTTCCGTGTCACATTTTACCAGCTATGACTATTTGTCAGACATACAAAGATGCTATCAATGGAATTTCATTGGAAATGAATGTTATGTTTAATAACCCCAACGAAAGTGACATACATGTATGAAGAAGCATTCGTGTCCACTACCACGATTGGATACACATTCATAACAAAATGTCTCGTAATTCGACCATTGCATTAGCATCATGAACAGTTTTGCTAGGGCGTCGGATCTAAATATAATCCTCATGTGTAAATTATGCAGTATTGTAACTACGTGATAATTAATAACTTAGTGATGATTTGAATAAATAAATGAAACTGTACCTTTTGCCTTTTTGGTTGTGGAGTTTTGTTCGTGGGTTTTTTTTTCTTGCTGTACTTGTAATTCTCGACGGCTTCATCCATTTCGCTTTCGCGACCCTCTGCCAACACTTCCGCTTGGGCCTCTTGGCCAATTCTCCCCCATTGCACGCGATAGGTCTGTCCCACGATCACCTATAAAGTAAGATCTACATGTGTCTACGTGTTTTCGTTCGTAATGAAATTTGTGTGCGGGGGAGTTTAAACAAATTGTGTACAAGCGGTTTACAGGCGCCCTTGGTCCAGATTTATTCATATACATTCAAGTGTAAAATCGCTGACATTTCTTTTAACAAAGATAGAAAAATAGCGAAAGAAAGAAAGTAAACAAATAGCGACATGAGAACATGTAGCTCAAGTCGTATAATGTTACACTGTGCCCGTATTTCAATTAACATTTTTTTGACACGGGTAGCGGGTCTGTGCAGCCATGTATCCTGTAAACACTACGATATTTTGACACGTGACACTACATTTATCATACACGAGTGTACATTCCCGAGTTCGATACACATGTTAATTCAATGACACTTGACGCCCATTGAAGTTAGGGACGGAAGATGAACACTATATAAAGAATGTTTGTTTTATTCGACATCCGTTGCTTTTCATTTAGTTTTCAATCGAATTATTAAACATGGTGAAAGTTTCACATAACACCAAATTACGGATAGTTGAAATGTACAAGACTGGTACAAGATTGAATGTTATCGTAAAAAAATTGAAAAGTTCAGATGTGATTGTCTCACGACAGCTAGTGTCTTACTGGATTACCCAATTCTGTAACGGTCATTTTCATCCAGAAGTAGTTCGAGTAAAACGTAAAGAGTTTAGGGTCGTTTCGTTGAGGGATTTAGAGGTAGTGAAAAGTTCTCTTACAAATAACTGTCATCAGTCTAGCAGAGATATTCATAAGGAACTGGTGAGCGATGGTTCAACGATATCATTAAGCACCACACAAACACTGATCAAGGAGGCTGGATTTACAAATAGCACGCCACGATACTCGCAGATGGTGAAGGAGCGTAACCTTCAACCTAGAGTTTATTTCTGTAACATGCTTATTAGTTCTAATGACTCGCTGGATGACATAATTTTTAGCGACGAAAGCTCAGTACAGCTTCACAACAACAGAACAACGAGTTACAGGCCAGAAGGTTCTGCAAGAACGTCCATCCCGAAACCTAAACATCCCCTAAAGGTTCATGTGTGGGCCGGCATTAGCCGCCGTGGTCCAACGCAGATGGTAATTTTTGACGGAATTATGGCCAGTGTATTTTTTACGGAACATATTTTAAAAGAGACTTTACTTCCGTTTGTTCATGCAAAATTCCCGGATGGGCACAGATTCCAGCAAGATAACGACCCTAAGCACCGGTCAAAACTTACGCGGAAATTCATGGCAGATAATGGGATTAACTGGTGGGAAGTGTGGCCATCAGGTATCAATATTGTACATTTAATTGATTGTTGAAACGGACTTGTTAACTGATTAGATTTGATTGATACAATATGCCACTAAACATATTAAGCATCTCAAGTATTTTAATAAGAAAATTATAAAGAGGACGCCATTCCGATTTATATACATGTTGTTAACAATATAATACTTGTTGTTAGAAACTAGAAACAAAATATTGTGAACGTTCTAGTTAGCAAACGTAACGAAGACGTTATATTTTGACTCGAATTAATAAATGTATGCAGTGCGTGCATGATTTACATATATCATACCGATACTTTATGTGCGCTTTAAACTTATTTTTTAAAGAGAGTCCCGACCTCAATCCGATAGAATTCGTCTGGAATCAAATGAAACGGCACGTGGCAAAGGCGTGTCCACGTACCAAAGAGGAACTCCAACAGTGTCTTCAAGACTTCTGGGTTAGAATAATGAATGTAGAGCTTTGTAACAGGTACATTGATCACTTGTTTAAAGTTGCGCCTGTGTGCGTCGCGATGAATGGGAAGGCCACCGGTGAAATACCCAAAAGACTGTTCAGTACAGTACGTTCCAGTGGTAAAAGTTTTGAGCACTTTGCAAGATTAATAAAGAGTGACAGTGTGGCAAAGAAACTTGTAACGCTTAACGTGTGAATTTCGTGCAGTCAATCAGTGAGTAATTTGTAACAGAAACCCACATACAGACCGTATACCGGTGAAATATATCAATCGTTAGCTGTATAACTTTGTTGACTTGTGTTAATTGGTCCTTAGTGCCGGTACTCATGATACATGAAACTGAAGTTTAATTCGCAAATTCTGAACTTCTTTTTCATATCATCAACATTGACAATATAGATTGATATACTTCTACTAATTCACAGAACGGAAAATATATCAGTTTGTCCTGCATCATAATTGCGATTCAGTTTAATAATGCATGTACAAATGTCAAACTCTACATAATACAGGTACATAATGTAAAATGGCATCATACCAGAGATCAGAGTCGCTCGTATAATACTCTACTGCGACTGTGGAAGCATAAGAACCAGTCCATTTTGCAGAAGATGCATGTATGTGTATGTATAATTTGCAATTTGTACTTACTGGTGCTTCCTTGTCTGTTTTGAAGAATCCTCTGGAACGAACTTGCAATTTTCCATCACACTCGTACCTAACCAGGTAATGTGTAATTGTCTTAGTCAATGTTCTCAGTGACATTGTTCCAGTAATCGACACGGACACAAAAAAATAATAAATATTGTAACACTTCGTATGTTTGTCACGTTTATATTAACTTTTCACTTCGGCAGTAATAATATAAACATATGTACAATATTTCAACACTGTATAAATCCAAAATAGCACGTTCCCAAACTGTAAGAGTAAACCATATAGTGGCATTAAGGCAAAAACATTTCTTTTTTATAGGCCTCTTGTTTATTGAATATATGTTGGTGTGAATAACAAAATAAAATCTTTTATATTCCAATTAACATGATGTCTTTGAACCTACGTTTACCGACTTGTTGAGTGGATAAGAGTGGGAAAAGTTAGTATTCTTACAATGGAAAATGCAGGACTTGTTAATTTGAAATTTGTTGCTGTGAATAACAAATTAGAACGTTTTTATTTACCAATTAACCTAAAACATGTGAACCTATTATCGCCGTCTTAGCGAGTAAGAATACTGACTCGAAGTGAGAAGATGATTGTCTTTTCTAGTTCCCGCCAGTGTATGACTTCAAAATCTGGATCATTAATGCGTTGGTTAAACTTTACCGTGTTCCGAAAAAGAACAATGATATTGCTATGTACGCATCTTAAGTACATGTATATATCCCTTGTTGTATTTTATAAAAACATGTCAACATTAAATGTTGTGTTATATTTATGGTGAAACTTACATACAAATGTATACTACCTTGTGAACATTGTGATCTTAATGGTGTTGTTTTTTTTTTGTTATAAAATATTGTGTTATATTTACACTACAAGTTTAGAAGTTAATAACCAAGCATCGTCGTCCCAAAAAAATTAGGTCGTTTTGAGTAATGTTTTATTTAATACAGTACATAACATAGTGTAAACTATTCAGTGCAAACAACGCAAAGTACGAGAATCGTACTATATAAATTTGACGGCACGCATCTGAATAGAAATACAATGTATGATCTGTTACATGTACATTAACAGTTATGTTACTGCATAAGTAAATCTCTGAAAGATTGGAGCGTTCAGTTTAAATGTTTCGTGTTTTCTATAAGCATCTTCTTGGTAGTACCTGAAATGAATAAAACAAACTATTTCATAAAGCTCATTGTGGAACAAAGGGTTCAATAATTACACAAATTTGTGTAAAAAAACACAACAAAACTTGAAAGAGAACCCCTGCCCCAAAATGACTTAATAAAATCACGGCGATCCACGGCGATTTCTTATCAACATTTTATCAACAGTGCCACCGCGATTGTCCACGGTGTAGTCACCGCGTTCCATTGTGGTCCACGGTGATCCACGCTTATCGTGGTGATTAAAGCGGGGTGTCACGCGGGGCTGAATCGCGGTGATGCGTGGTGGAAGGCAAAAAAGTCGCTGGGTGTAGTGTACTTATGCCAGTAACTGACAAATGCCCTACTTAAATCAAATGTAGAGAGAATAATTTTATGACAAATCCCCACACAAGTTATGTGGCCGGGCTGGGGCAAGTTACTGACGCATTTATACTTAAAGATTCAGTGTTCAGCTAGTTTCCTGTGCTTGAGAAAAACAAACCATTAAAATCAGTGACTGGAAAACAGTACGAAATGAGACACGTGTGCATAAAATTGAGAAAAATCGCAAAGATATGTTCATAGATGCGATTTCACATCGAAAAATACTGCAGTACATAACACAATGCTCGGTCTGGTTTGCAGTTTCATCATTATGCAGTGAGATTTTTTCAATACAATTAATTTAGCAGTCTAAAAAATCAATATCATTTTTTCAATACAATTAATTTAGCAGTCTAAAAAATCAATACCATTTTATCAATAGAATTAATTTGGCAGTCTTAAAAATCAATATCAACAGACGCTCATTACAGCTTGAACCGGAGCGCTGAGTGTCTGCGAGGTGTATTTTACTCAATCGTAACAGACATGCACAAAATGCAATTGCTGCAAATCCCATAAAAACCAAAGGATATCCCATAGATTAAAAAAAACAAACATTTATTATGTGGCGATGAGAAATTATGTCATATGGAAAAATCCTTTCCACTCAATGTAAAATATTTTAATTCAACAAGTTTCCTGATGTGTTCTAGATACAAACATACCATTAAAATATAACATTAAATAGTTAACATACAAACAGCATACTTTCAGTATATATGCTTGTTATACTTGCATTAATTGCCAACAATGTCTCTAATGTACATAATAATACACTCTTCTTTAATAAATCTTTCTCAGAGATTGTAATTTTATTTGCGTTTATCTCTAACCTTATACCTGATTGTTAACACCTAATCAGTTTATCTTACAAATGCCCCTCTGTATCTTACCCTAATTGATAAAGGTGCATTGCCTATATAGCAACATTTTCAAGTTCATTTCACTATACAGTGTTCTGCCCTGAATTTAGACTATTGGGGACAAGGGCCCTCTAGGCTTGAAAAAGTGGGGACATATAACAAAAATGTAGGGACACGGACACATTTTTTTTTCACCTCATGTATATTCCCAAAGCAGATTTTTGTTTTGAAAAGTATTTACTAGCTGTATTCATGCTTGTTTTTATTTCTTTTCAAAAAAGGATTAATACACAATATTGTGTTCTTAATTAATTCATAACGTTCTATTGATCAATGTTACACTGCATCCTTTAATACCTTATAATCTTGTCGTATTAATTCCAATTTGAACAAACAATAAAATCCATTATAAACACAAGGCGTTAATAATGAAACCTGTTAAAACTACAAAGTGTAACAGTGTGACATCATCAATTAGCCGGGCAACACCCATAGCAACGGTGTGGGTTAATTTGACTTCAAAAGTCTTTGATGTGTCTGCCGAACTGCGGCTGTCGTCTAGCAGTTTGTCACTGAAAAGCGTGTTTCACGCTAAGAATGTGGACTGGACTGCGTGTACAATTATCAATTGATATTACTGTATCTGAACTGCTCAAATTTTATATGATTTACTTGTAAATTGTGTGCGCCCGCAGACCCGCTTACGAAAATTTGGTGGGGACAAATTATTAATTTTTGCGCCAAGGCCGCATCCACGGCAGAACACTGACTATATATTATTATAAGAAATGGTTTCAAATTTGCAATGTAAGTTAAATAAACATCAAATTTAGTATCTGAAATATAAATATAAATCAATTTTTCAGACAAACAATTAAGATATTTACATTTCTATTGAAAATAACTATAATCACAGACGTAACAATTATTATCAATGCACAAAGGTGTGACATGCATCATCATCATTGTCATCAGCAGCAGCAGCATGCTGACACAGAAAACATTGAATTTAAACTCATATATTTTGGCTCAAGATAAGACATAATCGCATGATTTGAATACCAATTAACAAAGGTCAGTCACAGATTGCAAAATAAAATATAATTGTTCAATTCCATTCTAATCTCCTGGTCTAAGACTACATTATGTCTGAACTATGAGATTCTTTTCCAATTACTGACATGAAAGTTCATGAACTTCTTCAAAAGTTCATGAACTTTTAATGTTCATGAACCTATAAGTTCATGAACTTGTGATGAATATTCATGAAATGTAAAATTCCCCTTCATTAGCTTGCTATATAATTAACACACATTAAACATTTGATTTAGTTTAAAGAGGTTATTGTGTTCTCAACACCTCCATCACAATTTACATAACTAGAAGGGTACGTACACGTTTCCCATTAGGGTACATTTTTACTTCCCCTCTGGCACATTAAGGCTAAGGTATGCATTGACTTGACTAAGTTTACCATTTACTTCAGATAAGTGTTACTAAGACTTGTTTGACATTTCAATTGACCTGAACCGTACAGGGAGAACCCATTTTTCTGGCCTTCTATTTATAGATACCTTTTTTGGATATAACTGATTATGTTGAACATGAATTGATATTACAAATTTATCTTACCATGATATTAATCAGTTGACATATGTTGTGTTTTGTTATTTGCTGATGACATACACCAATAGTTACAACTAACCGAACAATTTGGATGTTAAGCTTTGCGGTATTCTGGATGCCATTTTCCAAGCTAAGTTCTATATTTCTTTCTATTGCTATTTCCATTTAAAGCAATGGTTAAATAGATTGTATATACAATTTGGCTTTCGTGCCATCATTCTTGGATCAGAAATATGATGACATCGCATAATCAATTTCCTATAGCAAAATACATTGAAAACGAAAGTAGCCATTTTTACTTCAAAAATAGCATTTTACAAACATGACATGGTATTATACAAGAGCGGGTATATTACATGTTTAACAATTAAACATTTACCAAACGATACACGACGATACAATAACATATGCAAAAAATTGTATAACATTTTATGTGGCGACATTTGTGTCATTCAGAAAAAAAGTTGTTAAATCTTGCAGTTCCAATCAAATAAAAAGTCTTAGGTTTTTTAAATAGCAAAACGTAAAGCAAAATGTATTTATTTATAATAAAGCTCACCTCTCAAGCCATTTTCTCGCAAATACTGCTTTAGAAATGAAAAACGTCGGATTTAAAGAGAAAGTACTTTTCATATAGCTTCTTCTACGACTTGCAGTGGGCGATGTCCTGGGCATGCGCGTGACGTCATCAGCCCACGTGACTACATATATTTTGTAAAAAAACACAAACTTAAAGGGAGATGTTAATGCGTAAGTTATTTGCCAGATTCATCCGTTAAATCTTACTGATTATAATTAAATACTAATAATTGATATAATTAATAAATATATTTCAATATTTTGTCTCGAAAACTGCGATTTGCATTTGCCAATTTTATTTTAATGGAGAAATTGTGCTCTACTTTCGTTTTCGATTGTTGGAAAATTTTCTAGACAACATAATTAACTTCCTGGTAATAGAACGATTTCACATTATATAGAAAGTGCACTAATTATTTTACTTGTCATTTACGTTGATATTTATATTTACATAAATAATTATACATATTATATACATAATTATATGTAAAACTAAATAAAAACTATTTTTAAATAATAAATAACACAATCATAAAGTGATAAACAAAAATTTGAAAATAAAAAAGATAGATATAGTTTCTAGAAAAGATTGATAATTTCTTGTGATACCTAATTTTGGGTATCAGTGACTACCAAACTGGTCAAATCATACCCTAGTCAACTCGTACCCTACTCAACTTGTACCTATTTGTTTTTTGGTCTACAAGTACAGTGAGCACTACCCTTTAATCTGGTCCGCTCGTACCTCCTTATCTGGTCAACTTATACCCTTTCTGTTCAAGTCAAACCATTTCTGATGTGGTGTAGTTGTTCCTTTTATGATGTTGTGTACTATGTGTAGTGATTGGCCTTAGAAGTTAGAGGCACCTTCAACAACGTTGCTGTTGGGCTAGCTCTTTAAAGTGTCCGCCTCTCATGCCCATGACCAGGGTTCAATCTCCTGCAGGGACTCAGGACTTCTTTATTTTATTGGTGTCAGAAGTAAACAGTACTGGGTTTGGTCATATCTGACTTAAGTTTTGAGGGCCATGCAGATGCAAGGCACAGGTTTGCCTGGTCGCTAAAAAATAAGAGATGTACATGTATATAGGAGTGTATTGATTGGCCTAAAAGGCACTTCGAACAGCCTTGCTGTTAGGCTAGCTCTTTAATGATGCAGTTAGATTGTCCGCCTCTCACGCTAAGGACCAGGGTACAACCCCCTGCGGGCGCTCAGGACTTGTTCACTTTATTAGTGACAGATTGTGGGTGATTTAAAAACATAAAATACAGCTTTAGCTCAACTTTTCAAAGTAAAGACAAGCTATTTTACTTGTCCTGGGTGAGGCATCAAGGTCGACATCCAGGCAAGGTTAAAGTTTTTCAGTAAACTGTTTTGTCATTTCATTAAAATTTCAAACATGTATTGAGCCTAGGTCTAGTTCAATCTAATCAGGCCAAATAAAAAATAGTCCTGTTTCCGTTCTCCCGACCGACCCTTATCTTTTGCTGCCGACCCTACACATTTTTAGTCCCCAAAAAAAACTCCAATCAATTTATTTATTTTAAGTAGACCACTGCATTCATAATAACATCAGTGAATTTGATTTTACCACTAAACTATATATTTATATGTATGACCAAATGGTCACAGTACAATTGAAATGTCCATGTATGTAGTTTTTAGAGAGAGAGAAGTTCTAGTCAATTGCTAATCTAAAAGAGACCTGTTCAAAGATTGTCAAACTGACAATTTTTTTGTGGGCATAATAAAATTGATCCCAAAAAGAAAAACACATTATACATAGACATATTACTGACAAAAGTCAAAGACAAATATTGAAAATATAGTGCTGCACCACTCCTGAAAGTATCATTTCTTATGAACACTTGTGATATAAAATACCATCTTACACCAAAATCAACAATATCCTCTATATAATATGTAATTAAAGATATAATTGCGATTTATGGTTTTTTATCGGCAAATAAACAACGATTTAGAGTTCATATGCGTAGGAATTCAACCACAAGGGCATTAGCCCGAGTGGTTTAATAGCCACGCATCAGAACGACAAAGAGTTGGTTATTTGCCAATAAACAGCCATAAATCGAAAATTATTTTGATTCTAACATGATATGACTATTTTTTTGCAATTATTATGAGAATTACATTTTACTATGTTCCACCCAACTTCCCACCCAAACGTTTGAATGCGCGTCTCTGCTGTTACCAGTGAGTACTGTGACATCATTCATAATGATTCAAATTCATTGTGATGCCACTTTCATTTATAAAAACTGAAAGAATAATGTAGTTCTGACAATCGAGGGTGGAATAGTTGCATGCCGCAGAGTAACCATGCTCTGCGCATGCGTAGTCTTTCATCGGTACTTGGTTAACTTGTATGCATAATCAATATATCAGGTATTATCATGTGGTTTATTGTATGGGAGCGTCGCATGATTGACATGGCATGTTATGTTTTATTAGTTTGTTGATTAAAACATTTAAAACATGAAACCCTCGATTGTTTTGATGTGCGTCTAATTGACATCAGTCTCCAAACTTTTTTTTTGGCATTGGATAGTTCAACAATGATAATCTTGTTCTTAGTCTCCAGAAAAATCTGTGAGTATCATGTTAGAATAATGAATAAATAATCTGTGAGTATCATGTTAGAATAATGAATAAATAATCTGTGAGTATCATGTTAGAATAATGAATAAATAATCTGCGAGTATCATGTTAGAATACTGAATAAATAATCTGCGAGTATCATGTTAGAATAATGAATAAATAATCTGCGAGTATCATGTTAGAATAATGAATAAATAATCTGTGAGTATCATGTTAGAATAATGAATAAATAATCTGTGAGTATCATGTTAGAATAATGAATAAATAATTATCTGGTTATGAATATATTGAAAATAAGTTCATTAGTATCTTACAATAAACAACATAATTCATTTTATATAATGACATTATATTAAGTTCCTGGGCATGTGAATAGAAGTCACATTTGCTGACATTCTGATTTCAAATACATACTTAGGATTGTAAAAATTGCTTTAAGCTGATAATTGCAGGTCTTCTGTTGTTGGACAGTAGCAACAGCATACACATTTTATGTATTCTGTCTTTTATATAGGTTATAGTTAAATATATATATATAGTACCTGATACAGGCTATGGACTATATTGCATTTGCAACTTGAAATGTGGAATGGTGATATGGGCTCTTTAGGAAAATGCTGCATGTAACCTAAGAATTAAGTGGAATTTTCAGTTACAATGACATTGTTTTATTTGAAATGCAATTTTTTTGTGTTCACACATGCATAAATTAGGAAAATGGTGTTCACTGTTTACTTAAAGGCCCTGTCACACTGTGGCGAATTTGAGCTTTGAGTTTTGTACGGGTCCTGGACAGTTATTAATCGCCGTAAAGTGGACGAGTAAGTTGCGGAATTGTTTCAAGACGACATTTGTTTGAGTTCTCTTCAAACTTGACACGACATTCACACGAAACAAGTACGATAATCGCAATTTATCACGAGTTCAGCCGAGATATGCGTACGATATCTTTTCGACAATCGAAGACTTGTCTTTAAGAATGTACAAGTGTGGACGAGTCTGTACGACTTGTGAGGACATGAGCACGAGTTTCTGATGACATTTTACGAGAAACGGAAGAGCAGATGTCGTAGGCAAGTCTTCCAAACTCGCAGCAAACTCATATTATGTCATAGAATTATAATATACGTCGAAATGCTACGACAAAGGAAGACATCTCTAGAGAATGTGTTCGAGTGTTTCAGAGTGTGTGAGATTCCTTCGACACATGTACGAGAATAAAAAGTTGCAGAGAAGCGGCGAGAATTTTAAACAGTTTAAAAGTATTAAGCAATAATTGTATCTGTTCAAATACTTATTTAAAGAGTTTCAAACTAATGAATTAACTTTTAAACTAACATGTCTTTAAAGAGCTTGTTTTTAGCTTGACCAATAAAAATGTCTTCAGTTTGAAAATAAAACGAAATGCTCCACTTTTAAATTATAATGTACATTTTTTGTCGATTGCTGTAAAAAAGTGATCTAATTTTTATTTTTATTACTCCCCCTGACTCAATTAAAAAAAAAAAGTTCCCGTAAAACAAAACTTTAAAAAATTTTGGATTAAATAGAACAGCCATAGAATAAACATATTTTATGTTTTACTTAATTTTATCCTTATGAGACTGTGAATGCCGGCCCTGGTCTGAAAAAGACAAAAAATGATGTAGACATATTAAAGTGCGTAGGTACGATCTTACAACAGATTTAGTGGCATAAATACAGTTTAAGAAATAAAGTTAATTAACTTATATTGCTATTTAAAATGGAATAAAAGTTAAGAACCAATATTGCTTTTAAACGCATAATAACGTAGTTTTTAATCACCAAATAGTTTGCGTCTGTATAAGCGGAAACTCAAATACGTGTATATACGTTGACTTGACAGTTGGTTTAGGGTGTTCAGCACTAATAAACGATGCAAAAGTCTCCACTAGTGCTTGTTGATTTACTTCATATTGAAGTGTTTCCTTCGTCATTTTTATGTTTTTCTGTTTGCTGTCAAGTTTTACTGTTTATTTCATCTACTTATTTTGAAAATAATTGATATGAATTATCGTACATACACACTATTAAGATGTTTTGGGAAAATATTATATTAATGTTATTGTTAATGTGAAAGTGAATGCAACATAATGTCAAGATCTTTTTGAAGGAAATACATGCTTGAAGAGAGACTGTATGATTTTGTACGAAAATTTTCAAGTGAAACCATCCATTGATTCTAATGATGTCAGTATATTTTTAAAATAATATTATAATAAATGTTAAGAATAACCTGTGTTTAGAAATGCGTATTAAGAGAGAATGTGAAAACTTAAATAATATTTTGCTGCGCAGCGAACTATTATACACAGCGTATAGACGAGTCAGATCGATTCATGATGCATGTGCAATTCTCATTTTCTCATTTAAAACCACACGTAGCCATTGCTGTAGGATAAACGAGTCTGTATCGACATAAAGTATATCTTTTCATATTTCGATAAGAAAAAAAGTTTTTTTACATGTTGGAGTTTATTTATGTTATATAAAACGGTTGTTTGTTAGTGGGTAACAAAAGAGACAATGAAATAAATCCAGAAAAATCTCTCTTTAAATTTGTTCCTCTTTTACAGATTAAGGAGATTATGGTATTTGGTTCATAATTAGACCAAATGACTGACACACCATTTAGAAAGGTTTTGCCAGGACAATTTGAAGTGTGTGTGTTGCATGGCAGCGTTGACTTGTCACAATCAAAACTGACTGTAGATGTATTTCAGTCAGCGAGATCTTTTGGTAAGAAATTCTCCTAATGCAAAGGTACATTTTAAAGTCACTGTTCACTTACGAATTCTTGTGAAATTTTAATTGATTTTTAAAGTGACATATTCTTATTTTTATGTGGAATTTGGCATACATAATTACGGTTTACAGCTAATTATTTTTAATTTTCTTTTTGATGGGGTAATTATGTCTAGGCTGTATAATAAACAGTCAACATTTTGTCTGCATACCATATGTAAAAAGGAGTAGTAAAGACAGATTTAAAGTGAAATGTCTATATAGGTATGTTAGTGATTCTGAAATGTGTTCACAAGTTTGTCGGATAAATTGCAGATGATATTGAAACTTGAATTAATTTAAGAAGAATTTAGGCTACTGAACAAAAATGAATAACATTCGATCAGATTTACAGATATTATGTATGCATTATATACATTATTGTTCATTCAGCATTTTGAGGGAGAACATGCATCCTCCTTTCTCCGCCACTGAGTACTACGTTATTTACCTAGTACAAGTAGGGCTGGAAAGGTGTGAGGTGGTAGGCATTCATGTGTTGGTAGCACATTTAAATAAACCAGGCGTGTGGAATATCAAAATTGTTAACTTGTCCATGGACAAGTTCATTGCAGAAATCTACTTGTTGAAACAACAGTAACTTGTCCAAACAAAATTAGAGTTGTTATTCGAGGCCTTCCTGATATGTTTTTTCATTAAATTATATAATCATAAATAAAACAAAATTTGTCATTCAAATGTATAAGGATATATTAATATGATAATAAACTTCCAACTTAAACATCATTTTTAACACCCTGAAAGTGCACTTGGCCATGGACAAGTAAACAGGAAAATTCCATGTGTCAGACAGTAAAATGCACCGCGTGGGACAAGTCGGGCATAGGATTTCCACACCCTTGAATAAACTATTGCAGTTAAAATATTTTTGGCTAATAATTTATATTATCTTTGATAATCAATACCTTCAAAGTGAACAATGTTTTCAGATGTAAAATATGAAAACCTGGCTGGCCTTTACAAGCTTCAGCTTGCGATTCCACCTCATGATTCAGCGCAGACAACAACACTTTTTCTTCAGCAGCAAATCTGCAAGTGCCTGGTCAAAATATTGGAAATTGGGGAAATCACAGTTGGAGTTAAGCTTGACCTTGTCAAGCCCTGGGATCCTGAAGGAATTGTGTACCTTTTCTTACATTTGTTGAAACAGTATGCTGCCTCAAAATCAGACTGGAAGTTTATTAGATTGACCTTTTGTAGTGTTGATCAAAAAATTTGCAGGAGTGCCAAGAAAGGTTGTGAAGAATTTGTTAGCCGAATGGCCATGAATCCATCCGAAGGTGTGTAACTCATGTCTCACCATAACTGCCATAAGTGGAAGAATACATTCTTAATATTGAAATATTTTATTTGGACTAACAATGGCACTCTTTTTAGCTGACCGTGAGCTTTTGTGATCACCTTTTTTCCGTCGTTCGTCATGCGTCATTATTTTCATTAAAACAACATCTCCTAAACCGTTGGGCAGATTTTTACCAAACTTCACAGCAATGATCCTTGGGTGACCCTCTTTCAAATCGTTTTGGTCCGCCGCATATGTAGGTCAAGAGAGCTAAAATAGATTCAAAAAGTGAAAACTTTAAAAATCTTCTTCCTTGAAACTGCATGGCTGAGAGCTTTCATATTTGGTATTTGGCATCCTCTAGAGGTCCTTCTACAAAGATTGTTCAAATGATGTCCCTGGGGTCATACTTGCCATGCCCCGGAGGTCACATGGTTTATATAGACTTACATAGCAAAATGACTTTAAAAATCTTCTCCTCTGAAACCACAGGGCCCAGAGGTTTCATATTTGGTATGTAACATTAAATAGTGGTTCTCTATATTGTTCAAATGATGCCCCTGGGGTCAAAACTGGCCACGTTCGGGGGGGGGGGGGTCACATGAGTTATATAGGCTTAAATAGCTAAATAACTTTTAATATCTTCTCTAAAACCGCAAGGCCTAGAGGTTTGGTATTTGGTTGGTAACATTGTATAGTGGCCCTCTATAAAGATTGTTCAAATGATGCCCCTGGGGTCAAAACTGGCCCGTCCCCGGGGTCACATTTCTTATATAGACCTAAATAGCAAAATTACTTCAAAAATCATCTCCTCTGATACTGCACGGCCCAGTGGTTTCATATTTTGTATGTGGCATCATCTAGTGGTCCTCTACAAAGATTGTTCAAATGATGCCCCTGGGGTCAAAACTGACCACGCCCCGGGGGTCATATTGTTTATATAGACTTTAATAGCAAAATAACTTCTAAAATCTTCTCCTCTGAAACCGCAAGGCCCAGAGGTTTCATACTTGGTATGTAACATTGCATAGTGGTCCTCTATGAAGATTGTTCAAATGATGCCCTGGGGTCAAAACTGGCAACGCCCCGGTGGTCACATGATTTATATAGACTTAAATAGCAAAATGAATTAAAAATCTTCTCCTCTGAAACCGCAAGGCCCAGGAATTTCATATTTGGCATACAAATTGTATACTGATCCTCTTCAAATATTGTTCAAATTATGCCCCTGGAGTAGAAAGTGGCCATGCCATGTTGGTCACATGGTTTATATAGACTATAAAAATCTTTCTTGAAACTGCTAGGCCCAGATCTATATACTCAGGTAAGTGGTTTTGCCCTCTTGATATAAGCCATTATGATTCCTTAAACTCAGGTGAGCGACCTAGGGCCATTGTGGCCCTCTTGTTTGGTAAAGTTTTAACTTGAAAATTCTAATGTTGAAAGAATATTCAAAACAAGTCTCTAATATCATTAAACATTGTTTTGAAGTGGATGCTGTCAAAACAAAATACTTATTTATCCAAAAAACATTTAATTATTGGAAAAAAGTTAAATAACCAAAACAACATTTGAACTACCCAATAAATTGTTCAAGGGTCGGGGCATATGTTAGGGTTGATCGGGTAACTTGAAACAAACATACATTTTTGTTATGCCTTATACAGAGTTCTTTACATATGTCACTAATTACATTATAGTAAAGATATATGTTATTAATTAAAAAAACAATAAGTTTGATAATTATATAAAATCTGTTTGTTAAAGATTTTAATGTTTGCATTTTATTAAAGTTTGTTCAAGGTTATCACATTAATTTCAATTTTGAACAGGTATGTAAATAATGAATTCTGTTCTGCTTTTTAGAGGGACTTTCACAGATGAATGTTTGGAAAACACAAACACATACCACATTGATAAGGGAATAATGTTCAAATATACAACTGTAGCTAGCCACCAATAACTGTTACATTATACAACTGTAGCTAGCCACCAAGAACTGTTACATTATACAGCTGTAGCTAGCCACCAATAACTGTTACATTATACAGCTGTAGCTAGCCACCAATAACTGTTACATTATACAACTGTAGCTAGCCACCAATAACTGTTACATTATACAGCTGTAGCTAGCCACCAATAACTGTTAAAATATACAGCTGTAGTTAGCAAAACATAAACTTAATATGTTCCAGGAGCAACGGGGTCATCACCTAGCACACAAACTACCAGGTCTGTTGAGCCCTTAAAAGTGCTCCTGTTTGTAGGTGCTCTGGAAGATGCACATGTGAGTCTTCTAGATATCGCGGGTTGAGCATGCAACTGTTGTATCTGATATAGAAATGTTAAGCAGATACAACCGTTTCACACGCAACCCTTGCTATTTACAATAATTGCAATATGCAAATGTAGCGTGGGTTTAGCCTAGGCCAAACCGCACGTATCATTATTGGTTTTGATATGTAATAACACGCACACAATTCTGAAGTATTTCAGTAGATAAAAGTTTATGATATAAATGTATTACAAATAACTTCTCTTTAAAACTATAACAGAGAATATTCTTCTGAAAACATACTCTATTTTAACTAAAAGGTACAATTTTTAGGGCTATAAAATGCACCAAATGACTCCATTTAACACTTGCAAACAAAATGTTTAAGAAATCTGACTTCACTGTTGACATCATCATTGTGGTCTATGTAACAAAAGAATATTTTGGTCATATGACATAAATAACAACTAGTTTGCTTCATTATTTCAGTTGATACACATCCTGCTTCACCAGTGCTTCATATGTATGAGTCATATGTTGATGCCATCATATTTGCGAGTGTTAATTGATGTATTTAACTTTTGTTAATCTGTTATATTTATATTTTTATTTTTTTTCTGTTATACAGGCTGATGCAATTGCCTGCACTGTAGGATCATTTGAGGATATTAACATGGCAGAGGCATCAAGATCACTTAACAAAGCATGCGAATATAAACTTCAATCGGAACTTAATAAAAAATACAGAAACAAAACGTTGAGCTATAAGGACATAGCAGTGGTTGGGTCAGGTGGATACCTAAAGTGCAAAGATTTGTTCTTTGGGTCTACTGAAACAATAAAACACACGGATGTTTATATTGAAACAAAAGATTTCTATCAGTCGGTAAAGTCTCTTGAATTTTTATGCAATAACATTAAAATATAGTTTTCTGGTGCCTTTGACAACTTCCTCAACAATTGGCAGAAACCTATTTACATTAAATAAAATCTTGCATTTTTCATTGAAATGAACAGATTTATCATAAGTTAACTTTATTCCTTTAAATTAGCTATATACTGTTCATTCTTGGTATTGTGCAAACAAGTCAAATTAACCTTTACAGAACGTTCATGAATTTATGACCAGATGCTTTGAAGAAGCAGATAATCTTGGTCATATGTCGATTGCCTTCCCCGCAGGGGCCTTGGGCTATCAAATGGAAATTGTTGCAGAGCAGATGTTTGAATCTGCTGCTCTGTTCCAGCCGAAAAGAAACCTTAAAACAGTTGTGTTTGTTGTGTATCACAAAGATGCAAAGGCAATACAGGTAAACTTGTAAATCTAGTTCATCTAGTATTAAAGAGGCCTTTTTACAGATTTTTACAGATTTAAATGATAAAAATGCATTACCAAATATAACATCAATGACTGCTGACATCAAAAGTTATTTGAAGTACCTGTAACTATTGGTTATGGAATGATCATTGGATTAAAGTACTGGTAAAGTCCAAGTGGACTACTATTTGCATTTCAGGCTGGTTGAGTGAAAAAAGATTGATCTCACAAATGATAATAGGGTACAAGTTAAAGTTTCATTACGCTGCAATATTATTGTCTTTATTTAAGGTGTTCAAGAAAGCTGAAGAAAAATGTAAGTACTCATTTAAGCTACATGTACTTCTAATTCAGTGTTCAATTTCAAGCAATATTTCTTAGCATTCATGAAAATTTTAAAATACATTTGTGTTTTAGGAAGCTGTTATTCATTTTCACCAGTAAAGTTTGCATGAAATAAATTCTCTTCTATATGATGAAAGTGGATAAAAGTTGCTTGGATTGTTCATTCCTAGCCCTTTGTCTATTTTCATCAAGTCAAATTGCAGAATTAATCATGTTCATTCTGTATGTTTTTGTTATGTAGTTTTACTCAATCAATGTACATGGCAGTTAATTTAAAATGTATCTGAAATACATGTATTCAAGTTTACTTATTATATTTGCTGTATTGTAAGTGTGTTGTTGAAGTGTGAGTGGAGTGAGTAGATTTAACTTACATTTGCATTATGGAACATATTGCAAACATCCTTCTCAGAAACTGTTTTTTCCGAGTGTAGTTTTCTTAATTACATTTAACTGCATCGATCTTGCATTCAGGCTTACTAATAACAAAGCTATACTAGTATGTATTTCAGGTCAAAAAGAAAGGGCAGGTGTATTCAGTGGAAAAGTTTTGAAAACCCGGCAATTTTTATCAAAATACCCAGAAACAATTCAATGCACCATAAATGCATTCTTCTTTGTCAAATCTCAAATATTTTATGTGTTTTGACAACTTAAGACAACAGACTTAAAGCATATACATATATTGTTGTTTTTTGTGTCGCCTTTGACTAGGCGACATATAGGTGTTACTTTTGTCGGTGGCGGTGTCGGCGGCGGCATCCCCTTTCGCTTGTCCGGAGCATAACTCTTAAGACTATGAAAGCTATCAACTTAAAACTTCATAGATAGATAGACCTCATTGAGGAGGAGTGCAGTGCACAAGAACCGTTACTATGCATCACATACTTTTGGAGTAATTGCCCTTTGTTTATTTTCATACTTAATTTTTGATCGGACCATAACTCTAAGACTATGAAAGCTATCAACTTGAAACTTCATAGATAGATAGATCTGATTGAGAAGAAGTGCAGTGCACAAGAGCCGTTACTATGCATGACATACTTTTGGAGTAATTGCCCTTTGTTTATTTTCATACTTATTTTTTGTCCGGAGCATAACTCTTAAGACTATGAAAGCTATCAACTTGAAACTTCATAGGTAGATAGATGTGCAGTGCACAAGAACTGTTACTCTGCACATCATTGTTTAGGAGTTATTGCCCTTTTTAAATTTTCATACTTATTTTTGTGTCGCATTTTTGGTTTTAATTAGTCTTTTCTTTGCAATTAGCCAGAGTGCAGTGCTTTTGAAGATTTCAATAAATCAGTTTTAAAAAATTTGAGCATTAACCTTAACTGCTTCTTCATTTGGGTTCACGTAAGCTATCCTGCGTCAGGCGACACATCAGACTCGAGGAGTTCTAGTTTTTATATTTTATTGGGATATTTGCGTTTTAATATTGTGCTTTTTTAATGAAATATCCAACATCTGGAGATAACTATGAATTTCCAGAAATGATATAATGTGCTACAAAACCATCATTTTTTGTCCGCCATCGAATATATTTTGCTTAATATAATCTTTCACTAATAAGCTTTAAGTACATATGTAAAACTTAGCGAATTTATTCGTATTTGAGTGAGATATTAACTTCTGAATATCAAGTTTTATTGCAGAATTGCGAACACTCGCCGCTGTGTTTAAACCACTGCAGTACATGCTTATTCGCAATTATAGAAACATATTTGACATCATATTATTTACATAGTAAACAAAGAAATAAGTTTTCACACGTTATAATACATAATAATAATCTTCCTTTCTATTTATGCAATCAGCATAACAGTTATGGTATACATCTACCAGGCACAATTATGGCACAGCCATTTTTGCCCACTGACAGTTTCCACATAATTTACGCATCTTTTGTGGTACCATTTGATTTTACAAAATGTATTGTCACATTTAACTTGGTCCCCAACAATATCTGGAAGTTAACATGTACAAAATATCTTAACAAATTGAATTTTAGTATCTTTACAGGGCATTTTAGGCATTTTTCCAATTTTGGGAAACGGAGTGAACATTTCTTTTTCTATACACTGCAACAAATGAGAGCGCATTTGGGTCAGATCATACCTTAAATGCGAAAAATTTGCGTTGAAGTTACTGAACAAAATTTCTGTTAAATTTGCAATAGCAAAAACACCACAGTCATGTAAATTTTCCTGTTGTTGTACGTCAGGAATCTCGACTTTTAGTCATTGCTTTAAATTTAAGATAACTGTATGGAAATTCTGCTGTTGATTTAGGGTTCCGAGGCATTGACGTCTTGGCGGTTGCCGACAACCCCACTCTAGTCGATGCAAGGTTCCGAGGCGTTGACATCTTGGTGGTTGCCGACGACCCCACTCTAGTAGATGTAGGGTTCTGAGGCGTTGACGTATAGGTAATTTGCCGACGACGCCACTCTAGTCGATGTAGTGTTCTGAGGCGTTGACGTCTTGGCGGTTGCCGACGACCCCACTCTAGTAGATGTAGGGTTCTGAGCCGTTGACATCTTGGTGATTGCCGACGACCCCACTCTAGTAGATGTAGGGTTCTGAGGCATTGACGTCTTGATGATTGCCGACGACCCCACTCTGGTCGATGTAGGGTTCTGAGGCGTTGACGTCTTGGCGGTTGCTGACGACCCCACTGTAGTAGATGTAGGGTTCTGAGGCGTTGACGTCTTGGCGGTTGCTGATGACCCCACTGTAGTAGATGTAGGGTTCTGAGGCATTGACATCTTGGTGATTGCCGATGACCCCACTCTAGTTGATGTAGGGTTCCGAGGCGTTGACGTCTTGGCGGTTGCTAACGACCCCACTCTAGTAGATGTAGGGTTCCGAGGCGTTGACGTCTTGGCGGTTGCTGATGACCCCACTCTAGCAGATGTCGGATTCCGAGGCGAGGCAAAATACCAATGTCACCAAAATCTTTGTACAACATAAAAATCTGCTGCGAATGTCCTTAATGAATATTGGCAAAACCAGTTCATCATGTATTTCTCTATCTCAGGCTCAAATAATAAACTATATGTGAATAAACATTAACAAAACAGAAACAGACCAGAAGGTTTATTCATATAACTTGGACATATACAGTTCTTCGTTTTGTATACAATTTAAAATAGATAAATATATGTATACGCACATGCATAACAATGTGAAATTGAGCTATGCATAACAATGCAAAAGTGTGCATAATAATAGTTGAGAAAAGAGGACAATCAAAATAATTTAGAATACATTGGTTGGAATTAGTTGTTTATGATCATCGCGTTAATTCTTAACTTATAAGCATGTTTACAATAAACAGCGAGATTTAACAATATCTTAGATTTAATACTATTTAATAAAAGTAAAAATTTATAAATGCTAGGTCGAGTATGGTAATATTTGCTGATATAAGTTTTTCTTCAATCACTGTAAGCTGGATTATATAACATATTCCGTCAGAACTGTAATCATTGATAATTGTATAAGTCTTCATGCAGTAATGACTGTAAACATTCAATATTTGCATGTCCCTAAATTGGGACCCCCGTTTATCACTTTAGGTTGTTACTGTATAAACACTCCATACCCTGCTAGTTGCATAACGACTTGTCACACAGTATTATTGCAATTGCTTATCTATACACCATCAGGGGTCTGCTTGACACATGGTGCAGACTGTGTTCTCTACTTGAGCATATATAAAATATACAAAATATTTTTAACATTTTTGAAAACGTTTGAAGGTTTTCTTCATAATGATGCAAGTTTTATAAAGGTTGGTCGATGTAATGTTGTTTTTATAGCCAATTTTGATGATTCTGTAAATGACAAAACTTGGCAGTTTTGCTGTGAAGACAGACATAATTTACCCTATTTTACAAGAACTCAATATTGGATGAATTACTTAAGATTTAACATTTTTCAATATGTTGGAATATCTTCTTCACGCCAATGCATGTTTTATAAAGGTTGGTTGGAAAGTGCTGTTGATAAAAAAAAATAATATCATTTCCGGAAAATAGATATCACAAAAGTTTGTTCGTGAAAACTAAAAAAATCCTCTAACTTTGGAACTCTTTATGGGACTAAATATCGCAATAATGTTTTATCTTTTTACATTTCAAGAAAGGTTGAAAGGTCTTCTTAACAATGATACTACTCTTTTACAGGTCGATTGAAAATTGTGATACTTGCAACTCATTTTATCTTTCCTGGGAATTCTGATAAAAATTTCCGGGTTTTCGAATAATTTCCGGGTTTTACACTTGCCAAAATTTGAAATACAGGTTAGTCATTGAATTGTTTAAACATTTAATTGTTTAAACTAAGTTTTTAACATAAACATGTTTTTATAGGTATTTCAGGGAAGCCTTCCTCTATGGAACAGTATGTCTCAAATGCAACCGCACAGGTTACAGGACCAAAACAAAGGGAAACTTTTGCAAACCAATCAACATTAAGTCCAGGTACAGCTGTCAGCCTTCCGCTGACAGGTAATTTAGTCAAGGAAGCAGTTCTTATGATTTCTGAAGAAGAATGGAACTACTTTCAATTCTTTTATGGGGGACACATTCCTCACGAATGTCGTTTCATATGGAGAGATGGAAATTTAGTAATAATGGGTACAGAACATCATTTAGCAATCATCAAAGAAAACTGGCAAATGGTGCGACAAAAATTAGATGTTTTAAAAAAAGATAAAGTGAGTATGTCATTGGATGTTTACAAGGCATTGCAAAGTAAGATCTCACAGAGATGTGAGAAAGACAAAATCAACAACATGTACATGAAAGGATTTGTATGGATTTATGGAGAACAACAAACATTACTTGACCCAGCAAGAAGAGATATAGCTGATATGGAGACACAAGCCAGAAAAGACCTTGTAGAAAATAGATCAATATCAAATAAAGGTACTGACAAGTCGTTTGGCCTTTCTTCACATGACCCAAACCAAAATGGGGCCAGACCAAAAGACCAAATTTAATGTTTGCATTTTATTAAAGTTTGTTCAAGGTTATCACATTAATTTCAATTTTGAACAGGTATGTAAATAATGAATTCTGTTCTGCTTTTTAGAGGGACTTTCACAGATGAATGTTTGGAAAACACAAACACATACCACATTGATAAGGGAATAATGTTCAAATATACAACTGTAGCTAGCCACCAATAACTGTTACATTATACAACTGTAGCTAGCCACCAAGAACTGTTACATTATACAGCTGTAGCTAGCCACCAATAACTGTTACATTATACAGCTGTAGCTAGCCACCAATAACTGTTACATTATACAACTGTAGCTAGCCACCAATAACTGTTACATTATACAGCTGTAGCTAGCCACCAATAACTGTTAAAATATACAGCTGTAGTTAGCAAAACATAAACTTAATATGTTCCAGGAGCAACGGGGTCATCACCTAGCACACAAACTACCAGGTCTGTTGAGCCCTTAAAAGTGCTCCTGTTTGTAGGTGCTCTGGAAGATGCACATGTGAGTCTTCTAGATATCGCGGGTTGAGCATGCAACTGTTGTATCTGATATAGAAATGTTAAGCAGATACAACCGTTTCACACGCAACCCTTGCTATTTACAATAATTGCAATATGCAAATGTAGCGTGGGTTTAGCCTAGGCCAAACCGCACGTATCATTATTGGTTTTGATATGTAATAACACGCACACAATTCTGAAGTATTTCAGTAGATAAAAGTTTATGATATAAATGTATTACAAATAACTTCTCTTTAAAACTATAACAGAGAATATTCTTCTGAAAACATACTCTATTTTAACTAAAAGGTACAATTTTTAGGGCTATAAAATGCACCAAATGACTCCATTTAACACTTGCAAACAAAATGTTTAAGAAATCTGACTTCACTGTTGACATCATCATTGTGGTCTATGTAACAAAAGAATATTTTGGTCATATGACATAAATAACAACTAGTTTGCTTCATTATTTCAGTTGATACACATCCTGCTTCACCAGTGCTTCATATGTATGAGTCATATGTTGATGCCATCATATTTGCGAGTGTTAATTGATGTATTTAACTTTTGTTAATCTGTTATATTTATATTTTTATTTTTTTTCTGTTATACAGGCTGATGCAATTGCCTGCACTGTAGGATCATTTGAGGATATTAACATGGCAGAGGCATCAAGATCACTTAACAAAGCATGCGAATATAAACTTCAATCGGAACTTAATAAAAAATACAGAAACAAAACGTTGAGCTATAAGGACATAGCAGTGGTTGGGTCAGGTGGATACCTAAAGTGCAAAGATTTGTTCTTTGGGTCTACTGAAACAATAAAACACACGGATGTTTATATTGAAACAAAAGATTTCTATCAGTCGGTAAAGTCTCTTGAATTTTTATGCAATAACATTAAAATATAGTTTTCTGGTGCCTTTGACAACTTCCTCAACAATTGGCAGAAACCTATTTACATTAAATAAAATCTTGCATTTTTCATTGAAATGAACAGATTTATCATAAGTTAACTTTATTCCTTTAAATTAGCTATATACTGTTCATTCTTGGTATTGTGCAAACAAGTCAAATTAACCTTTACAGAACGTTCATGAATTTATGACCAGATGCTTTGAAGAAGCAGATAATCTTGGTCATATGTCGATTGCCTTCCCCGCAGGGGCCTTGGGCTATCAAATGGAAATTGTTGCAGAGCAGATGTTTGAATCTGCTGCTCTGTTCCAGCCGAAAAGAAACCTTAAAACAGTTGTGTTTGTTGTGTATCACAAAGATGCAAAGGCAATACAGGTAAACTTGTAAATCTAGTTCATCTAGTATTAAAGAGGCCTTTTTACAGATTTTTACAGATTTAAATGATAAAAATGCATTACCAAATATAACATCAATGACTGCTGACATCAAAAGTTATTTGAAGTACCTGTAACTATTGGTTATGGAATGATCATTGGATTAAAGTACTGGTAAAGTCCAAGTGGACTACTATTTGCATTTCAGGCTGGTTGAGTGAAAAAAGATTGATCTCACAAATGATAATAGGGTACAAGTTAAAGTTTCATTACGCTGCAATATTATTGTCTTTATTTAAGGTGTTCAAGAAAGCTGAAGAAAAATGTAAGTACTCATTTAAGCTACATGTACTTCTAATTCAGTGTTCAATTTCAAGCAATATTTCTTAGCATTCATGAAAATTTTAAAATACATTTGTGTTTTAGGAAGCTGTTATTCATTTTCACCAGTAAAGTTTGCATGAAATAAATTCTCTTCTATATGATGAAAGTGGATAAAAGTTGCTTGGATTGTTCATTCCTAGCCCTTTGTCTATTTTCATCAAGTCAAATTGCAGAATTAATCATGTTCATTCTGTATGTTTTTGTTATGTAGTTTTACTCAATCAATGTACATGGCAGTTAATTTAAAATGTATCTGAAATACATGTATTCAAGTTTACTTATTATATTTGCTGTATTGTAAGTGTGTTGTTGAAGTGTGAGTGGAGTGAGTAGATTTAACTTACATTTGCATTATGGAACATATTGCAAACATCCTTCTCAGAAACTGTTTTTTCCGAGTGTAGTTTTCTTAATTACATTTAACTGCATCGATCTTGCATTCAGGCTTACTAATAACAAAGCTATACTAGTATGTATTTCAGGTCAAAAAGAAAGGGCAGGTGTATTCAGTGGAAAAGTTTTGAAAACCCGGCAATTTTTATCAAAATACCCAGAAACAATTCAATCCACCATAAATGCATTCTTCTTTGTCAAATCTCAAATATTTTATGTGTTTTGACAACTTAAGACAACAGACTTAAAGCATATACATATATTGTTGTTTTTTGTGTCGCCTTTGACTAGGCGACATATAGGTGTTACTTTTGTCGGTGGCGGTGTCGGCGGCGGCATCCCCTTTCGCTTGTCCGGAGCATAACTCTTAAGACTATGAAAGCTATCAACTTAAAACTTCATAGATAGATAGACCTCATTGAGGAGGAGTGCAGTGCACAAGAACCGTTACTATGCATCACATACTTTTGGAGTAATTGCCCTTTGTTTATTTTCATACTTAATTTTTGATCGGACCATAACTCTAAGACTATGAAAGCTATCAACTTGAAACTTCATAGATAGATAGATCTGATTGAGAAGAAGTGCAGTGCACAAGAGCCGTTACTATGCATGACATACTTTTGGAGTAATTGCCCTTTGTTTATTTTCATACTTATTTTTTGTCCGGAGCATAACTCTTAAGACTATGAAAGCTATCAACTTGAAACTTCATAGGTAGATAGATGTGCAGTGCACAAGAACTGTTACTCTGCACATCATTGTTTAGGAGTTATTGCCCTTTTTAAATTTTCATACTTATTTTTGTGTCGCATTTTTGGTTTTAATTAGTCTTTTCTTTGCAATTAGCCAGAGTGCAGTGCTTTTGAAGATTTCAATAAATCAGTTTTAAAAAATTTGAGCATTAACCTTAACTGCTTCTTCATTTGGGTTCACGTAAGCTATCCTGCGTCAGGCGACACATCAGACTCGAGGAGTTCTAGTTTTTATATTTTATTGGGATATTTGCGTTTTAATATTGTGCTTTTTTAATGAAATATCCAACATCTGGAGATAACTATGAATTTCCAGAAATGATATAATGTGCTACAAAACCATCATTTTTTGTCCGCCATCGAATATATTTTGCTTAATATAATCTTTCACTAATAAGCTTTAAGTACATATGTAAAACTTAGCGAATTTATTCGTATTTGAGTGAGATATTAACTTCTGAATATCAAGTTTTATTGCAGAATTGCGAACACTCGCCGCTGTGTTTAAACCACTGCAGTACATGCTTATTCGCAATTATAGAAACATATTTGACATCATATTATTTACATAGTAAACAAAGAAATAAGTTTTCACACGTTATAATACATAATAATAATCTTCCTTTCTATTTATGCAATCAGCATAACAGTTATGGTATACATCTACCAGGCACAATTATGGCACAGCCATTTTTGCCCACTGACAGTTTCCACATAATTTACGCATCTTTTGTGGTACCATTTGATTTTACAAAATGTATTGTCACATTTAACTTGGTCCCCAACAATATCTGGAAGTTAACATGTACAAAATATCTTAACAAATTGAATTTTAGTATCTTTACAGGGCATTTTAGGCATTTTTCCAATTTTGGGAAACGGAGTGAACATTTCTTTTTCTATACACTGCAACAAATGAGAGCGCATTTGGGTCAGATCATACCTTAAATGCGAAAAATTTGCGTTGAAGTTACTGAACAAAATTTCTGTTAAATTTGCAATAGCAAAAACACCACAGTCATGTAAATTTTCCTGTTGTTGTACGTCAGGAATCTCGACTTTTAGTCATTGCTTTAAATTTAAGATAACTGTATGGAAATTCTGCTGTTGATTTAGGGTTCCGAGGCATTGACGTCTTGGCGGTTGCCGACAACCCCACTCTAGTCGATGCAAGGTTCCGAGGCGTTGACATCTTGGTGGTTGCCGACGACCCCACTCTAGTAGATGTAGGGTTCTGAGGCGTTGACGTATAGGTAATTTGCCGACGACGCCACTCTAGTCGATGTAGTGTTCTGAGGCGTTGACGTCTTGGCGGTTGCCGACGACCCCACTCTAGTAGATGTAGGGTTCTGAGCCGTTGACATCTTGGTGATTGCCGACGACCCCACTCTAGTAGATGTAGGGTTCTGAGGCATTGACGTCTTGATGATTGCCGACGACCCCACTCTGGTCGATGTAGGGTTCTGAGGCGTTGACGTCTTGGCGGTTGCTGACGACCCCACTGTAGTAGATGTAGGGTTCTGAGGCGTTGACGTCTTGGCGGTTGCTGATGACCCCACTGTAGTAGATGTAGGGTTCTGAGGCATTGACATCTTGGTGATTGCCGATGACCCCACTCTAGTTGATGTAGGGTTCCGAGGCGTTGACGTCTTGGCGGTTGCTAACGACCCCACTCTAGTAGATGTAGGGTTCCGAGGCGTTGACGTCTTGGCGGTTGCTGATGACCCCACTCTAGCAGATGTCGGATTCCGAGGCGAGGCAAAATACCAATGTCACCAAAATCTTTGTACAACATAAAAATCTGCTGCGAATGTCCTTAATGAATATTGGCAAAACCAGTTCATCATGTATTTCTCTATCTCAGGCTCAAATAATAAACTATATGTGAATAAACATTAACAAAACAGAAACAGACCAGAAGGTTTATTCATATAACTTGGACATATACAGTTCTTCGTTTTGTATACAATTTAAAATAGATAAATATATGTATACGCACATGCATAACAATGTGAAATTGAGCTATGCATAACAATGCAAAAGTGTGCATAATAATAGTTGAGAAAAGAGGACAATCAAAATAATTTAGAATACATTGGTTGGAATTAGTTGTTTATGATCATCGCGTTAATTCTTAACTTATAAGCATGTTTACAATAAACAGCGAGATTTAACAATATCTTAGATTTAATACTATTTAATAAAAGTAAAAATTTATAAATGCTAGGTCGAGTATGGTAATATTTGCTGATATAAGTTTTTCTTCAATCACTGTAAGCTGGATTATATAACATATTCCGTCAGAACTGTAATCATTGATAATTGTATAAGTCTTCATGCAGTAATGACTGTAAACATTCAATATTTGCATGTCCCTAAATTGGGACCCCCGTTTATCACTTTAGGTTGTTACTGTATAAACACTCCATACCCTGCTAGTTGCATAACGACTTGTCACACAGTATTATTGCAATTGCTTATCTATACACCATCAGGGGTCTGCTTGACACATGGTGCAGACTGTGTTCTCTACTTGAGCATATATAAAATATACAAAATATTTTTAACATTTTTGAAAACGTTTGAAGGTTTTCTTCATAATGATGCAAGTTTTATAAAGGTTGGTCGATGTAATGTTGTTTTTATAGCCAATTTTGATGATTCTGTAAATGACAAAACTTGGCAGTTTTGCTGTGAAGACAGACATAATTTACCCTATTTTACAAGAACTCAATATTGGATGAATTACTTAAGATTTAACATTTTTCAATATGTTGGAATATCTTCTTCACGCCAATGCATGTTTTATAAAGGTTGGTTGGAAAGTGCTGTTGATAAAAAAAAATAATATCATTTCCGGAAAATAGATATCACAAAAGTTTGTTCGTGAAAACTAAAAAAATCCTCTAACTTTGGAACTCTTTATGGGACTAAATATCGCAATAATGTTTTATCTTTTTACATTTCAAGAAAGGTTGAAAGGTCTTCTTAACAATGATACTACTCTTTTACAGGTCGATTGAAAATTGTGATACTTGCAACTCATTTTATCTTTCCTGGGAATTCTGATAAAAATTTCCGGGTTTTCGAATAATTTCCGGGTTTTACACTTGCCAAAATTTGAAATACAGGTTAGTCATTGAATTGTTTAAACATTTAATTGTTTAAACTAAGTTTTTAACATAAACATGTTTTTATAGGTATTTCAGGGAAGCCTTCCTCTATGGAACAGTATGTCTCAAATGCAACCGCACAGGTTACAGGACCAAAACAAAGGGAAACTTTTGCAAACCAATCAACATTAAGTCCAGGTACAGCTGTCAGCCTTCCGCTGACAGGTAATTTAGTCAAGGAAGCAGTTCTTATGATTTCTGAAGAAGAATGGAACTACTTTCAATTCTTTTATGGGGGACACATTCCTCACGAATGTCGTTTCATATGGAGAGATGGAAATTTAGTAATAATGGGTACAGAACATCATTTAGCAATCATCAAAGAAAACTGGCAAATGGTGCGACAAAAATTAGATGTTTTAAAAAAAGATAAAGTGAGTATGTCATTGGATGTTTACAAGGCATTGCAAAGTAAGATCTCACAGAGATGTGAGAAAGACAAAATCAACAACATGTACATGAAAGGATTTGTATGGATTTATGGAGAACAACAAACATTACTTGACCCAGCAAGAAGAGATATAGCTGATATGGAGACACAAGCCAGAAAAGACCTTGTAGAAAATAGATCAATATCAAATAAAGGTACTGACAAGTCGTTTGGCCTTTCTTCACATGACCCAAACCAAAATGGGGCCAGACCAAAAGACCCTGTTTCAACAAAAAATCAACCCTGGCCTAATGAAGCATCTAAGGCCAGAGAGTTTCAAACAATGGAGGGTATAAACGTATATGTGTACAAGTGTGATCTTCTGAAGACAACTGTAGACTGTATAGTAAATGCAGCTAATAAAAAATTGGAACACTATGGGGGAATCGCGTTAGGAATTGCATCAAAGGCAGGACACTCTTTAGTAGAAGAATGTAGAAAAGTGTTGTCACAGAAGCCACGGAGATGTCTAGAAGTTGGCGAATCATGTCGCACAGGTCCTGGCAAACTTCCTTACACTTGTGTTATCCATGCTGTGGGGCCAGTGTGGTTAGATTATCATCCGTACACAGAGGTTGGTGTATTTATTTAGGTGGAATCATTCTCATGTGATTTATGGAAGATTACTCATTCTTAATGAAATTATGTTCATTTAATTCTTCAGTAAAAAAGAAATTGTGTTTGCGTTATTCATTTTCTCCAGAGGTACAACTATTTCAGAAAACTGTCAGTGAGTGTGAACTAAAGCTTCATAGTACCATCTGTAACAGTTTGATACTTGCGGAAGAACTTGGCTTGAAGTCAGTGGCTATCCCGTCAATCAGTTCTGGTATGTTTTCTGAATACTTTCGTGCAGTATTGTATTGTTAACTTATTGATGCCTTCATTTATGACACATTGTGTGCTCTCCGGATGTGGGAGCATTAATATAACTGCCCCTTTGTCCGTCCGTCCAAATTCTCATTCAATTGCCATTCATTTTATCCCGGTGTCTAATGCTCTTCCCAGAATATTGTATCCAGCATGCGTTCTGTCTGTACGTCCTTCCTTCCGTCCTTTCGAAACTTTGTTTCCTCTCGAGATCACAGGCACTAATGACTGGAATTCAGTGAAACTTTATATGCCAGATCCCTTCCAAGTTAACTTTCACATATTGTCAGATCTGATGGCTTTTCAGGGAGTATTGCCCTTGATTATAAATATGATAGTTTTAAAGGATATCTTTGTTTCCGCATATCACATGCTCTACTGACTGGAATTCAGTGAAACTGTGTATGTCATATCCATTTCAAGAGCACTGAAAACATATTTTCAGGTCTTTTTGGTGTGTTGGCTTTTCAGAGAGTTGTTGTTCTTTCATTATAAATAGAATATTTAAAAAGGATATCTTTGTTTCTGCGCGAGATCTTAGGCTTTAATAACTTGAAACGTTATGCAGAGCATTACTTCTGATCGACATGCACATTTTGTTATGTCGTTCTGGTCTGGTAATTTTTCAGGAAGTTATTTTTCCCTTTGATTATAAATAGCCTTCTTTGCATGTCCGTAATTTAACTTGACAATGCATTAAGGGATTTTAAAAGTACTTGGTACTACTGTTTGCATGCAGGAAACGGCGATTCGCCTACATGAATCAGGTCCTAAGGTCAAATGTCAAGGTCACACTTCCAGGTCATGGATGGAAAGATGTCAACACTACTTGGCACAATGGCATGCTACGAGCATGACTTATATTTCATAGGTTTAGGGTAAAAGTGAAAGTTACAGGTCTAAACGGTATCGTGAAGCCTCCAGCGATTCTACCTATATTATTGTCTCTTACAGTACCTGTGATTATGTCAATGCTGCAATTGTCTGGATTTGTGTATTTCAGACAGCATTTACCCGGAGCACAATCATATAAAGACGTTGCAATTATAAATTTCTTTTTATATAAGTCCAAACTGGATAATACCAATAACTTCTTTGTGCATATCTGTTATGTTGTGATGACATTTGTGATCTTAATTCTGTGAATATCACTCAACTTTTTGCATCAGATAATTAAACTAAATTATTATGTATTAATATCATATTATTATTTAAATAATAGTGAGAACATACTAAGTCAATTCTTATTGGTTAAGAAGGGGTTGAGCCATGTGCCATAATATCGCTTCTCAGTGCGACGCAAAAATCGATACTTCTTACCTAAAATGTACATTGATTTAATTGGAAGCCTTGACTCTCAGAAAAGTACTAATGGATTTGAATATACCATTTTGCTCTCTTTAATATGGTAATATATATTTTATTGTATTTATTAATTAATTATTAATATTATTTTTTATTAAAATTTTAGCTCACCTGAGCACAACATACTCATGTTGAGCTTTTGTGATCGCCTTTTGTGCGTCGTCTGCTGTGCATCAACATTTTCATTAAATCAACATCTCCTCCTAAACCGCTAGGCAGATTTTCATGAAACTTCACAGGAATGATCCTTGTGTGACTTTCTTTGAAAGTTGTTCATGTCAATTCGGTCTGCTGCATATGTAGGTCACCAGAGCTAAAAATTGATTTTAGAAGTGAAAACTTTTTAAAAAATCTCTGAAACCGCATGGCTCAGAGCTTTCATATTTGATATGTGACATCGTCTAGTGGTCCTCTACAAAGATTGTTCAAATGATGCCGCTGGGGTCAAAACTGGACATGCCCCAGGGGTCACATAGTTTATATAGAGTTAAATAGCACAATGACTTTAAAAATCTTCTCCTCTGAAACTGCAAGGGCCAGAGGTTTCACATTTGGTATATAACATTTTATAGTGGTCCTCTACAAAGATTGTTCAAATGATGCCCCTGGGGTCAAACTGGCCACGCCCCGGGGGTCACATGGTTTATATGGACTTAAATAGCAAAATGACTTAAAGATCTTCTCCCCTGAAATTGCAAGGCCCCGAGGTTTCATATTTTGTATGTAACATTGTAAAGTGATCCTCTACAAAAAATTTCAAATTATGACTCTTGGGTCAAACCTGGCCACGCCCTGGGGGTCACATGGTTTCTTTAGACTTATACGGCAAGTGGACTTTAAAAATCTTCTCCTCTGAAACCGCAAGGGCCAGAGGTTTCATATTTTGTATGTAACATTGTACAGTTTTCCTCTGCAAAAAATGTTCAAATTATACCCCTAGGGTAAAAAGAAGCCACAACCCGGGGTCACATGGTTTCTATTGACAGATATGGAAAGTGGGCTTTAAAAATCTTCTCCTCTGAAACCGCAAGGCCCAGAGGTTTTATAGTTGGCATGAAACATTGTTCACTACAAATCACCACCAGTATTACAAGGGGCTATCTGCTTCTTTAACACATGTTAGATAGGCCCTTGTAATCCTAAGGTGGCAAAATATTGTTCAAATTATGCCCCTGGGGTAGAAAGTGGCCACGCCCTTTGTGGCCCATGGTTTATATAGACTATACAATTCTTCTTCTGAAACTGCAAGGCCCAGATCTTTATTCTCAGGTTAGTGGTTTAGTGCCATTTGGCCCTCCTGTTATAAGCCATTATGATGCCTTAAACTCAGGTGAGCAACTTAGGGCCATTATTGCAGTCTTAAAATACTTTTTATTAATTAACATTTAGAGGGGGGGATTGGCATTTGTGTAACACCACTCCAACACCAATCCACAAAACCTCAGTTGAAAATATGGTGCATTTTCAACTTTATCTAATAAAAAATCAACTTCCCTTCTTTGTCAGACAAATATGGACGGATTTGTAAATACGTTCTTTGCTTGTTCAGTGGTAATAATTTTGTTTCATTCTTTAAACTTTTAGGCGGGGTAATTAAGAGTTAAATGGTGTACCTATAGCTTAAAATTAAGGTCCTTGATACGGAAATAAACGAGCGTTGTCAAAAGATAACGAGTTAAGATGTGAATAGTAGATATATACTGTATTATATGGTACTCCTTAATACATATTCTGAGAAGGCAATGTTCGAGATAGCCAATAAAAGGCCAGGAATAGCGTCCACAGATTTTATCCAGATAATTACTTTGTCCAAAATGGGTGGATTTCAAATTATTTGGCAAAGGTTAAAAGCATTATGATGTTGCATGTCGCAGGCAAGAAACAGGTCCAAGGCCAAGGTCAGAATTGAAGGTCAAATATAAGCAATTAATATTTTAGACTGTCCGGAACATAATTTTGTCCATCCTGGAAGGATTTTCAAATAACTTAAAGGAAATGTAAAGTGTTGTGAGATGGCTTGTCGCGAACAAGAACCAGGTCTAAGGTCAAGGTCACAATAAAGGTCCAAGGTCATATATAAGAAATCAATTCTTTTAGACTTTGTCCGCTGCATTTTTTTGTCCAGCATGCAAGGATTTTCAAATAACTTGACAGATGTTATAAACATTGCGAGGGGGCGTGTTGCGCGCAAGAAACAGGTCACTAGATCCTAGGCCAAGGTCACTATTCAAAATTAAATGGCAAATATATGTTCACAATCTAATATTTTTATGTATGGAGGAATTTTGAAAAGTTGGCTGAAATTATAACTTTCATGGGTAGGTGGTTGTACGTAAGAACCATTTCCCTGGGTCCCAGATCAAGGTCACATTTAAATGTCAGATAAATAAAATACCGGTTAATCCATATGCTTTGATGATTGTTTGGTTCAGCATAAAGGGGTTTTGAAATAATTTGGCAAAAGTGATACGCATCATGAGAAGGTTTGTCGCACACAAGGGCCATGGCCCATATTCACAAAGCATTTTAAATAATTTCTTAAATATTTTTCCTTTAAGTATAAACGTTGAATGTATTGCATTTATTAAGTAATTAACAAATCTGTATGTGACTAATATTGTTTCAATTTTATTTAAATTTACATATATTGATTTGTGCTGCATTTTGTTTTCATTTTGAATGAAGCGTTTCCAGATTCAAAGATAAGGATAAAATTTAACTTAAGATGCTTTGTGAGTACCACCGTATATCTAGGACCAAGTCAAGGTAAAACATCAAACACGGTCAAATATTTGTCCGTAGCATAATTTTGTCATTCATGGAGGGATTTTAAATAAGTTGGCATTGTTTTTGATCACCAGCATGTGTAAATATGTCTTGCACTAGCAACGGGTCCCGAGGTTCAAGTTCAGTGTCACATTCTATGGTCAAATGTCAAATATTTGTCCTGATCATAATATCGTTATGCATGGCTGAAATGTTAAAATCAGTTAGCAGAAATGATCACCATCATGAGATTGGTGAGTAACGCATACAAGTACCATACCAAAGTTACCAAAGTTTTAATTACTCCCATTGACTTTTTAGTGTCGCGATTCTAGATTGAAGTTTATCAATGGGATAGTTTTGATACTTCAACTTACCTTTTAGAGAGAAGGCATTGAGGTAAATTAAAATGCACACATACCATAAGTTTACCTTATCTAGTTATTGATTTGTTTCCCTTTAGTCAAGGAATGGCCATGGCCAAAAAGCTCTTGACAAGCGTATTTTGTGACAATTGCACTCTTGTTGCGTACCTGTTGCAAAGTTATTTATAGCAAGTATTCATTTAATGCTATCTGTTGCATTCAGTTTTATTATTACTGCAGGTGTGTTTGGTGTACCAAAGCAAATGTGTGCTGTAACATACGCCAGAGCAGTTGCGGACTACAGTAAACTGTCTCAGAATCGTTTACAAGAAGTGCACTTTGTCGACATTGACGAGAAAATGATAGAGTTGATACATAAAGCTTTCCATGATGTTCTAACGTTGAATTCTGTACCAGCATGGTACAGCATAATGAACCATGTGGTGAAAATGGACTCTTATTCTAAAGGTATAATAAAAGTAAATGTAGATATTCCATGTTATGATCATCATTAGTATAAATATTTTAACTGTTATCATCATCATCATCATTATTATGCCCCCCTTCGAAGTCTGTGAAAATAAATCCATAATTATAGTCTATCTTTCAGCCTTATATTTACTTTCTAAAGCATCAACTTTAATTTCCTCCCCATATGTTAATGTGCACATACAATATTTAAAAAGTCTCTTAACAATTGCACATATTGACGACTTGGCTGCAAACATTTGTTGTTATAATTGATATTATTATTAGTATTTCTCATAATGTTATTTTTTAAATTAAAGTAGGTATGAAAACTAAACTTAAAGGTCAATTTATTAAAACTCTCGTTTAGGATATACATGTATTTCCATCAATCAGAGGCGTGTATATTTCTTAGCTCGACTGTTTGAAGAAAATATGTCGAGCTATTGTCGTTGCCATGTCCTGTGCGTCTGCGTCATCGTCTGCGTTAGTTAAGTTTTTTGGTAAAGTTTTTGGGTAAAGTTTTTTGTCAGAGTCCATTCTCAAAAACTTTCAAAGGTATCCATTTGAAACTTTCAATACTTGTTCACTATCAAAAGGGTACTCCATTGCAACAAGGCAGGTAACCCTGTTATTTGTATTTCCAGAGGTATCTGCCCTTGTTTGGACAATTTTTTGGTAAATATAAAAATCTCAATAACTGCCCAAGACATTAAATTTAAACTCAATGTACTTGTTTATGGTGCTGACACTATTCTGCAGACAAGAGGAGGTAACTCTTTCAACGATTTTGTTGGAGTTATTACCCTTTTGCAACTTCCAATTTTCCGTTTAGGTCAAATTTCTCAATACCTATATCACAGGCGTAGTGGCAGCGTTAACTTTTTGTTTCTGCTCTCGTATAGAACACATAATCATGAAAGTATATTATAATGGATCACAGTTGATACATCAGCCTATTAGTTATGATATAATTTAAAAAAAACATAGTTATAGGCAAACATCAAATATATGTCAAGTATGTGAACATATTATACATCATACAGCACTTTGTTATTAAGACCATTAGGAAGCATATTCTTTAATGTATGTATCCAAAACATTTCTTTACATAAACAGTCTAGATTATTATGAACAAGTAAAAGATAAAAGACAATCACATCTGACAATGTACATTTATTGTCTAGAGATCCAAAATGGGTTGCAACATGGGATATAGGATTTATCAAACAGTTTCATGGTGAGCGTTTGTGATCGCCAATTGTCTGTCGTCAGTACATCCGTCCGTCGTCAACTTTTCATTTAAACAACATCTCCTTAACTACTTGGCAGATTTTCACCAAACTTCCCAGGAATTATCATTTGGTGACCCTCTTTCAAAGCAGTTCAAATCGTAACAGTCCGCTGCATACGTAGGTAACCAGAGCTTAAAATAGATTTTAAAAGATTAAACTTGAAAAATCTCCTAAAGTGGTCTTCTACAAAGATTGTTCAAATTATGCCCCAGGGGTCTGCACTGGCCACGCCCGGGGGGTCACATGGTTTATATAGAATATATAGTAAAATGACTTTAAAAATCTTCCCCTCTGAAACTGAAAGGCCCAGAGGTTTTGTATTTGGTATGTAACATCCTTAAGTGGTCCCTAACAAAGTTTGTTCAAATTATGCCCCTGGGGTCAAAACTGGCCACATGATTTATATAAACTGTAATAGCAAAATGTCTTTAAAAATCTTCTCTGAAACTGCAAGGCCTAGAGGTTTGGTATTTGGTATGTAACATTGTATAGTGGTCCAAAGACTGTTCAAATTATGCCCGATGGGTCAAAACTGACCACACACCAGGGGTCACATGGTTTATTTATACAGACTGAAATAGCAAAATGACTTTAAAAGTCTTCTCCTCTGAAACCCCAAGGCCTAGAGGTTTCATATTAGGTATGTAACATCGTATAGTGGTCCTCTACAAATATTGTTCAAATTCTTCCCCTGGGGTCACACCCGGGGGTCACATGGTTTATATAAATAGCAAAATGACTTAAAAACATTTCTCCTTTCCTACGGTAGTTGTCCTCTCCAAAGATTGTTCAAATTATGCCCCTGGGGTCAAATCTGGCCACACCCCAAGGGGTCACATGGTTTATATTGACTTAAGTAGCAAAATGACTTAAATTTTTTACCTGAAACCAGAAGGCCCAGAGGTTTGTTCAAGATTGTTGGGGGATTAAAATAAGTCAAGCCTCGGTGATACAAATTCCAATTGGGTTATAAGGTCTCAGGTGAGCATGCTAGGGCCCTCAGGGCCCTTTTTTTGTTTACATGTTATAAGATAATTAACATCACATTTTTGTGTGTGTGTTTTTTTATAAACAAAAGCCTAGAGTTTTATCAATTATGAGAAAGTCGAGCGTCCAGCACTGTAGGCGGTGCTCTTGTTTAATATGCATAAGCACAATATATTTCGTCAAATTAGGTAAAAACTTCAGCCATTCTGTGTTGTTTGTAAGACAATTGTATGTCACTCACAGCAAGAGGGAAAATATACACAGTCTACCTGAATATATATATATATATATATATATATATATATATATATATATATATATATATATATATATATATATATATATATATATATATATATATATATATAATATCATACATGCCATAATTCCATAATTTTTTCAGGCCAAAACGGGATATTACCAAAAAATCGACATTTGACTGGGACACATTAATATTATCAGTTTGTCCCAAAAAAAAAATTAGTAATAATAATAGTTAATCGTATCTAACCTAGGTCCTATTCGGTTTCGTGGTCTATATCCACCAATATATACAGTTATAGTTCAAACTATAAACACCCAAAATGAATAACACAAACATACACACGCATATATTTTAATCATATTTATTTAATAATATAGATGATAACATGTATTTTTAATTATGACATCAAAGAAATTATACGAAACACACAAATATAAACACTGTCAAATAAACAAATACGTTTACAAGGGAGACTACTCCACCAGACTTATACCTGTGCTATGTTCCACTATACACTGCGTCATTAACTACATCAAATTTTGCGATGTGAACAATACGAATTTAAAGAAATTAATGATTGTTTTTGCATCTTTAATTCTCGAAAAGTTCTCAATTTATTTTCATACTTACCTTCAAACGTTACCAAACTAATTATGTGATAATACCTATTCCATTTAAAATCAAAATAACAACAAATACAGTTCCTTTTTTATTCTGAAACAATGCAACAATCAGCAGCAATTAGCGACCGCGGATATATGACCCCCATCTCGCGAAAGTGTGACAAACGATCCATAAATCGCTAATGGGGTATCATTACTGCTCCTCTTTGACACGCGGCTAGCGGGTATTGTTGTCATAGGGACCGATAAAGGGATAAACGATCTGAAATCAATTGTTGGCCCAATGTAAGTTTTATGGTACACTAACATCGATTTTTGTGATTGACCGGGACAAAATGCATCTCACCAGGACGCCGGGACAGACCTCGTGAAACCGGGACAATCCCGGTGAGACTGGGACGTATGGCATGTATGATAATATATATATATATATATGAGGGTTGTTCAAAAATAACGTAGACTTTTTATATTGTTTACAACTAAATAAACTTAATTGAATAAAACCTATATCAAAATGAATCGGGATTCAAATGGAACATATTTATTAAGTAATATTGTGAAATTAATTTGTTACGCACCTGATCTTTTTGATAATATAACCATGGTAACCGTTAAGCGGAGCACGCCATTTATTTGCATTATAAAAAGTAAATAGATCGTAAATTCTGTATGCAATAAGTATACTTACTTCAAAAAATTTTGGTATAATGTAAGAAAAACATACATTGACATCGTACCAAAAGTTGGCTTCATTTTTAAGATTGCGTATTAATAATCAAAGTGCTGAAGGCACTGCAGTTGTTCTCTGTTGAGTAACATTGGGCACAACTCATTTTATTCAAATGTTAATAGCAACAAAAGTTTAAATTAAACAGAACAGATTCAAACGGTGTATTGAGATTGTGACTAAATGAAAATCTGTCTACAGGTTTGAAGATCAGAAATCAAGAATAAAATTCAATGACTGTTATAATATTCGTTTGTACCAGTACTAATTGAAAATATTTGTGCACTGTTCAATATCATAGCGTCCGATGGATCTTATCGACTCGTCCAAATAACTTAGTACAATCGGCACTTAAGACCCCTGCTGGTGTGTTTTGTAGAATGTTTTGCAAATATATTGAAGATACAATAATATTAAAATTATATATTAGACCAGTAAATAAAATAAAATTGTATGAAGTTACCTAAATGACCGTATGATAACTTAACATGAAAACCCCGACGCGTTATCATGGACAATCTGGGCTATTAGAGAGGGATGCCATATCATATGTCACCTCAAATACAGTGGTTATTAAGGTATCAATGTTTTATTGGTCAATATGATAGTTGCACTAATAGCTCGTTCAGTGTTCTTATGTGAAGAAAATAAAAATCACTGAATTTAAATTCTGGTTAAAAGGCCAGAACCAGCAAACATGACATGTTATACATGATAATATGTGCTTTCAAAATTCGTAAAACTTCATTTAGTTGAATCCTAAATTCCATGTTTTACTATAATATATGTGTCCACATTATATATATAACTTAAACAGAGACATTGCTTGGCGATTTATAATCTTCCAAATGCGACGTTAACATAGATATTGCCATGTGATAAAATCAGATTTTAAAATATATATTGCATTGAGGAGATTAGTTTTTGTCTCTCGATAATGCCGATTTGAATTGTATCTGTTGTCAAATGTGCAGCTGATGAATTGAGGTCCATTGTAAAACGTGCGCCACTAATTTAAACGTTAACAGGTGTGAAAACTAGACATACAGAAGCTAACAATACTATGTACGAATTAAATATATATATGGCCTGTCAAAACAACTTTCAATTGAAAATGAAAAATATTGTCGGGCAACGAACCTGATGAGCCAAATTCTTTGTCCGGTGTACAATATCATGGTCTTTCTTTGGGCTACACACATAATTATCTTAATCTTAATGGCATTCCGACCTTCGGTCATTACATTTTCAGAACCAAAACACTCTTTGATGAAAAATGATGGTTATCAGTTTTGTTACCGGTAAGTCTCTGTGGCAGACAGTAGATTAATTTTTCTAAGAGAAATAACTATGGCTTTAAGCAAAACTCAATTTAAACCTTAAAAACAAACGCTATGCCAAATATTAAAAATATTTAACATTATTATGAACGCAATGACAGTGTTACAAGGTTTTCAACTGTTTTAGCAAAGGTGTTGTGCGATAATGTTTGATAATGTTTTAAAGTTACTCATAGAATATTGTATTTTAGAAAGGTCTTCTTTTTCAATTAATAAAGCATCTGGAGTAGCAAACGCTAATATTCTGTGAAACAAAAATAAAAGAAATGAAAATGAGAAAAAAAAATCCTACGTCTCATGGGGATCGAACCCCGACCATCGGCGTGAGAGTCTAACGCGTTAACCACTCGGCCATAGAATCTGTTTCAAAATAGGGTGTAATTTTCTGATAAGATTAATGGAGTGTGACCGACTGCTTTTGCTAGTACCTGTACTGCGTAATTACCGAAAAACTGTGAATTCCATTTTGTTCTTAATTATTATCGAGACAAAGTGAATAATATTGGAAGTAATAAAATAATTAAGGGTAAAATGAAAAGTTATACATTTTTAAACACCACATATAAACATCTTTACTTGCATCGACAATAAGTGAGATGCATACGTTTGGATTATACTATGTCCGTGATTCTGCTTGGCTCGTGACCCAATTAAAGGATTTAACAATGAACTCTGCGTAGTGGACTACTTTCTCCCGCGATTTTTAGTCTCAAATTTGATCTTACACTGAAAGCTGTGAATTACCCGACGTTTTTAGTTCGTTTTAAACAAATTATGTTCTAATCATATTCTTAATTAAAACGATGGATGCATTTGGGAAAAATTAATGATATTCAAACAGCACTTCTTACTGTGGCGTAATAATAACTGAGTTAAAATCATAGTGAATTTTTCCTTCGGAATTATATAAGCGATACATATAGTTGTTCTGCAAACAACTAAAAACAATATTGATTTGACGGTGATACACAACGTCAATTGAGAAAAAATGTAACTGTAAGATCAACACTAAATGCGAGTGATAATGAAATCGAGTAAAGCTATTTGTAAATCATCTATGCAGACATTTGATTTTATCAACAAGCCGCATAAAATACAGTTTTTGAGTAGGTCACGTGTTTTCACATAGTGCAATATAATTTTGAGATGGGATTGTAAGCTTTGAGACATGAAAGGATAAGGAAAAAAAGACGCGACAATGACAACGTCAATCAGCTTAAATTAGCTTTATCACCACGGACAGTCAATGGTCAGGTAGCTATGCGAAAAGTCTCGCTTGGTTTATTTCTCCATGATTAATGCATGTTGATAAGTAAGAAATAAGTAGAAAATGCCATTGACAAATTACATCATTATTTTCATTTTCATTGTACATGCTGATTTAAAATAAGACGTAAATATTACTTTATTGTAAATATTTCTAACAGGTATTTTGTTTCATGATTCAGTAAAATAATGTATGCATATGTTAACATTATACACGTTTATATGCTAAATGTGTAATGTAATCAGACATACTTAAGTTGCAGAATGTTTTAAAATATATTTTATATATTGGTATTCAAAACGCCAATAAGCGCTTTGTACAAGTATATGCGACTGGTTATCATATTGCCTTAAGACCATTATGAAAAAGGCCTCTTTACGGAGATCCCAACAAAAGAATTATTGATCAGATAGTGTAATTGTAATAGCCAAAAATATTGAATAATAGTGAAATAATTATATTGAAACAAGATCATTTCCTTTGTGCCAAATCTTCCCTGAAGCAAATGACGTTAACGACGTCATTGAATTCCAATTGACATGCTCCGGGTTGCCTATAGTGACTTATATTAAATGCCTGCCATTTTTAACAGAGAAGAGTAAAATCTCTGAAATTTTGTAAATTGATGCAATATATATTCCAGTTTATTTTAATGTACTTTTTTTCTATGAAATAATTATATATATATTTTTTTTTTTTTTTTTTTATTATTTTTTTTTTTTCGCAGGCTCAAGCGTTGAACAAGCCAATTCAATAACTGCTGTTTCAAAGCAAACAGGTCACTACGCAGGAGATAATTTCACAGGAAAAGAGACAAAACAGCCCTCCAACAACACAAGACTAAGACTAAATATTCCTACTACTCATCCAGCATCAGCAGAAACTGGTTTATATTTCGAAGGGGACATTGCTGGAACAAAGACAAAAGGATTGACATATTATTTCTCGCCATCACAGATGCTGCATGTGTATTCAACAGACCTACTAGGAAGTGGTATGCCGAAAGTTCACATTTTGGTTTGTAGTGACCATGCGCTTGGAACAGAAACGGGATACATTGTGAAAACATTACGGAAAACAGCTGGTAGAAAATATGCAGGTGACAAAGACAAAGTCTTCAGGAAAGGTGGCAATGTTAAGGACGGTGATGTTGTTGTGTTTAATGGTGGCTCATCAGGCTATAGGTTGATTGCTGTTGTTGCCATGTTTACATTTTTGTCCACTGTACCCACAGAAACAAGGAGAAAAAATGTCCAGGATATGTATGTCAAGATTTTCAAAACAGCGGTTGATCACAAATGTGGCTCCATTGCCTTGCCTGCACTTGGGACTGGTGTGTAGATATTTAACAAAGTCAGTGTGTGTGTTTGTGGGTACCTATATCTTTTCTTTGTGTGGTAAACATTTGATAGCAACCTGTGTGTGATATAAGTCAGTTGAAGTAGTTTAATTGGTTCTATGCAACTTTTGTTGTAGTCCTAACTATATATTTGAGTATTTGTAGAAATAGCTTAAGCAAGTTTGTAAATCAGTTTTCAATACACAGTAGTGTTTATGTATTTATATGTAACATTTGCCTTACATGCTGTTAGTTAAGCATCATTTATTGTTGAATAGAAATAATTACTGTCATTTCATTTTTGCAGGCTCCGGTCATGCTAAGCCAGAAGTATCGATAAGCCATTTTGCGGAAGGTCTGATTGAATTCTTCAAATTGCACCCAAATGTGAAACTATCTGTTCATTATGTAAATTACAATAAAGATACAAACACCCTTGCAAAAAAAATCCTTGCAGAAAAGTTAAATATGCGTGCGCAGCAGGTTGATGCGGGAAAAACAACACCTCATTCAAGTTCAACATTTAGCCAGAGTCTGAATTCAAGATCACCAGGTGCCATGGTCAATGGAAGCCAGTCTGTGTATAAACAATCATATTCTAAACCACAAATGAGCAAGTCTGCAAGAGAGCTCACTTCTTCAAGTAAACTGTTTGTAAATTCTACCACTGAAGCTACTATAAATAAAGAATTATCTGAATATGATACAAGACCACCTGCACACTGGTCTGGTACTGAACTGACACCGCATATGTCTGAGTCCAAGTCGTCAAAACCCCCAGCTTCGCCTCAAACACCTGGTAATTTAAAAATGTATGATTATAATGATCTGTCACCTGTTCAGGACGCTAGCAGCATGAAGACAGATGAACCCATTTCTCCGTCGTCTACAAATGATAAGAGTTCTTTCAAAGGCAAACCCGAGGTATATTTGACACTATGTGCAAATAATTGATTTAGCATGACCATAACCAATTTGTATTGCAGTTAGGACTATGCAGCTCGGTAACTTAAGCAGATCGTAGATACATGTAGTGCTCCTTTTAATTATTGTTATTAAGAAATGTTGTCATCGCATAGTATAATTTAAATAACTTTCATATTGTTTATTTCATTTTTAGCTCTACTATTCGAAGCATAGGTGAGCTTTCCTACTACCCCCGGCGTCCGCGTCCGCGTCTGAATTTGGTTAAAGTTCATATTCAAAAGTCTTGTAACTTCAAAACTACATAAGTTATTCACTTGAAACTTGGAATATACCTATGTCATCAACTCCAGTGTCAGGGGCAACATTCCCCATAACTCTGTTTTGTATTGTGACAGAGTTATACCCCTTTTTCACTTAGATTTTCTGGTTTAAGTTTATATTCAAATGTTATGTAACTTCAAAACTACATAAGTTATTCACTTGAAACTTGGAACTAACCATATCATCAACTCTAGTACCAGGGGCAACATTGCCCATAACTCTATTTTGTATTTTGAGAGAGTTATGCCCTCTTTTCACTTAGATTTTCTGTTTGAAGTTTATATTCAAGGTTTGGTAACTTCAAAACTACATAAGTTATTCACTTGAAACTTGGAACTAACCTTTGTCATCAACTATAGTATCAGGGGCAACATTACCCATAACTATGTTTTGTATTTTGACAGAGTTATGCCCCTTTTTCACATAGATTTTCTGGTTACAGTTTATATTCAAAAGTTTTGTAACCTCAAAACTACATTCACTTGGAACTAACCTTTGTCATCAACAATAGTATCAGGGGCAACATTACCCATAACTCTGTTTTGTATTTTGACAGAGTTAGCCCACTTTTTACATAGACTTTGTGGTTAAAGTTTTTGTTCCAAATATTTATAAACTATACAAGGCTTCACTTAAAAATATTGTATTTTAACAAATTTATGCCCCTTTCACTATCCAAAACATGTACCAACTGAAATACTTTGAATAGTCGAGCACGCTGTCCTCTGACAGCTCTTGTTTATGTTTGTAAAAGCTTTTTTTAAATACATGTAAGTTTTTTATTACAGTTGAATAAAGCAACTGCTTATTGGCCAATAGTTTATACTTCTTTTAATTTTTATGGTATTTGGACAATTTTGTTGCAGGAACCCATGCCCAGCACAGTCGAAGATTGCGTTATATGCATGGACAAGTTGAAAAACCCCAAGACCTTACCATGCCGACATACCTTCTGCAAAGATTGCATAGATCAGCAGTTTGTTTACAAGGAGGCATGTCCAACATGTGGGGCTGTGTGTGGTGTAATTGAAGGTACATGTACATACATTGCTATCCGTTATAGCATTGGCATAGGCACCATTTCCTTTGGCTCAAAAACGTGCGGTTAAAACTAGCAATACGTAGTTTTACTCCAGTGTTCATTTTTCTTTAGTTTGTTTCTTAATTTGTTTGTTGTAAGTGTAAGTTACATGTACGATTCTAAACATGATTTGAAAACCATTGAACTTTGAGTTCATCTGGCCATTGTTTTCCTTAGAACACGTGTGTGTGAGCTTGGAAAGACATTTCGTACTTGTTAAAGAACTGTTATGGAATTACGATACAATTTTGAAATACATTATTTTCGTCCTAATCAAAGTGTCTGTATTAAATGGTTCATGTTTTATTAAGGCGATCAACCAGACGGGACAATGGATGTCAGGTCAAATGAAAGAGAACACTGCGCTGGGTTTGAGAGGTGTGGAAGAATAGAAATCATATATGACTTTACAAGTGGTGTACAAACAGTAAGTTTTCTGTAATGCTTCATATAGTATAGGGAATTTCAATCTATAACATTTTGGTTTAATAAAATAATTATGTTTTAGAAAGACAAAATGCAAGTATAGTAAAGGTCTCAGATTTAACATTTTAATAAATAATACAAAATAGATTCACTTTCAAAAACAAACAGAAACTATGTTATAACCATAATTAAGAGTGACTGCACGTTTAATGCCGACTAACCTAGACATTTAATCTTGTGGTTTGATTACATGGATATGGTCTTCAGTAATGGCCCGGCGCCGTTTTTTAACCTTTTTAGTTCACCTGAGCATAACATGCTCATGGTGAGCTTTTAGGATCGCCTTTTGTCCGTTGTCCGCCTTGAGTAGGGTGTCAACATTTTCATTCAAAAAACATCACCTCCGAAACCACCGGGCAGATTTTCACCAAACTTCACGGGAATGATCCTTGGATGACCCTCTTTCACAGTTGTTCAGATTGTTTCGGTCCACTGCATATGTAGGTCACGAGAGCTATAAATAGATTTCAAAACTGAAAACTTTAAAAATCTTCTCTGAAACCACAAGGCTTGGAGCTTTCATATTTGATATGTGACGTCCTCTAGTGGTCCTCTATAAATATTGTTCAAATGATGCCCCTGGGGTCAAAACTGGCCACGTCTTGGGGGTCACATGGTTTATATAGACTTTAATAGCAAAATGACTTTAAAGATCTTCTCTGAAACTGCAAGGCCTAGAGGTTTCATAGTTGTTATGTAACATTGTATAGTGGTCCTCTACAAAGATTGTTCAAATGATGCCCCTGGAGTAAAACTGGCCACACCTGGGGTTCACATGGTTTATATAGTCTTGAATAGCAAAATGACTTTTGAAATCTTCTCCTCTGAAACCGCAATGCCCAGAGGTTTCAAATTTGGTATGTACCATTGTATAGTGGTCCTCTACAAAGATTGTTCAAATGATGTCCCTGGGGTCAAAACTGGCAACGCCCCGTGGCTCACATGTTTTATATAGACTAAAATAGCAAAATGACTTTAAAAATCATCTCCTGAAACTTCAAGGCCTAGAGGTTTCATATTTGGTATGTAACATTGTATAGTGGTCTTCTACAAAGAGTGTTCAAATGATGCCTCTGGGGTCAAAAGTGGGCTCACCCCGGGCGTCACGTGGTTTATATAGACTTAAATAGCAAAATAACTTTAAAAATCTTCTTCTCTGAAACTGCAAGGTCCAGAGGTTTTATAGTTGGTATATAGCATTGTATAGTGTTCCTCTACAAAGATTGTTCAAATGATGTCCCTGGGGTCAAAACTGGCCACACCCCGTGGCTCACATGTTTTATATAGACTTAAATAGCAAAATGACTTCTCATCTCCTGAAACTACAAGGCCTAGAGATTTCATATTTGGTATGTAACATTGTATAGTGGTCCTCTACAAAGATTGTTTAAATGATTCCCCTAGGGTCAAACCTAGGCACACCCTGGGCGTCACATGGTTTATATAGACTTAAATAGCATAATGACTTAAAAAATCTCTGAAACTGCAAGGTCCAGAGGTTCGATATTAGGTATATAATATTGTATAGTGGTCCTCTACAAAGATTGTTCAATTGATGCCCCTGGGGTCAAAACGGGCCACACATCCTGGCTCACATGTTTTATATAGAATTAAATAACAAAATGACTTTAAAAATCTCCACTGAAACCGCAAGGCCCAGAGGTTTCATGTTTGGTATGTAACATTGTATAGTGGTCCTCTCCAAAGATTATTCAATTGAGGCCCTGGGGTCAAAACTGGCCACACCCCAGGGGGTCACAATGTTTATATAGACTTAAATAGCAAACTGACTTTAAAAATCTTCTTTTCTGAAACTGCAAGGCCTGGATGTTTCATATTTTGTATGTAATGTTGTGTAATGGTCCTCTACAAATATTGTTCTATTGATGCCCATGGGGTCAAAACTGGCCACACCCCGGGTCTCACATGGTTTTTATAGACGTAAATGGCGAAATCATTTAAAAATTCTTCCCTGAAACCACAATGCCCAGAGTGTTCATATTTGGTTAGAAACAGTATATCAAGACCTTGATTGGGATTGCTTATGGGGTGGGTGGGGTCAAGGTCACTGTTACTAAAAATAGAAAAAAGGTGTCCGCTCTATAACTTGAGAATGCATTGAGATATTTTAATGAAACTTAATACATATATACCAATAATCGAGACCAAGCTTGGGATTGCATATGGGGTGGGTGGGGTCAATGTCACTGTTAGTAAAAATAGAAAAACAGTTTCTGCTCAATAACTTGAAAACACATTGAGATTTTTCAATGAATCTTAATACATAGATACCTTATATCGACACCTCGCTTGGGATTGCATATGGGGTGGGTGGGGTCAAGGTCAAGGTCACTGTTACTAAAAATAGAAAAATGTTTTCCGCTCAATATCTCGAGAACGCAGTGAGATATTTTAATGAAACTTAATACATAACTACATTATAATGAGACCTCACTTGGGATTGCATATGGGGTGGGTAGGGTCAAGGTCAAGGTCACCATTACTAAAAATAGAAAAATGGTTTCGGCTAAATATCTTGAGAACGCATTGAGCTATTTTAATGAAACTTAATACATAAATACCTTATATCAAGGCTTTGCCTGCGATTGCATATGGGGTGGGTGGGGTCAAGGTCACTGCTACTGAAAATAGAGAAATGGTTTCTGCTCAATAACTTGAGAAGGCGTTGCAAAATTTTAAGGCAATTTAATTCACATATCTTATATCGCGACCTCATTTGGGTTTGCTGATGGGGTGGGTGGGGTCAAGGTCACTGTTATTCAAAATAGAAAAACTGTTTACGCTCAATAACTTGAGAACGCATTGAGATATTTTAATGAAACTTCATACGTAGATACATTATATCCAGACCTCACTTTGGATTATGTATGGGGTGGGCGGGGTCAAGGTCTAGGTCACTGTTACTAAAAATAGAAAAACAGTTTCCGCTCAATTACTTGAGAACGTATTGAGATATTTTAATGAAACTTCATACATAGATATCTTATATGAAGACCTCGCTTGGGGTTGTATATCAGGTCGGTGGGGTCATGGTCACCATTACTAAACATAGACTGAAAATGTTTGTGCTTACTTTGATGCATTTCGTTCAAAATTCGTGGACTTTCCATGTTTCTTGTAATAAGTATGTAACATTGTATTGTGGTCCTCTACCAAAATTGTTCAAATGATGCCCCTGGGGTAAAACATGGCCACGCTCTGTGGGTCACATAGTTTATTTAGATTTAAATAGCAAATTTACTTTATAAATCTTTTCCTCTGAAACCGCAATACCCAGTGGTTTCATATTTGGTTTGTAATATTGTATAGTGGTCCTCTACAAATATTGTTCAAATTATATCCCTGGGGTAGAAAGTGGCCATACCCTGTGGGTCTCATGGTTTATATAGACTATGCAAATCTCCTGAAACTGCAAAGCCCATATCTTGAGACTAAGGTTAGTGCTTTAGTGACATTTGGCCTTCTTGTTATAAGCCATTATGCTGCCTTTAACTCAGGTGAGTGACATAGGGCCATTGTGGCCCTCTTGTTATTGCATATGTTAAATAAAGAGTTTCTTTATTATTTGTTTTGATGCTGTCATTAAACCAATTAAATTATCAAATGCTATGGCTATGTAATTTCTTTTATTTTGAATACGTAAAGACAGTTGCAGAAAATTATACGAAAATTATACGGCTAGTGCTGTGTCGTATTAAATTGTTTATAATACAAATTGTGGTTTGTATGCAAAAGATATGTATTGATAGTTATTATGTTCAAACTTGCTTCTCGATCGATGTATAAAAATCAAATTTACGTTTATCGCGGGTTCCAAGATATTCAATTGCTGAAGTACGGTAGATCAAAAGTTTTTCTTTCCATTTAGTACATTAAATAAACATTTTTATGTTTTCTAATTGCTTCTCAGTACAATATATTCTTAATATAATACGGAATTCTACTTATATGAAAATATCGCTTGATTGTGTTACAAAGAGCACATTTTTGTGAAATGACATCACATTGTTTTGCACAAGCGTGCGTTTTCTCATTATGGATTTTTGCAATCCTTTCGAGTGTGCCGATTATCTATAATTGGCACATAATAGTATGACTTCGAAATCAACCATATAATGCTTGTTTTTTAACACAAACTTGTTACTATTTATAGAAACATATGCATTAATTTGTTTTAAAGCATATTAAATCGCACATTAACTTAAAATCACAAAATGATGAAATAATTTCATGTTTATTATATTGCTTAAACTGTAATATTTAGTTTACCATTATTCGTCACTATTACAGAGTGCTCACCCAAATCCTGGCAAACCATACAAAGGCATACGGCGTACAGCTTTCTTGCCAGATAACAAAAGAGGAAGAATAATACGTGAAATGCTGAAAGTGGCTTTTAAACGTAAGCTAGTGTTTACGATTGGTAGCTCTCGAACTACTGGAAAAGAAGGCGTGATCACGTGGAATGACATACATCACAAAACTGACCCCAGACCTAACTCACAGTGAGTAGCATATATTGGTACTTAAATAAGATCTTTTAAATTTGACTTTATATGTATGCATATATTCATCGGTCCTATTACATCAGGGTTTCCTGCAGGCCTGTTTCGCTTGTCGGGCCTGACATGCCTTCAAAGCAGTTAGTCATTTGCCGACATGCTTAAATAATGCCGACATGCTTTAATGTTCAAAGCGACAGCCCTTAATCCCTTTATCTATTACACCGATCTTTAATCACGGTGCTATAAACGAACGCCGTATTGATCGATAAGGTCTAACTTCCAACAGTGTTATTGACAAGTGACTTAACTGTATAGTCCCGCCCACAACTATCTCATTAGCCAATCAAATGCGGCGATTTGTAGGGTGGAGTTTATACCTTACAACTAAAAGCATGTTTAATAACAAATACTAGCTTTGACGGGAAAAGTGGACAGGCTTTTTAAAACATTTGATTATTATATTTAATGTTTTATTTTATCCTGGTAATTTCCTGATCTATTTCAAAATTATGGAAACGAATAATCTAATATAGAGCTGCATTTCAAAACACAATTTAACGTCGTCAACCGTAATTTTGCTATCATACATACTGCAATTAGGCACATGACAAGTACACGCATGTTTTTCATGAGGCATCCGTGACATTGTGCATAGCAATTTTCGCGCGCTGTTGGAGATACAGGCACGTATTTTATGTTGAATAGGAATTACATGTTCAAGTATACAAAAGCAATGGTGATCTGTTAGGCTTTTTATGTCCGTAATGTCCGCATGTAGTATAACTGATATTAATTATTGATTTCTTTTGCATCTGAAAACAATTAATGAAATAATAAACAGTTTTTGAAGAAAAAAACAAGCGGTCATGACAGAACTTCAAGGCGGAAAAAAGCTAGGCTTTTCAACGAATCTGAATACCATGTAAAAAATGCAGCCTAGTATTTTGATGTACACTGCCTCCAAAAGGCGTTAGGTCAACACGTTTTTATTTCATAAAGAGAGGTTCTGGTTGAGCAATAGGCTAGGTAGTTTAAGCGATAAAGGGCCGATTTGATCGCCTGTGGGGTTTTGAGCGTCATAGCCAATTTCGGAAAGGTGGGGTCTCGCAATGCGCCTGATTTTGGGGAGTTGGATTCGAGCGGTGCAGCCAATTTGGGGAGCTGGGGTGGGGCGATGCGGCAGAATTTGAAATGGTGGGGGTCAAAACGCAGCGGCCGATTTTATGGGGGGGCTTAGGGGTCGGGTTGGAACGAACATAAGCACTAACTGTGATTCTACATGTACACAAGCAGTAATATTGCATGCTAATAAATCGTTCTGTTTAACTTGAACCTTGTTTTCATGACAGTTCTTGATAATGTTAATCAGCTTTTGTTCCATGATAATATTACAACAATATCAAATATTGGATAAGTACGTGTTTATTGAAGGCATGTTTGGTTTTGCGTATTAGAATGAATGAACATGTATAGTGACATCAGTTATTTTTGATAGACATCTTCAAAAGTCCATGCAAAAGCCATGAATATTGTGAACACATTTATGATCTTACATTTATGAACAATATAGCTGCATCGTCACTTATTTCCCGTTTCATGGATTTATTCTGGGTTTCTTTACCAATAGGTTCGGCTACCCGGACGACACTTACCTTGACCGTGTAATAGACGAGCTAAAGGTCAAAGGAATAACGGAAGATGACATTCCGTAAATGTCCGCTCAAACAGACAATAGTTGTTATATTTGTCTTTAAAGATAAATAAGTGGATTTATTATATGTTTTCCTGTGGTTTATAGGGAAATATAAGTGAATTTTTTCACCGGGGTGTCGGCAAATACCTAAATAACACATATTTAAGCCTAAAACAAAATAAATGTTGGTTTCGGTAGAATATCTATTTGTTTTTCACTCGTGAAAATATAAATTTCTATGATCACTCCTTAATTAAAATCAATACTCTAGCAAAACCAACAAATATCCTCTGTATGTTTCATAAAGGCATAGTTTAAGGAATGTCTGGCCCTTCCATGGGGTATTCCACTCTGTGTATTGGTCCACCATAAAATCTCTTACCATTATGTGCAATATTTTCTCTCAGCTGACTGAGCAGTGATGGAGTGTGAAGATCTATCAATTAATAGATCTCTGCAGAATGTGTGGTTTCAATTGCAGCATTGTATTGATGTCAGCTGATAAGGGTCGCCACACTTGACCACTCTGTGACCACAGCAGGGTGCCAATACACAGGAGTACAATACCCCATGGGGGTCAAATAAAGAAGGATTTAACTAGGCCTTTAACATCCTATGACTAGAAAGAAATGTATCTGCCAAACCAGACTGAGAAGGCACAGGGTCTGCTTTGAATTGACGCTATTTTTAAAATAATAATTGTATTTAGTATGTAAGTGTATTGATAAAACATAGTATTTTCAACCTGTACCATAGTGTAAAACAATTTTTATACGTAGTTAGTCTTACTACGTATTGATTATTATATTTTTATTTTAAGTTCTTTTTCATGCTTTATATTCTAATTTGTTCTTCTACTACATGTGCTATATTATTCTACATATTGTTTCTATGTATTTATGCAGCTGATGCTATATATTTTACAGAACTTTCAACTACTTCTTCTACATCTGTCTACTTATTCTAAATTCGCCTATAACATGCATGTGTTGGTCCGATACTTGATTTCTATGTTATTAAACACTAAACTCAGGCTGTATCCTTCCACTACTTATTCAATCAATAGTCTTTATTCTTCAGCTACTTAATTTGATTTGTTGTATTTGGATTGTTCTATTTTATTCATGTGGAATTAAATTATTCTGCTTAATTATTTAGAAAACTATATTCTAAGAATTGTTTGAAATCCAGTCTGTTTATTTTTAGCATGTTTATTGCATAATGCTTGATATAGTATGCACATGATGTCTATTGCTTGATATGTTTATTCCTTAATGTTTGATAGAGTATGCAGATTTTCAGTATAACTATAGGTTATTTGACAGCTTCAAGGTCTGTTTTTAATACTGTGATACATTGTACAAGTATTATAAATGTATGTACAAGTATTATAAATGTAATTTTTTGAATGAATGGATGTGACCTGCTAGTCACAAAGTGATGTGTATGTAGTTTGTGCTACGAATTGTAGACTTTTGTATGATATCATGTTTGTTAATCGCATATAAAATTGCATGCAATAAGATATATTGAGGTCAATATGACAGGTAAAATGTTGTTAAATCTATCCAAATTTGTGTTTAAGCCCATCATTTTGTCCAAGCTATTGTTTTGCCTTTTTAGAATTGCTTACTGCACTTCAGGTATGGTGAACTCACTAAATTCATATTAGGGCAGTAATTATTTTCCCATGTTAAATATATAAAGATCCAAAGTTTGTATACATAAATAATTCTAAGGACTCAGAATTGTAGTTTGTTGCTGTTATTGGTAAGTGTTTTTGTTTTGTTTTCAATTAGTAAACACATAATTTATGCAGTAGTAACTGCATATCTCTTTATGTATCACATGTATATACTAGTAATTTTAAAAACATATATTTAAGTTGTGATTTCTATAATAATTATGTTGTTTTTTCAACTGTTGTTTTACCAGTCAAAAACGTTTAGCCTTATAACATTATGTACATAGTTTTATTGTGTCACCTGAAAAAGCGTCATATGGGGGTTACATATGGCGGTGGCGGCGGCATTGTTGGCGGCGGCGTTCCCTTCAGTTTGTGCAGACAATAACTTGAAAAAAATTTGTGCAATCAATATGAAACTTTAGGGAAGTTTTAGTTGGCATAAAAGGAAGGTTAAGTTCGATTTTCGGCAAATTTGCTATTATCATACTTGAGTTATGCACCGATTTTAAAAAAAAAGTTCAAAAAAGGCTTGTGCAGACAATAACTTGAGAAATTTTTTTGCAGTCGTTATGAAACTTTAGGGAAGTGTTACTAGGCATAACAGGATGGTTTAGTTTGGTTTTCGGCATAATTGCTGTTATCGTACTAGAGTTATGTCCATCAGGCGACACATCCGACTCGCGGAGTATTAGTAAGTAATATATGCCTACACATGCATTGAAATTCATTGAAGATGTAATGGTATGTGTATGTTTTAACTTGCCTTATTATTAAAGGATGATAAATGCATCTATCGTAAGAAGTGGAAATATTATTAGATAAAAAGTATTTATAATATGTAATCGACATTTTAGACCATTTTCATAAGCAACCATTGAAGTTAAACATACAGTTATGCATTTACTTTCTAGAATTCAGAGAACTAAGAACTTTTTTCAACAAAATATTCAAAAATCCTGTCCGTTAAATAAATACTCGTATGCTTTACTCATTATAAGTATGCCCCCATCAATGATGGCGGAGTATATTGGTTCGCTAATGTCGGTCAGTCGGTAGACCACTTTATCGTCTAATAGTTTTCATCCAGTCTTAACCGAACTTCATGAAATGTTAATGGGCATAATATCTCGGCGATGTTCGATAATCATCCTAATCGCTCCTGGAATTGTGGAGTTATGGCCCTTGAGTTATCTTAAATTGGCCTTCTTAGTCGTTTCCCCTCTCTAATTACAACAGCTTTTATCCAGTCTTCACCAAACTTGCTGAAAATGTTTGTGGGCATAATATCTCGGCCAAGTTCGATAATCGGCCATATCGCCTTAGGAATTGTGGAGTTATGGCCCTTGAATTATCTAAAATTAGCCTTATTAGCTGTTTTTGCTATCTGCATCCAACAGTTTTTATCAGATCTTCACCAAATTTGATGAAAATGTTTGAGGTTATAATATCTTAGGGAAGTTTGTTGATCAACTAAAACACCACAGGAACAGCACAGTTATGGTCCTTGATTGATCTTTTAGCAGTTTCCTCTCTCTATGTCCAATAGTTCTCATCCGATCATCACCAAACTTGATATTTTAAAGATTGCTTTTAACCTAGAGGGGGCATAACTGTTTTACAAACAGCTCTTGTTAGTGTATATTCATGGTTAGGCATGTGTTTGTAATGCTGTGATACATTACACACATTAATGTATAGTTTTGCAATTAATGTAGGAGGCTTTCTATTCTTGTTACGAATGTAAATTTTGTAGAATGTAATGTTGTTCTTATTTAAATAATAAACCCCATATAATAATCACATATCTGATAAAATTGTATTGATAATTATATTACGGTATATTGACGGACATTAACACAGTTGTCAAAATGTATGCAAGTAGTGTTTAACCGTTTAACCTATCCATTTTGCCTAATAAGTTTTGGCTTTTCAGTGCTTATTGCGATTCAATAATAATTTACTCAGTCGTTTTACATTCATATTCGTTTTCGTATGTTAAAGATATTGTCTCAAAGATTTTAGCTTACCTGAGCACTCAGTGCATATGGGTGAGCTTTCCTGGTCACTCACCGTCCGGCGTTCGTTGTCCTTCGTTAATAATTTACTTAAAACATATTCTCTGAAACTCCTTAATGGATTTTAAGCAAACTTGACAGAAATGATCCTATTGTGGTCCTTTACTAAATTCATTCAATGCAATGCAATGTATGAAAACCGCTTTTTTCATGGCAACAAAAAAATAAATATTATTGATCCTCTACCTAATTTTCAAATTCATTTCATTCATAAAGAACATAGCCGTCTGGACGCGGGATAGCTTCTTAATGTGGCTGTGTGGAAAAACTTTGAAGATATTCTCTTAAATTACTGGTCCAATTTTAGAAATACGTATGTTACAATTAAGGCGATCTTCTATCATGGTTTTGGGTTTTAAAAAAAATCGTTGCCAAAAGCCACCAGTTAATGTTACTGTTCCATAAAAGGCGAATGTCACTGCGACAATATGGCACTGTTGAATCGCTTGCACTCAGGTGAGTGACACGATAAATGTACATTTGTATTAGTATTCATTATTGCAACGAACACAACATGCAGATGTAGCGTTATATCTTGTCACTATACTTGTGTCTTTGATTCACAAAATATTTCGCCAGCAAACTAGCTTTAAAGCATTCTGTACAAATTTTGATAAGTAGAATATGCAAATGAAAACCATTAAAAATAGAATGGTATGTGTGTCTTAAGACATGCCATAGTGTTGAAAGCAGATAAATGCAATCATAATTCATAAGAAATGGACAATACTATTACTGAAAAGGTATTTGTAATACTAAGGCAAAATTCTTCATTGTTTAGATAACCAACATGTATTGTTAAACATAAACTTAAACAGTTAAGATCAATATAGTTGATAACTGTATTTATTTTATGTTTTATTTATTTTAGAAATTCCGGTATGATAAATGCATAACGTGGCATTCTTGAACTCCTTTGATAACCAACCTTAAAGTTAAACATTAAATTCTACATTTAAGAATTGAGAACTATATGTAAGAAATATTTTTAATGCATAACATATAATTGCACGATATAGTGTGCAAAATACAGTATTCTACGATCAGTGTTAATTTTGCATAAGATTCATGCCATGCTGTGCTTAATTTTGCAATGCACGTTTACCTGATAGAGTCACAATGATATGCCGTCTAGTTTTATTTGCGGAATGTAGACATTTGTATGATATCGTGGGTTTTAAAATCTGCAATCGCACATAATAATGCATAGATTAATGTACATCGGGAAATATCTAGGATCAAAAAAAGGTACAGGGGCGGCTATAAAGAGCAAAGGGAACGGCAGACCAGGTCTTTGACATTTTCTAATAAATTGCAAATCCAGAGGTTTTATTGGTGTAATGCTTCTACTAACGAGTTTTAAATATAATATATCCATCTTCATTGAAAGTTTACAATAAAATATTGAATTTCAAAAGATATTCAACATGTCTGTGTTGACCAGCCCAGAGGGGCAGCAGGGGGGATGGGGACCAACAAGGATAAGGCTGCAGCACCCTGATTTTCGCTCTAGATCTTTCCCTATGTGCATTAGTTGTCATTTTTGGACAGTTGTCAACATGTAGGCAAATTTAGCAATGATTCTGTCCGTAACGTCTGCATTATTGTTTGACTTTCTAAGAGTGCAGATTGAAGTGCTTACTGCGATTCAGCTATGTTATTATCTTTAACATTAATATGTGTGATAAAGTCCCAAAATGTTTATTTGTAAGTGTTTTCCTGCTTGATATACGTTTCCAAGCTTCATGTATTTTTGTTGGTAATTTGTTTAAGGTTTCACATTTTGTTTGCTATATACTGTTAAGTACGCGTCTTTACACATTTATTTTTAAATTCAATTATTGAAAACATCAGTGACGCAGTAGTAACGTCATACTACTTTAATGCATTTTATTCCATAGCAAACCTGTATATATGTTTTCATAATTGCATTGTTTCGAATTGATGATTTTTGTTAAAAAAAAATTTGGTTAAAAAGATTGCATGAAATTTCCCGAATCCCAAATCTTGCTCGCACTGTTTGAGTTTTAAATGCACCAAATAATTGCAAATACCCAGCACAATATTGTTAGATACACATATGTACAATTTATATTATTGGTACTGCATAGTAATACATAGAAATAAATTAAAGTTGAAATCGTGTTAATCTTAAAAAGCAGGTCTAATTGCAGAGGGGAGCTAGATACAATCATCAATGTTTAAGTATGGTAACTAATAATAGTTAAATTGGTAACAGTATATAAAGCAATGTACCAGACCCCATACCAGAAGTGAATTTAAAATGCCCAGTTGACCGAAGAATTGAACAGTTGTATATACAACTGTTCAGTTCTTCTGTCATTTTAGATTCACTTTTACTGCAATATGGTTCGACCAGCTGAAAAAATATAGTTGTTCAATTTTCCTTATTATAATTTGTTATTTTACTCTCAAGCATTTTAAAATTACTATATGTATTACTTCGTTTAATATGCTCTTTATTATACAAATGCACCTCTTAACATCATTGTTCAAACGAAATAACAGCTTTATAAATTCGGATATGACATGAATAGAGTATATACTTTCCTTAACTGATCAGTTTAGAATGCTTTTAATAGTGTACATTTTTGAAAGTTTTCTATGTTTTCTGAAATGAATGAAAGGTGGTAAATCAAACGTATATATTCGCTGTTATGTTCATGTTTTTTGTTGTTAATAATGTATTAACGCTTTATTTTCAATATTTAGCCCACTGTCAGTTTTATATTAAATCTTCAGACGTTATATGTATACAAGTAATAACATGTCGTTTATTATCGAACTCGCAATAATAAGTGCTGTTTAAAAAGAAGTTTTCGAGGTTTTCAAATATTTATGCTATTGGGCAGTTCGTATTTTACTCAATTGACTTTGTTATATGTCGATTACGAACAGTGAATGTATCTTGAAAGTACTAGAATTCCAATTTGAAAAGTGTTTGACAAAGTTAAATGGTTATGATCAATTTAAAGCTAGATACATAATCATAAAAGCTAATATGAAACAACGTTCATATACGAATAACTGTAACTGCTCTGTAAACCAAATAAATGGCATTAATGTGAATAGCAGCACTCGTTTCATACACGTGTTAATGCACCATTTTGCAAATAAATCTGTCTGCTTATAAATGTAATGTGTTGTGTTGACTTAATCCTATTGTTCACATATTGTTGATGTTTCAATGCATCTCCCAAATAAGGATTAGACCTTTAAGTCGTACAGGGCTTTTACCATTTTCAGCAGGATTTATAGCTTATCAGACTATTAAAGGCACTTTATTGTATACTGAAACTCAAAGATGCTGCCTTTGCGATATGTAGAAATCATTGAAGTGAAAGTAAACGCATTCATCGAAATTATTCCGTATTTTTAGCTCACCTGAGCACTCGGTGACTATTGCTTTAGGAGTCCTCTCCTGCGTCGTCGGTATGATTTCAACAATTTGTATCGTTCTTGCGCTGGAGACTTCACTTTGTATCCAATCTTAACCAAATTTGCACATTTTGTATATGACCATAAAATCTTGGTCAGGTGCGAGTTATTATCCCTTTTTTTGCCCCAAATACATCTATTCCTGAATAACGCACTTGGTAAAGGGAGGTAAATGCAGAATCAGGAAGATAATTGCCAGAAATGTGTTATTTCCCTTTGTAGGTCAGTCACAGATAACCTAGATAGTGGAGTCGACTTGATCAGTAAAATCAATCCATCACTCTGGGTCAACATGTTACTTCTGTTTTAGATCAGAATCAATATTATTGTCCACTGTCTGGCTTGGCATCCAGTCAGGAAAAAGATGTAAACAACAATCAATAGCTAGAATTCATGTTGTAACAAGCAATAAGAATACAGGATTTAGATCATGTGATCTAGTGCCTGAAAGGGTTAATCATTTTCTGCAATTTTTGGACTGTTTAGTTAGTAACGTATTCAGTATCATTTAATCATGTAACTTTTTGACTGACTTACATTTGATTTTGGAAACTCAAGTAATTATCTTACATGATTTTTGAAGCTGATTTTTTATTTCTCCTTTATTGAAAAATACTTCTACACTGTTTTACGTTTTCTTCTTAATTGAGGAATATTTTTACACTATTTAGAGTGCACCATGCTACTTGATAGTATCTGCTTATATGGTATATATAAGTAAGGGCTTGTAGTTTGGGGACTCTTTTTATAGTTCCAACAAAATAATAGTGACTTCCCGTGCATCACTTTCAGTACATTTAATCTCACCTTCATGCTTGATGAGATATTGGTGTAAGGGGACTGTCCTGCTTCGTCCGTCGTCCATAGTGCATCGGACCAATTGGGCATGTGGACATGATACAAACTTCACTTTCATTCAATCTTTACCAAACTTCAACAGTTTGTGTATGACAATAAAATCTTGGATAGATAATGGGCCAAATTAGACCATGAATGCCAGAGTTATTGCCCCTTTTTCAGGAGAAAATCTGCAAAACGGACTTCATTTTTCCTCTGAATTTGACCAAACTTGCACAGCATGTACATGAACTGAATATTTCAAAATAAGAAAATGGCCTAGATTGGGGTACAAACACCAGAGTTATTGCCACTTGTTAGTGAGCAAAAATGGACAATGTGGAGTATAGAGACTTTATTTATTGCCTAATCTTGACCAACTGCACTGTTTGTGTTTAACCATAAGGTCTCAGTCAATTCCCAATGTGGAACAGATCAGACAAAAAATACCAGTGATGGCCCCTTGTTTGTGAAAATCCACAATTTGTCAATAATTGGCTTTCAGTCTCCATAGAGAATTAACTTTTCATTCCTTGTTGACCGAACTTGCACAGTTTGTGTATGACCATAAGATTTCATCACGGTGCAATGATTGGCCAGATAGCACGAGGAGCACTGGAGTTATTTCCCCTTCTTTGTGAGACACTTTGCAAAAAATGGACTTTGTGTGACATTAATCATCTAATCTTGATAATACTTGCGCAGCTTGTGTATGACCTGTCCATAAGATCTCATAATAAACCAAGTTTGCGCTGATTAGGCAGCTTGTGTATGACCATAAGATCTCATAATAAACCAAGGTTTGTGCTGATTAGGGTATAAAGAACAAAGTTATTTCCATTTTTATTTGTGAAAAAGAAGCAAAAATGGACATTGTTCAGGATAGAGACTTCATTTTTTTCATTTAGGTTGGCAGCAGATAGTATTTCAGCAACCAGTTAATTAGTTTTGGTATTTGAACTGTTAACCAGTGAGCTAAATATCATTTAAAAGACCTGAAACACAATTAAAATGGAAATACATCAAGTACAATGGTCTATTTGATTGAATAGTCCTAATCGATGATATTCGTAATGCTGACAGTTGACTTGTATTGCTGTCTTTTGTGACTATTTTAATTATTGTTCTGTTGAAATAAGAAAAAAGCACAATACATGGAATTCTGCTGGATGTTTTTGAACCTAAAAAATGTGCCATTGCAAAGATTGAATGTCAACCTCTGTATTATGAAAGTGTGATTGTGCATGGTAAACATTTTTATTGTGTAATGTCATTAATTAAGTATAGCATGAATTTGCTGTTCATTTCTATTGTAATTAAATATTTTAATATTGATTATAGTGATAAATAATACGTAATAATTAGTTCAAGGCATGTAAAAATGAAATATAGGATTTATAGTTTGTGTATGAGATTGCTTAAGCTTATTCATACATTTATACTTCACAACTCAAATGCGTGAAATCTATTGTTCATATTGGGTTGCTTGCTGGGGCCCCATATGGGCTTGCTTGTTTGGTACCCATATGGGCTCTCCTGCTAGGACCCATATGATATTGCTGTTATTGACCCATATGGGCTTGTTTTGCTGGGACCCATATGGGCTTTCTTGTTGGGTGCCCATTTGGGCTTTCTTGCTGGGACCCATATGGGTTGTTTTGATAGTACACAAATTGGGTTGCTTGTTAAGGACCCATATGGGCTTGCTTGTTGAGGACCCATATCGGGATGCTCTTTGTGACCCATATGGGCTAGTTTTTTGGGGACCCATATTGTCCTCCTTGATGGGACCCATATGGGCTTGCTTGTTTGGTACCCATATGGGCTCTCTTGCTGTGACCCATGTGGTCTTGCTGATGTTGACCCATATGTGCTTGTTTGTTGAGGACCCATATGGGCTGTCTTGCTGGAAACCATTATAGCATACTTGTTGGGGACCTACATGGGCTGTTGTTTGCTGGTACCCATATGGGCTTACTTGTTGGGCGCCCATTTGGGCTTTCTTGCTGGGACCCATATGGGCTTGTTTGCCTGGGACCCTACTGGGTCTGATATGGGCAATACAACGCATATGGGGCCCGTGTGGTGTATCCGTCCAGTATATTGAACCCATATGGGCTTGCTTGCTGGGGTGTCATCAATAAATCTACACGCGTTCCTAATTTATACATACAGCCAACTGTCGGTTAACTATAGCTTTATACGGAATATCTGGAAACTGGAGACGGGTATGTAATCTTTATAAAACAAAGTAATTATGTAATCCAAAAGCATTACATTTGCAATGATTCATAGAATAACTCCTTAAAAGTCAATTTGTGTCATTTTCCAGCAAAAACAGCGTTAATATTGCAGTGGTTGCAATGGCCAGGGATATTACATCCCTGTCTTCTTCCATATAATTTATTAAAATCTTAATTAATCGCAGTCAATTAACAATATATTATTGTAACTTTGGGATGGGGACTGTATTGGTTAGTTATTAAACGTGTGCAAGCAAGTGTTTGAATTGTACTTTTATTGAGGTGATCAACTGAAAGGGACAATGGAGGTAAGGACAAATCCAACAACATGTTGTGCTGGGTAAGAGAATTGGGGACGGATTGAAATCACATATGACTTTCCCGATGGGATGCAAACAGTAAGTGTTTTAAATTGTTTCAAATATTGTATGTAATTAAGAGTAGACTTCATTTTTAAAACTAGTTGTCTTTTCAGTGAATACTGACCAAATACAGACAATCTAAACCAGAGAACTGTTCATTGACAAATAACTATTTGTTGGGAATGCCTATTATTATGTGAGTTCTATTTGTTGGGAATGCCTATTATTATCTGAATTCTGTTTGTTAGGAATGCCTATTAATTTCTGAGTTATATTAGTGATGCTGCTTATAACTTATGATATATGGGACAGCGCAGTTCATTTCCAACCAATTAGCTTTCTTCTTTTTCTGCATTCATTACATGGTCTATCTGGAATTTATTAGAAAATCACACTGCATGTGAAGAACGCCAATTTTGAAATTGACCAATCATTTTATTTATAAACAATGACAGACCATTACGGTGTCATATTCACGTTTAAGTACTTTCTTGAGCCTTTTGGGTTGTTGTTAAGATGTATTCACAACATTTTTAAAGAGTTTAGTTTGTTGGCGCATATAATTCCAGTTGTGTGTGCTTATAATTGTTTAAGTGTGTTGTTGAATGTCAAAATAATCTGTTAATATGTGTCTTGTAAGAGTTCCAATATGTTCAGTCATGTTAGTACCTCTGCAAGGATTTGATTTTTTTTCAGTCCGTCTGTCAGCAACTGAACGCACAATTTATGAATGAATTTGCTTTGTGCTTTTCTGGGAAGGTTGGAGGTTGGTTAATGCTCAAACGATTATGGTGGTGATCTTAGACAAAATCTTGACAATATCTTTCTAAACATCTGTGTTAAATTTAAATTTGTATTTTTATATACACATTGAAAAAGACTACTCAGTGCCCAGTGTCACGCAATAGCGAAAAGCTTAAGTGCCTTCAGCGCTTTGATTAAAATATACCGCACGACCTTGTTGAAAATGTAATAATTATAGTTATCTCCCTTTGAAGCAATACGCCATTTTTTGACCCCGCGCTCACAGTAGACGCGGCCTTAAAAATATTACTGTACATTATTTGACCCATGGTTGTATCAATTCTTCCTGCGGTGTCAGTCAAAATATCTAAGAGGAACAAAATGGAATAGTATTGACAAGAAAAACTGCACATAGGCTACATTGCGAGTTTAATCATTTATCTATTTCGCATAACCCCGATCCCAATATGGAACAAAGCGGTGAGAACCGGAATTTGTCTGCACATTGATCCTTTGTCTTGTATAAATAACTTATCGAAGAAGTATTCTGTTTACAAGTTTGCTGAACCAAAGGGGCACAGGATCCATAAAAACAGAGGTACATGTACTTTGCTACTCTTATTGTATGCTTGTTTTACATGTTACTGTTAAACGTCTAGTTTCTTTTATCACAATGACCTAGTTTTAAGACAATGTGAATGGAGAAAACAGCTGGCAATTCGTATGTTTAATGTCTATATGCATGGGAATAACTGTCAGATTAAAAAATGTATTGTCAGACAGAAGCTGTTTATTACATTTAATACAAACATTGTTTTTAGTTTCATTTATAAAAACACATTTTATGTGTAAATAGATTTTAATGTAAAATCAATATTATAATATATTTATAATTTCTGTATTGTGAATGGCCTCTGGTAGGAATCATCAAACGGATGCTCATTATAATCATTACCATTATATCTTCGATACCGTTTTTTCACACAATGCGCTAGAATAATAGTGCAATCAGTAACCTGACTGTCCGAAAATATATCAATTTTATGTAGACATGGTCTTAAAGTAAATTATGCCACAAAATCATGTTACTCATCAAAAATATCCCTCTTTTCAGAGGTCCAGATAAGGTGCGTATCTGCGTAAATTAAGCATGGAAATTTTCTAAATACGAATGAAATTAAAATTCAGTCAGAAAAATCATGTTATAATCCACCATACGCATCGTGTGCTATTATCAGGAGTATCACCATTGTGTACTTCGTATTTAATCATTCATTATTTTCATTGTCGTACCTGAATTATTAAATATTTCCAATTTGAACACACAATAAACTCTGTTTAAAGCACAGTCATTGATAATGACACATGTTCCAACTGAGAAGAGTGAAAGCACGACATCGTCAATTAACCTGGCTTCTAAATCTCCAAGCCGATAGCAACAGCCACATGCTCTGACTCACTTAAGTTAATATTTCTTGCCATTACAGGGTAGTCAGTACAAATCACCAATGCAGCATATCGTGAAAGAGCTACCACAGAAAGGGCCTATTTGTGCAAGATGTCTAGCAGGGAAGGTTGTGCCAAGCGGTTCAACATCATTAGCGACGAATAACAGATTTTTGTCCAATCTCAGAGTTGCCCCAGCAGTTTCCCAAAGTTTAAATTCCAAGCTGTATAGCACATTGACAAACTGTCAGATTCGAGAACTGTCTGATGTAAATGCCAGGTCATATCGCGCCGTTCGACCAACCGGTCCAGAGGCGGAGCGTTCACGCGATGAACGTTTCATGTACAGGAGTGATCTGGTGAAAGCCGAGAGGATCATTGTGAAGCTTGGTAGCGCCGTGATCACGAGAGAGGATGAATGCGGCTTGGCGTTGGGCCGTCTGGCATCCATTGTGGAACAGGTGAGCTTAGGCTTGGCGTTGGGTCGTCTGGCATCCATTGTGGAACAGGTGAGCTTAGGCTTGGCGTTGGGTCGTCTGGCATCCATTGTGGAACAGGTGAGCTTAGGCTTGGCGTTGGGTCGTCTGGCATCCATTGTGGAACAGGTGAGCTTAGGCTTGGCGTTGGGTCGTCTGGCATCCATTGTGGAACAGGTGAGCTTAGGTTTGGCGTTGGGTCGTCTGGCATCCATTGTGGAACAGGTGAGCTTAGGCTTGGCGTTGGGCCGTCTGGCATCCATTGTGGAACAGGTGAGCTTAGGCTTGGCGTTGGGTCGTCTGGCATCCATTGTGGAACAGGTGAGCTTAGGCTTGGCGTTGGGTCGTCTGGCATCCATTGTGGAACAGGTGAGCTTAGGCTTGGCGTTGGGTCGTCTGGCATCCATTGTGGAACAGGAGCTTAGGCTTGGCGTTGGGTCGTCTGGCATCCATTGTGGAACAGGTGAGCTTAGGCTTGGCGTTGGGTCGTCTGGCATCCATTGTGGAACAGGTGAGCTTAGGGTTGGCGTTGGGTCGTCGGGCATCTATTGTGGAACAGGTGAGCTTAGGATTGGCGTTGGGTCGTCTGGCATCCATTGTGGAACAGGTGAGCTTAAAGGCAAGGTGTAAATATTTGTTAATGTTTAACGGTAAGATAGTCATATAGTGAAAACATGAGTGTTTAATGAAAGATAAATTAATATGACACAAGACCTGTAGTATTTTGGTCTCATCATTCATGCACGGTTATAAATTTGTAGGCATATTGAAGGAATTTGTGCATTGCAGTTTTACTCTTTACTGGTATTTCCACCAATCAATTGATGTTGATGGTGAACCATAGATTCAATTTTTGAATTGAATCAGTACTTGGTTATTAAAAAAAAAAGACAGGGTAAAACTCATTTCTGGCAAAATCCTTATCTTTTGGCGTTTTGCTTGAAAACCGTCATCTGATGTTCAGTTGTTGATTGCGATATATAAATATTAACCTTAAAGTGTGTATGTACAATATTTCATGTCAATTATTTTCAAAATATGCAGACAAAAGTGACAGTATTACTTGAAAGCAGACAAATAAATATAAATCTTTCCAATGAAACACTAAAACAACACTAAAACAGTCTTCATGAATAAGTTTTAAAAACTGTGGACCATCGGTCCACCAAGCCTGCTATATCAGCTGGACCGAACAACAATTTAGTGGACCACAATTTGTTTGTAGATTTTCATTCACTCTTATGTATATTTATCAATGTCTTTTAAAATAAAATGAAAGCAATTATGGTTTTCAGACTTTTATTCTTACATGAATCATGTATTTATTACAATAAAAATATGACGAAAACATATTAATAAAAAATCGCCAGTAATCAAATATCGGGTGTTAATTTGGATATTATTTTAGTTCAGTACTGGCCCAAATGGCTGAGTTAGTATCTGGGCCGAATTAACTCAAATGCGCAGATCACATGGCCACTGCTCTGGTCGCTAGGATTTCAGAACATAGACTCCCTACTCCTTAAGAGTTTACTATTTCCCGGTAATTGTCACCAAAGCACCCCTCCTCCACTCACTCCTTTAACAATAAATACTTTGTGTCCCAAATTATTTTTTTTAATCCACTGTTGAGTAAGAAAAAATGTTTACTTTATCTTTCGACAAGGGCTTAACTTTTGCTGACTTTCGTCAAAATGTTTTTGCAGCACAAGTTTTTGCGTGTAATCAGTGTACAGTAATGCTTTTGAATAGCTGTTATAAAAATCATACATAGTCACAGTGGTCGAAATTAGCACAAGCCTGTAAGCCCTGCACTGGTCAATTTTGAACCGGGCTTACACAGATTATCAGTTTTATAAAAGCGGGCTTGTAACATTTTCTTGCTTTTAATTAATGATATAAGAATTTGGGCTAAAATGCTCATTTCGATGACTGTAGTCATAGCAATATTTTCTTTTTACAACGAATGAAGAAATACCTTTGACATTACACACTAAAATTCTATGTGATCCACATGCGCATGCATGTAATGCATTTTGTAAAAATAATGTTTCATATTTTAAGTAAACTGTTCATTTTGCAAAAAAATAATTATTATATTGTTTTAATATGTGGTAATTTATTTAGAATGCAGGTTTTAGAAACACGCAGATAACAACAGCATACCTAATGAACATTTGTTAAAAATTACTTCATCTTTACCAACTAAAATTATAATGAGGGCGTGATAAACATTCTATCGAATATGCTGACTTTCATATTGGAAATTTTACGCATTCTCGTTGGCTGATTGGGTGACTGTAGTAAATCTAGCTCCTCCTACGTAAAGATTGTATCGATAATTGGCATGCTGATGCAAAGGAGTTCACGTTTATTGCAGAGTAGGCGTTCTTTGTCTTAGAAAAACATGCGTATTGAAATGGTTGCAAATCTGACATTTTATTTTATTGCGTCCTTTTTGTAAAAGTATGCATTCACATAAGCCGATTTTTGCTTTTTCGAGAATTATTGGCTGAACATTTGTAGGAATTTCAGGTATCAAAAATTATCAAGGGATTTTTCTTTCTTTACTGGACCACCGGTCAAGTTTTCTTGCAACTTTTGCTGGACCGAGCTTAAATTTGGTGGACTAGTTCACGGTCCACCGCTTAACGTCGAAGACTGCTTAAATATAAAAGAAAACAGCGAATAACCTGTGTAACCTAAAAACAACTGTCGAGACAATGTATATACATGTATTGGAGTTTTCAGCTTTGCAGCCGAAAACTAGTTTGTGATGAAAAAGTAGCCAACTATTTGTTTTACAACAATGGTTCTTATTTATTTTTCTTCCATTTTAAATCTAAAAGTATATGGTAATTAAATTGTATCGGGTTGTTTTAAATTATGTCCTTATGTGTTAGGAAAAGATCCAGAGCAAATAGCAAAATAAAATATAATAATAAAATAGCTGCACCCTTCTCCTTTTTTTTTTTTTTTTTTTTTTGTTTCTCCCCTCCGGACATTTTGAATGTCTTTTGTAATTCAACATAATTTCGCAACTATTCAATGACAAATGAATAGACTATGCTTTAAACCTTAATCAGAAGCAGTAGACTCATAAAAACCCTGGATTTAGCAAATTATTAGAAAATTTCAACAAACTGGTCCAGTTTCCACGCTGACAGTCTGTTGGAAAATTGCACATGTACTCTTTAAATATATCACACATTCTATCAATGTTCTGTTGTTGGTTGCAGGTATGTGAGTTGCAGAGTCAGGGCAAGCAGATGACGCTGATCACCAGCGGAGCCGTGGCGTTCGGCAAACAGAAACTACGACACGAAATCTTGATGTCCAAAAGTGTGCGAGAGACGCTGTCTACATCGGTCTCTGGGGTAAGTTATTGGACTGGTTTCAATATGCACTTAATTAAATTTAATTTCTGGTCATACATGCACTATTCATAATTGATGCTGAATTGAAATTTTTCTAAGCCTGTGAACATTCAAAAAAGGTCTTGGTAAATTCCTGTCAAATGTTCAAATTTGTAGTCTGATTTGGCGAATAGCAGTTTGACCTGATTTCTGCAAAAAACAAACCAAAATTTAAGTGTCATAAACATATTTTATTGTTAATAAATGCACAGGTATTTAATGTAGAATGCATCAAACTTTATGGCTGAATCAATGAATAGATTACACACTTTTGTCTGTGAACTACTTTGTCTTAGTTCAATTTCAATAACAATACACAGCTGATATAACAAAGTCTGCAGGCTTGAAGATGAAAGTTCTTCAGACAAAAATGTGGGTTATGATTTAGTAATAGAAGATTGTTATAAATTTTACACAAATTTGCTGATCATGGATGTAAATTGTAATTATCCAAAATTTATAAAGAAATAATTGTAATAGTTTACAACATGTTATGTATACATGTTGTGTGTGTGACCTTTTCTTTGTTCAGAATATAAATAATTTTGTGCTCGGAATGATATTTCCAAGTAAATTCATTAAAAAAACTTTTCCAAACAGTGCCATCTTATATGTTAATCCAGTACTTGAAAAAGATAAACACATATAACAAAATCTAGTTCACATTTCCTAATCTATATAGAAATCAACACACGTAAACGGCACGATATGACCATAATGTGTTGAGTTGCCGTTAAACCCAAATAAACAAACAAACGCAGTTAATATGCTATTTAGAGGGGATAACGTTTGTTTTGCCAGGTGCTGTATCCATATTTAACAGCTAAGAAAAATCTGACTTCATGTTGTACATACAACATGTGAGCAAAATGTTTGATCAAACATAAAATGTTAAAGTCAGTCAATGATTTTTGTACAAAAATGGTAAATCAAAAGACAACTGTTAGATATTACTAGGATAAGAACTTTTGGAATAGAAGATAAAATTAAACACATATTTTCAATTCATATACATAAAATAATGTTTTACAATTTTGGATCATTCTGTGCTTAGTTGTTCACAATGTAAGGCAAAAATGCACTTGTATCTTCACGATTTTGGACGATTCTGCGCATATTCCTTCACAATTGAACCGGCCTGGGGAAAAAAAGCGCTGCTTTATTATTTTTGTGATATGAATTGTTTATGAAAGAGCCACACTTTAGGAATTTTATAGTTGTAAGAAATTGTGTTTTAACTAACTAAAGGAACTTTACAGAAATTGGCCCTGATGCACAGTCAGAGTCTGTCTCCAGTATTGAGGGAGATGTCTTTGTTGGTCTACAAAAGTACAAGCGCTTGAACCTTTATCAGTTTTATCAATGACATATTTTCAGTTTTGGTGGCAAGATTGCTAAATTGCTATCTAATATCGTTAGACAATGGTTTCCATCTAGAACGTTATAGATTGTTGTGTTGAAGTATTTGCTAATTGGAATTGCTGTACCCCATAATGCCCTACTTGTTGTTTTCACTCTTGCCATGCTACTACCTCATGTAAGCTGTCCGACAAGCGGGGAAGTGACTTTTGTAAAAATGATCCAGATTGTTCTCTACTTTTCTCATGGCCCATATACTGCGTGTAACTATTAAATATGACTAACATTTTATTTATATTGTATAATGGTGAATGATATTTATGATAATAATGCTACTGTTCATAATTTGGCACTTTCGTACGATTTTATATTTTCATAAGTGCAACAGTGACCTCTCTTTGTTGAACCTAGCGTCGGCCATTTTATTTTACGATGTATGTACTGATTAACGGTGCAAATGTAACTGTCTTCATTGTTTCATGATCAGCTGCTGTACTAAACCTCTCGTTTATAATGACTTGCCTGAAAGGAATTACTGATGAACAAAAAAACATAATTTTTTAATATGTTTGACTTTGCTTTTCATGTTTGTTTGAGGTATAATCAGGATAATATTATATAAAAGATATACATCAAAATCGATAAACATATCAATATGAACAACATGACAATATTTCATGTATAATCAATTCACAAATCTAATCTATTTCTATCACAGACTAAGTAAAACTATCACTGTCTCTAGTAGTCTTGTCAAATAATAACAGCCTTTTCAGAGCAATTGGGACATAAAACAGGGCTTTCATGAACGTTTGAAAAGTTTGAACATCACCTTTTGATTTTTGAAGTTTTGCTTATAATTTTCGGACATTTTGGCAGTATTGCTCTACAGAAGTCCTGAGCATTTCAGAAATGAAATTAAGTATAAAATTCAAGTTTTTTTTAAGGTAAATTCTTTTTCATCAAAGGGTTGAGCGTGAAACAATTGTATCTGATATAGAAATGTTAAGCAGATACAATAGTTTCACGCTCATCCTCGAAATGTTATATGCCAATTCATTCAGTGAAAGAGGTATACATTTAGATAGATTACTTAATATTTCTTCAAACTTGTTCACCCTTACATGATGGAACTTCCATGGCCGCAATTTCGGAAGTCCTATGACAAAAACTAGGAGTAAATTACTCCCAAACTTCCCTTAATGCAAGCCCTGCATAAACACTGACTGGCCCACCTCGACCATACTCGGCATATCTCGGATTACACAGATTGACAGTATTCACCGGTAGACTGCAAGCCCTGCATAAACACTGACTGGCCCACCTCAACCATACTCGGCATATCTCGGATTACACAGACTGACAGTATACACCGGTAGACTGCAAGCCCTGCATAAACACTGACTGGCCCACCTCGACCATACTCGGCATATCTCGGATTACACATACTGACAGTATACACCAGTAGACGGCAAGCTCTGCATAAACACTGACTGGCCCACCTCGACCATACTCGGCATATCTCGGATTACACAGACTGACAGTATACACCGGTAGACGGCAAGCCATGCATAAACACTGACTGGCCCACCTCGACCATACTCGGCCTATCTCGGATTACACAGACTGACAGTATACACGGGTAGACGGCAAGCCCTGCATAAACACTGACTGGCCCACCTCGACCATACTCGGCATATCTCGGATTACACAGACTGACAGTATACACCAGTAGACGGCAAGCCATGCATAAACACTGAATGGCCCACCTCGACCATACTCGGCATATCTCGGATTACACAGACTGACAGTATACACGGGTAGACGGCAAGCCCTGCATAAACACTGACTGGCCCAGCTCGACCATACTCGGCATATCTCGGATTACACAGACTGACAGTATACACCAGTAGACGGCAAGCCATGCATAAACACTGACTGGCCCACCTCGACCATACTCGGCATATCTCGGATTACACAGACTGACAGTATACACCGGTAGACGGCAAGCCCTGCATAAACACTGACTGGCCCACCTCGACCATACTCGGCATATCTCGGATTACACAGACTGACAGTATACACCGGTAGACGGCCTATCTCGGCTTACACAGACTGACAGTATACACCGGTGGACGGCATACTCGGCCTATCTCGGATTACACAGACTGACAGTATACACCGGTAGACGGCAAGCCCTGCATAAACACTGATTGGCCCACCTCAACCATACTCGGCCTATCTCGGATTACACAGACTGACAGTATACACCGGTAGACGGCAAGCCCTGTATAAAAACTGACTGGCCCACCTCGACCATACTCGGCATATCACGGATTACACAGACTGACAGTATACACCGGTAGACGGCAAGCCCTGCATAAACACTGACTGGCCCACCTCGACCATACTCGGCCTATCTCGGATTACACAGACTGACAGTATACACCGGTAGACGGCAAGCCCTGCATAAACACTGACTGCCCCACCTCGACCATACTCGGCATATCTCGGATTACACAGACTGACAGTATACACCGGTAGACCGGATTACACAGACTGACAGTATACACCGGTAGACCGGATTACACAGACTGACAGTATACACCGGTAGACCGGATTACTCAGACTGACAGTATACACCAGTAGACCGGATTACACAGACTGACAGTATACACCGGTAGACCGGATTACACAGACTCACAGTATACACCTGTAAACGGTATCCTGACAATACTATTTGTTCGTTTTCAATTATAAAGCTGCTTCTGCTTCTCTAATGGCCCATATTATTCGTTCATTAAAAAGCCATTTCGAACCAAATATCGTTTTTTCGTTCATTTCTTTTGATTTGATATTTTTAAAGCAAAACTCATATCTCTGGTTCTTCCAGTAAGGCTTTGAAAAACCAAATCAATTGTACTTGTGCAATAAACTCTTAAACATTTTAAAGTTCTATAATATAAAGTCAAAGCATTTATGATTAGTTACTCCCCATTTAAGATGATTTCAGCATTGTTTTTCCTTCCATGAAAAATTTTCATTTCACATACTTTGGACATACTTTGCAGATCTTTCCATGGCTTACACAATGAAATAATATTAAATGGTGGTCATCAAATTAGATTTTTTAGAAAATGCATGTAAGTGACCTACCCGTAAAAAAATGCAATTTAGAAAACAATTGTGTTGCTTTTATTTTAGCAAATAATAGTATTGACGATTGATTGGTAAAAACATTGCACCATTCTACTGGTTGACATGGCTTATTGTAATAACCATCTATTGGTTTTTTCTCCATAATTGTGTACCATTTCAGAGTATACCTCATTTTGAGCCCCGGGCGTGTGCCGCTGCGGGACAGAGTGGGCTCATGGCACTGTACGAGGCTATGTTCCAACAGTACGGCTTCAAAACTGCTCAGGTACGAAAAAAAGGTCTTTCTGACATGTGTACTTAAATGTCTAGTGGGGCCCATTCCCCCTTACCTCTGATTTAAGTAGGGCAGTTGTCAGTTACTGGCATAAGTATATGCACTTAGTACTGGTAAACCGCTTAGATCAGCTAAGCTTGCCCAGGAAAACTGTGAGTAGGTTAACTGACCGCCGTGATATTACTGAAATACTGTTAACAATGGCGAAAAATCCAAACAAACAAACTAACTAACATGTCTCCATCTTGTCTCGGTGTTGTTAAGTGTAGTATGTATTTAACGAGTGTATTAAATTAATCAAATTGGTGGTGATTTATGTTGTCTGAAATTGCAAAAGTGTATTCTAGTAATTCAGAAATAAATTATTGAAAAAAAGTTATAATGCTCTTTTGGTCAATTTTAATGATCAGGCAATTATTTTACCAAAAAACTGTGATTAATTCATTAGTCTAAGCAGAGTGTCGTCTTTAATAGTACTTGTATTGAACCACAGTTGTGCTGAATGCATGTGACTTTAATAGTGCTTGTATTGAACCACAGTTGTGCTGAATGCATGTGACTTTAATAGTACTTGTATTGAACCACAGTTGTGCTGAATGCATGTGACTTTAATAGTGCTTGTATTGAACCACAGTTGTGCTGAATGCATGTGACTTTAATAGTACTTGTATTGAACCCCAGTTGTGCTGAATGCATGTGACTTTAATAGTGCTTGTATTGAACCACAGTTGTGCTGAATGCATGTGACTTTAATAGTACTTGTATTGAACCACAGTTGTGCTGAATGCATGTGACTTTAATAGTACTTGTATTGAACCACAGTTGTGCTGAATGCATGTGACTTTAATAGTACTTGTATTGAACCACAGTTATGCTGAATGCATGTGACTTTAATAGTACTTGTATTGAACCACAGTTGTGCTGAATGCATGTGACTTTAATAGTACTTGTATTGAACCACAGTTGTGCTGAATGCATGTGACTTTAATAGTACTTGTATTGAACCACAGTTGTGCTGAATGCATGTGACTTTAATAGTACTTGTATTGAACCACAGTTGTGCTGAATGCATGTGACTTTAATAGTACTTGTATTGAACCACAGTTGTGCTGAATGCATGTGACTCTAATAGTGCTTGTATTGAACCACAGTTGTGCTGAATGCATGTGACTTTAATAGTGCTTGTATTGAACCACAGTTGTGCTGAATGCATGTGACTCTAATAGTACTTGTATTGAACCACAGTTGTGCTGAATGCATGTGACTTTAATAGTGCTTGTATTGAACCACAGTTGTGCTGAATGCATGTGACTAATAGTACTTGTATTGAACCACAGTTGTGCTGAATGCATGTGACTTTAATAGTACTTGTATTGAACCACAGTTGTGCTGAATGCATGTGACTTTCGATACATTCTGTATGTAGAATATAACCCAGCTGTTGAATTAGCAAGTTTGTAAGCCCTGTATTGGAAAATGTTGAGCTGGGTCTACTCAGATTCTCAGTTTTATAGAGGCGGGCTTGGGCATTTCTTTGTATATGATAAAAAATACCCAGATTAATGATTCAGGCTTGCTTTTCAAAAAAACTTAATTCTGATGAGTGATGACACCAGACCTGACCAGTACTTCCAATGTGATGTCATCCTATTTCCACTTCAGCTCAAGTTTCAGTAAAAGAATTAGACAGTTTACTAGCGTTAAATATAATTCCCTTAAGTACAAGTATATAATTGTTTTCTTAACATAGGTTCTGGTAAATGCCCGGGATTTCCAGAACGAGTTTACCAGCAGGCATCTTACAGAGACGATGAACGAACTCCTGTTCTACAACATCATTCCAATTGTCAACGCCAACGACGCGATTGCCTCACCTCCCGAGATTGACAAGGATTTGAGTGGGGTAGGTCAGATACCATGCCCATAAATGATCCCTTTCCTGATCAGGGGCGTAGCTTGGGTTCAAAAAATGTGTAGACACAATAGGCGGAATCTACAAAATGACGCTACAAGCCATAATAGGGCAAGGAGTGTTTATACTTGTATGTGGCTACTAAAAACTAACATCAGCTAAACCCCAATTCTACAAAATAATTGTAAAATAAGCGTGTGTTTAATGAAATTTATTTCATGTTGTCACAATTGACTCATTAAACAATGAAAGATCAACACAGCCAAGAAAGATCTCCTCACCCCCATCCCCCCTCTTGTTTTTAGTGCAGTTTTGGCATATTAATTTTTTTCTTCTGCAAAAAATGTATAGGCCCATGCCTAATGGAAGCTACGCCCCTGCCATTGGTGTAGTGGATCAAGTGTCTGCCTTGCGGCCATGAGTTGGATCCCTTGGATCCCTACTCGGGGAGCGCTCAAGCGATCTTTCTCACCAAGCATTGGTGCTACCCGTGAAACTGGCTCAAAAAGTCTCAATAAGCCCCAGGCATTAAACGCATTCGAGCTTAAATAAATAGGTTTAAACTAAACATAAGACCCAGGAAAATAGTTACCAGACGTTCTCTATTCAGTGAGTCGGATTAACTTTCTGTACAAATGTTTGACCCCTCAGGCTAACTCTTGCCTACTTCTTCATGTTGGTCTTTTGTCAATGTTCACAAATTTTCCAACGAATTGTGGCTACTTTGTCCAGTTTACTTGGTTTTCAAGTTGTATAGAAATAAATTTACTATTGTGACGATAAAACTTTACTATTGTGACGATAAAACAATCAAAAAATATTAATTACATTTCAATTTGTGTACAATCAAACAATTATCTGTAGTAAAAATGGCTCAAAATGGAGATTGGTGTATAAGTTTATGAACATTTAGCAGCAATGCTCTAATTGTGTGGATAAACTAAAAATGCACCGCTAAATGCCTGGGACAAAATCATAGAAAAATTTAACTAGGTTAGATCTAGTGTTTCAGTGTCCAACCTGAGTACAGTCAAAAAGTATACTATCAATTTTAGGTGATCAGTGTCAAGGACAACGACTCGCTGGCCGCCAGGGTTGCTGTGGAGATGAGTGCCGACCTACTTGTGATGATGTCAGACGTGAACGGCCTCTACACGTCACCGCCCGACATGGAGGGGTCGAGACTCATGAAAACCTTTTCGCCAAAACTCGACCTTAGGAACGTAGTGTTTGCGGGAAAGTCCCGTGTCGGACTGGGCGGCATGGAATCCAAGGTGTGGTACCTTTAGTCTTGTTAAGTCTGTTGTTTCTGCTTTTTCTACATGATTGGTCATAATCTAAATTATTGCATGTCTTAAAATTTGTGTGGGTTTCGTCATTCGTTACAATTATTCAGTGCTCCAGCTAGGATTTGAAAAGGGAATGGTGCTATTTACTAAAAATGGCACTTCCGCACACGGGTATTAACATCAGTACTGTCTGCTTCTTGTTAACAGAAGTTTTATCTTCTTGGAAAAAATAGTTACTACTTCAATATTTAATGAAATCATAATTGTCGCTTCTGGCTGACTGAAGTTTATTGATATTCTTTGAAAAAAACACTATAGATATAAGTATGGTGGCTCTTATCATAATGACAACTGAAAGGTTTGTTTCATTAGAAGAAACTCATTTCCACAACTTTTATTCTGACCGTTGTGCAGGTTTCTGCCGCAACCTGGGCCCTGGACAAGGGTGTTTCCGTGGTGATCTGCAACGGTCTGGAGTACAGGGCCCTGCCCAATATCCTCAAGGGAAAGTCTATCGGAACGTTCTTCACAAACGCAAAGCATGTGACTAGTCCAGTGGAGGTTGAAGCCATTAAAGGTATATAAAGAATTGTTCTTCATCCATTTTTAGCTTGACTATTCGAAGAATAGGTGAGCTTTTCTTCTCGCCCCCGGCGTCGGCATCTGAACTTGATTACATTTTATATTCACAAGTTTTGTAACTTCAAAGGTTATTTGTGATCAACTCCAGCATCAGGTGCAACATTCCCCATAATTCTGTTTTGTATTTTGACATAGCTACATGTATGTCTCTTTTCACATGAATTATCATGTTAAAGTGTATTTTCAAAGTCTTGTTACTTCAAAACTGGATAATTTATTCATGAATGAAAAGTATGTAACCAGTCCAGTAGAGGGTTATGCCCTTCAAAGTACATGTAGCTTTCTTCTGCATGCATTTTCTTAAATGCAGTGGTGCTATTTTGTTGTGTAAGGTTTTCACAGTAAGTCTTTTGTTTTGATGTTTACCTATGGTTTCTGTAAGCAAAGTAAAGAAGTCTGTGAGAAGATGTATGTAAATGTAAGCAGTTTTATTTTTACAGTGTTCTGTTTTAACAGATGTTTTTTGTAATTTCGAAACTTTTGTGTAAATGTTTGTGTCAGCATTTGTTTATCCTTTTGTAGACCCTCTATACTTGTGTCATCTATGCAGTCACCACTGCCGCAGTGATAACAAAGAATCATACGTGTATCTAGCAGTTGTGATGATAAAACCAGTCACCTGATAAACAGCAATAAAAGATAATTATATTTTGCTCTTTTTTTTTTCCAGCCAAGGAGTCCAGTTTGAATCTTCAGTCATTGATGCCTGCTCAGCGTCGAGAAGTCATTGAGCGCATCGCTGATTTATTGATAGAACGATCATCTGACATCCTCAGTGCCAACAAACGAGATGTGGTGACAGCCAAGAGAAACAGTATGTACTATTATTATAGCATTTTAAAGGTTTTTTTCAATTTACAGAAGTTAAGGTATATATTTAGGGATGTCTTTATTAGCCAATTGCCGATCAGATTCATAGTTTAAAATCAATTCTTTTTTAGGCACTTTAAAATTGCAATCGGTAATATCACAAAGGGGCCCTAAGACCCCAGGCTAATTGCTTAGATTTAATTAAAAAAATGCTAGTTTCATTTGATAATGACAAGTCTGTATAATGGTATTAACAAAGGTAGAATACAGATCGTTGATTGTGACGGTCCACTTTATTAGATTCACTAGTTAATTGCAAACTGTAAACACACATTCGTTTTGAGTTTAATTCCGATATTGTGTTAACAGGAATCGTTTGTATCGCTTGAACCAATGTTCCAGTTTATGTACACAACAAATTCATGGAAAATCTTAAATCCAGATTTTTTTTCATTGCACTTTTCAAATTTTTTAGAACGAATTCTTCAAGGTTGATTTTCTTGTCTGAGACCATTTGTCCCAAATCATTCCCTTCCTTCAATGATTTTAATGCCAGTGAATTTTTTTCACAGCTTTTGGAATGGGTCCAGTACCCATAAAACTGGGAATTTAACATCATGAAATCTTACTAATTGGGAAAGATAAAGAAAGTAATATAATGAATGAATTTGTGTTGTATTGGTTGAACTTGGTATTTTTGCATGTTTATCCACAACGATACATTATTTACTACTTAAATTCACATTCAATCGCTTCAGATTTGTATTTCCATTGGGAACAGTAAACCATATGTGGCATTAGGGCTGGGTCCTTTTTAGTATAAATTTTCCAACACCTGTTAAATAAGTAGAAATAATCACTGATTGCTTGAAGGTGCCATTCTAGTTAAACATGGCATGCATCATTTTAGATCTATCCGATGTGCTTGTATCTCGTCTGGAGCTATCTAATTCCAAGCTCCAAACACTCGCCACGGGGCTGCGTCAGATCGCTGCGGCTTCCGAGGACACGATTGGCCGCGTCCTGCAGACCACGAAAATCAGCGACAACCTCATTCTGAAGAAAATTACTTCACCGATCGGTGTGCTTCTTGTGATTTTCGAATCCCGACCAGACTGCTTGCCACAGGTTTAATGTTGTGCATTTGTCTTGCGATATATATTTTGCAACGTACATTTAGTATAGTAAAAGTTATTGTTAATGTAGGGAAAGGTACAGTGTGAAATAGTAGGGCTCTGCACTCTGCCCCTATTTGTTCCCCCCTGCTGCTGACTAGTCATCAATTTAATGTTAATTAGCTAGTAAAATTTAATACATTTTTGCAAATTTTAAATTATAAATGAGGGCTGATCCAGGAAAAATTGTGATGACTGAGGGGGCAAAACGCGGCTGTATTAAAATTCAGTGGGTGGGGGTAAAAGAGGGGATAATACGGATTATCAATGACTTAAAAAAAAAATAAAGTTGTGATGGACGTACCCCCTTTTTGGAGTGGCGTTCTGACCCCCCATCACCTTTTTTCCTGGAGCAGCTCTGAAGAAAACATGTTTAAAATCCTTAGTTGGAAACATTATATTTATAAAATCCCAATATTAACCAAATTTTTTTTTAACTTCAAAGAACTGGGCCGACTTGTCCCCCTGCTCCTGTTTAGCAGCTCCCTGTACCTTCTCTTTTCCCAGATCTTTCCCTATTAAATGTAACAAGAGAGTGTGTTTTGATCAAAGACTGTTTTCAATGGCTTTTTCATATAACCATGTTGATGTTCTTTATAGACACAGTGTCTTTTTAAGGTGAATATTTAAAATATGGTACAAGTTTGTGTTTTTCAAACAACCATTAGCAATGGAAGATTTTGTCAGCGGACAACATAAAATGGTGTTAAAGTGATATTAAATAAATATTAAAGTATTTTTTCCTGCCCGACATGGCATAAGAATGTGCCCACTCACTGAATATAATCCCAGCAATGCAGTTTGTCTGCTGTTATGTTAGTTTTAGACCGCAGTTCTTATAAATCTATTTGCAGGTTGCGGCCCTTGCAATCAGCAGCGGTAACGGTCTGCTGTTAAAGGGAGGTAGTGAGGCCCAGCACAGCAACGAGCTGCTGTTCGGTGTCGTGAGGGAGGCCCTCGACAAGTACAACCTTAAGGAGGCCGTGGCTCTGGTGGGCACTTTGTTCATGAGCAGTGGGCACTTTGTTCATGAGCAGTGGGCACTTTGTTCATGAGCAGTGGGCACTTTGTTCATGAGCAGGGCTTTTTTAACCATTGAGTGAAAAGTGGGGGGCCCTTCAGATGGGGAATTTTACGGCAAAAGGGGATTATTTTTTTCTATTTATAAAACAGTATTGAATTTTTTGGCTACAAATGATAACTTAGATTATGCACTACCTTGGTTTGATTAAAACGTGCTGAGATTCTTTACAAAAGTTCCTCTAACTTAGTCATTTTTGTCTGCTTTTGGTCAATTTTATTTTAAATAAAGCTTGCATTCTGAGGGGAGTTTTAAGATAAATACATGGGAATAATATATGTTGTTTGAGTAGGGCCGTTAAAAAACACTTTCATGAGTGAAAATTGAACTAATGGATGCTACCATTCATTATCACAATACAATTATGAAACAAATGGTAAGTGGTACATAGTTAACAGTGCTATTACTGTGTATATAAAAGCAAAACTATGCATACATACATGTATAAATTCTATATGGTGCAAACAACTCGCCAAAATTGCACAGAAAGTATTAATTTTGAAGGTACATGTCATTTCTACAGTAGAACTTCGCTAATAAGACCACTTGGTGGTCTACACAAATTTGTCTAGTTGGGTAGTACTATTGTTCACAGTTCCAAGGTTTATTGCAGGCTGATTTAAAATAACAATAAATTGCACAGTATTCAATACAAAATGAGTTGTTTATTAATAAAGCAGAAATGACGTTAAATGGCGGTGTTCATAGCACGCTTTTTTGATGGCTCGGTGCGTGCTGTGTTATACTCCAAGGATTGGCACTTTACCAGTGTGAAGAGTTCTTTCAACTTGTGTGTAAATATGGCTATAGGTGTGTGAATTGTTTATCTGTATTTTTGTAAAATGTTCACTGTACCTGTATAAAAAGTTCTGTGTACCAAGGTGAATTTTTTCTTTCGCGGGGTTATCTATACCTTTGTGAAATGTTTTCTATATTTTTGTGAAATTTTATCTACACAACCTTTGTGAATGCAAAGTTCTCTTTAGCTGTGTGAAATGTTCTCTTGCTGTGTGAAATGTTCACATTAGTTGTGTGAAAAGTTCTCTTAAGCTGTGTGTAATGCTTTTTTAAGCTTTGTTAAATTTTCTCTGTTGAAGTGTGAGATGTTCTCTTTAGCTTTGTGAAATGTTCTCTGTTGCAGTGTAAAATGTTTGCTTTAGCTGTGTGAAATGTTCTCTTTATCAGTGTGAATTGTTCTCTTTAGAGATATAATATTTTCTCTTTACCTGTGTTTCCTGCCAATGTGAAAAGTTCTTTGTACTTCCAGGTGAGCAAACGTGAGGATATAGATGATCTCTTGGAACTTGACGAATACATTGACCTGGTTATCCCGCGCGGCTCGAGCAGTCTTGTTCGCTCTATACAGAAGAAGAGTCATGGAATTCCAGTGCTTGGCCATAGCGAAGGAATCTGCCACGTTTATGTAGATGAAAATGTTAATGCTGAGATGGCTACTAAGATAGGTTTGTATAAGATTATATTTTGTCTTGTTTCCTGTGGTAAAAGTAGAAAAGTCATTTGAGACATCCCAATATTTTTGAAAGCTTCCTATTTACTACTCTTAACCCCTCTTTAATAATCTGGCATTCTTGTTTTTCATTGATATTTTTATTTATAATTTTTAGCTTTAAATATACTTTGAATTGTTTAAGTTTGGATTGAAGCAGTAATTTCAGAAACTTGTAAAATTGAATTATAATTAATAGGACATTCTGAAAGTGTATATACCATCTAATTTTAAATGTATATACATAAAAACATAGGTGGTCAATTTAAAGCAGAAGTTTTTGTATATACGGTTGTATGTTAAGTTTGTTAACAATTGCTATAATACTTTCAGTGACGGACTCCAAGTGTGGCTACCCCCAGCCTGACAATTGCTACAATCCTTTCAGTGATTGACTCCAGTTGTGACTTTCCCTCAGCCTGACAATAGTTATAATACTTTCAGTGATTGACTCCAAGTGTGACTACCCCCAGCCTGACAATTGCTACAATCCTTTCAGTGATTGACTCCTAATGTGACTACCCCTTAGCCTGACAATAGTTATAATACTTTCAGTGATTGACTCCTAATGTGACTACCCCTCAGCCTGACAATTGCTACAATCCTTTCAGTGATTGACTCCTAATGTGACTACCCCTCAGCCTGACAATAGTTATAATACTTTCAGTGATTGACTCCTAATGTGACTACCCCTCAGCCTGACAATAGTTATAATACTTTCAGTGATTGACTCCTAATGTGACTGCCCCCAGCCTGACAATTGCTACAATCCTTGCAGTGATTGACTCCTAATGTGACTACCCCCCAGCCTGACAATTGCTACAATCCTTTCAGTGATTGACTCCAGTTGTGACTTTCCCTCAGCCTGACAATAGTTATAATACTTTCAGTGATTGACTCCAAGTGTGACTATCCCCAGCCTGACAATTGCTACAATCCTTTCAGTGATTGACTCCTAATGTGACTACCCCTCAGCCTGACAATAGTTATAATACTTTCAGTGATTGACTCCAATTGTGACTTCCCCTCAGCCTGACAATTGTTATAATACTTTCAGTGATTGACTCCAATTGTGACTTCCCCTCAGCCTGATAATTGTTATAATACTTTCAGTGATTGACTCCCAAGTGTGACTGCCCCTCAGCCTGACAATTGTTATAATACTTTCAGTGATTGACTCAAAGTCTGACTGCCCCTCAGCCTGACAATTGTTATAATACTTTCAGTGATTGACTCAAAGTGTGACTACCCCTCAGCCTGACAATTGTTATAATACTTTCAGTGATCCACTCCAAGTGTGACTACCCCTCAGCCTGACAATTGTTATAATACTTTCAGTGATCGACTCCAAGTGTGACTACCCCCCAGTCTGACAATTGCTTTAATACATTCAGTGATTGACTACAAGTGTGACTACCTCTCAGCCTGACAATTGCTTTATCACTTTCAGTGATTGACTCCAAGTGTGACTACCCCTCAGCCTGACAATTGCTTTATCACTTTCAGTGATTGACTCCAAGTGTGACTACCCCTCAGCCTGACAATTGCTTTATCACTTTCAGTGATTGACTCCAAGTGTGACTACCCCGTCAGTCTGATAATTGTTATAATACTTTCAGTGATTGACTCCAAGTGTGACTACCCCTTGGCCTGACAAGTGTTATAATACTTTCAATAATTGACTCCAAGTGTGACTACCCCTCAGTCTGACAATAGTTATAATACTTTCAGTGATTGACTCCATGTGTGACTACCCCTCAGTCTGATAATTGTTATAATACTTTCAGTGATTGACTCCAAGTGTGACTACCCCCTCAGCCTGACAATAGTTATAATACTTTCAATGATTGACTCGAAGTGTGACTACCCCTCAGCCTGACAATTGCTTTATCACTTTCAGTGATTGACTCCAAGTGTGACTACCCCTCAGTCTGACAATAGTTATAATACTTTCAATGATTGACTCAAGTGTGACTACCCCTTAGCCTGACAATAGTTTTAATACGTTCAGTGCTTGACTCTAAGTGTGACTACCCCTCAGTATGACAATAGTTATAATACTTTCAACGCTTGACTCAAGTGTGACTACCCCTCAGCCTGACAAGTGTTTATAATACTTTCAGTGATTGACTCCAAGTGTGACTACCCCTCAGCCTGACAATTGTTTATAATACTTTCAGTGATTGACTCCAAGTGTGACTACCCCTTAGCCTGACAATTGCTTTATCACTTTCAGTGATTGACTCCAAGTGTGACTGCCCCTCAGCCTGACAATTGTTATAATACTTTCAGTGATTGACTCAAAGTGTGACTGCCCCTCAGCCTGACAATTGTTATAATACTTTCAGTGATTGACTCAAAGTGTGACTACCCCTCAGCCTGACAATAGTTATAATACTTTCAGTGATTGACTCCAAGTGTGACTACCCCTCAGCCTGACAATTGTTATAATGCTTTCAGTGATTGACTCCAAGTGTGACTACCCCTCAGCCTGCAACGCTATGGAAACATTGTTGATTCACAAGTCACATCTGCGCTCGGGCCTTTTTGAAGATATATGCGATGAACTCAAGAAAAATGGGGTATGCTGTAGTGTTAGAAGTTATTTATAGTCACGCAGAGTTAAAAATGAGCTGTGCCAATGACTATGTATCTTCTTAATCTCATTCTTAGTCTGAACTTAAAATATCGGCCAATAAAAATCAAGCTGACATGTAACAAACAATTTCATTGGTCAGTATTTTAAGTTAAGATTGTGTTTGAAATATTTCGTAGTCATAGGGTCTGATATTTTACAGTTGCGCAGCTGTCTGCTAACTTGTGTTGTTTTTCGCACCATTTATTGATATTGGTTGGTTGACTGCTAAAGTTGTCGAAAATACATGTGAAGATGAAACATGCCTGTTTATTTTCTCCAACTTGATAAATGAAACTATTTCAGAAAGTCTTGTTTTCATCATAAATTTAATACAAGGATCCCTCGGGCTTAAAATTTTCTTTAGATTAACCGTAATATGTTGAAATCATAGTTATGGTTAGGATATTGTATAAGGGTTTATAAAGAAACAAATTTCTTAAGCCAAATGTTAAAATTTTAAGCCATTTGCTTATTTGGCGAATGGTGCAGTGAACTCTAAATAATAGTCAATTGAAATTATTTTCTCTGTCAGGTACGGCTCTACTCCGGTCCTCTGCTGCAGTCCATGATGAAGTTCTGCCCACCCGCGGCGCCACGAATGGACAAGGAGTACGGTGACCTTGAACTTACCTTAGAGGTCGTGGACGATGTGGATATGGCCATCGCGCACATCAACAAGTATAGCAGCTCCCACACAGACTCCATTGTTACCAGCAACCGTAAGTTCTTAAGTTTGTATGTAAACTCGGGGCTGCTTTTCAGAGGCTGAAGACGGCCATTTTTAAATGTGTCATTGAGGTTATTCTTAAAAAATTTGCTAACTTGCCATCGGCCCTATGTTGTGCTAAGAATTTTCAACATTTTAAAAAACTTGTTGGTGGGGGTTGGGGGTTCACCTTCATATGGACTCAGCTATATAACATAAAAAAAATCACGTTAAACTTCAGAAATGTTTAAAAGTCAGGCTTATCATGACATGAATATTTTCCTCCGAAAGCAGTTTACTTAATGTTTTTGTTTTATTTACGGTAATCTGTAGTATTCTTGAATTTTCTGTACCCTGACCTCTTTTGTCAAAGGGTATTTGACCCCCTGACCATCAGTTTTAAAGGGTGTTGGAGAATTGTAAAGGGTATTTTCAGAGCTTTAGATATGAGTGGGCCTAGAAGGGTACCTATGTTATAAAGTTTGATGTATATTAATGTGCATGTAAATATTGTGAAGTACTAGCAGCGTTTAATTAGATATAGTAAGAAACTTGATTTTCAAACTTAATAAGTTTAAGTTTTTGGCAAGATGTTAAATGTTGCTCAGTACTTCCAGTTTAATTTTCTAAAGGATATAAGTACCCTCTGTTTACAATTTCTAAATGGTATTTGCAATATTTTAAAGGGTATTTACACAAATATTCCTCTTATCTGGAGCTCTGTATAAATCACCAATTTTATTGGGTATAAAATTGTTTTTCTTTCTACAGGTGAGAATGCTAAACGCTTCTTGGAAAGGGTCGACAGCGCGTCAGTGTTCCACAATGCTAGTACACGTTTCGCAGATGGATTTAGATTTGGTCTCGGTATGTGCTTTTATACAATGTACTTCTATTCTATTTACTTTGCTGTTCCATAGAATTAATTATTTGTGTTTGTGGTAATTCATTTATAGATCGCGCAAACATCTTTACTTTAAGTAGAATTTTTCATGTCTAGTAATTATTTAAATTTTAAAACGTATTTTCTTAAATATAGGAGCATAGTTGTTTAATCAAGGCATTGCATTAGCTAACTTTTTAGTTTAACAATTTTATAATAATTATAATAAACATAATAATAATAAAAATCATAACCAAAATAATAATTCAAAATATGAGATATTGCATTACATCGTTACAATTATTGATTAACATTGGTTCAGTAACAATGTGTATATGATAAAAGATTCTTAAAGCTATCTAGATGCTTCCACTCAAATAGACATAACTTCTGCATCTCGTAAGCAACAGATTATGTTTATCCCCAGGTGCAGAGGTGGGTATCAGTACGACCCGTATCCACGCCCGGGGTCCGGTCGGCGTGGAGGGACTGCTGACTACCAAGTACATCCTTGAAGGGGACGGTCAGACAGTGCACGAGTTCACTGAGGGGAAATACAAGTACATCCACGAAAAACTGCAGTCATGAATAGCTGGACATTTATTTATTGAAATGTGCTAAAACGTGACATGTTTCCGCTATTATATAATATTTTTTTGTAATAATTATGTATGTGTGAATTTGGCATTATTATTTTCTTGTATTAATTTTTGATATGGAGTTTGGAGAAGGGAAATACAGTTATATCCACAAAAGGCTGTATTTGTAAATATCCGGACTGCTGGGTCATTTTTGTGTTGAAGTGCTTAAGACTTGATATATGTTGGTTATAGTAGTATTGTGTATTAATTTTCTTTCATATTGTGTGTGAAATATGTTGTTGCATATTGAATTTACAAAAGGGAAGTACATCAATGAAAAGCAGTAGTTGTGAATAGTGGTTTTGGGTCATCTCTTTATGTTGAAAAGTACTAAAGACTTGACATATGTTGGTTATTCTAGTATTCTGTATTAATTATTTGCTTGCATATTTAGCATGAGTTATGTTGTTGCATAGGAACAGGGTTCATATAGATCTTTGATCAAGCTGCTCCTTGATAGTGCTTTGATTTCAAGCTGCTCCTTGATAGTGCTTTGATTTCAAGCTGCTCCTTGATAGTGCTTGGATTTCAAGCTGCTCCTTGATAGTGCTTGGATTTCAGGCTGCTCCTTGATAGTGCTTGGATTTCAAGCTGCTCCTTGATAGTGCTTGGATTTCAAGCTGCTCCTTGATAGTGCTTGGATTTCAAGCTGCTCTTTGATAGTGCTTGGATTTCAAGCTGCTCCTTGATAGTGCTTGGATTTCAAGCTGCTCCTTGATAGTGCTTACATAGTGACTGAGAGTGCGTAAACATGATTAGTTGCACCTTGCTTGAAAACTGTTTATTTTGGCTTCAAAAGTGCATAAAATATTTCGAAAAAAAGAGAAATAAACCGATTAACAAACCTTTTTGTGACACCAAACTCGTGTTTTATGTATTCCATGGTATTTGAGCCCTAAGCAAATCTCATGGATGTCATTTTTAAAGACAGAGCCTTGCTAGTGAGGTAAAACAGTTTAATTGTCAGCAATAAGCCAAGTCCAAGCTTTCGAAATTGAAAGTAAGGCAAAATGAAAGTTGAATTTGGATCTTTTTCCTTGAAAAGTACTTAAAAAATGCTTGAATTTTGTAAGAGAAGATTTGTTTGAACCCCAGTAAAGTTCACAGAATGGAAAAACAAGGCTCCAGTTGTGAATATCTGGACGTACCCAGACAATTTGTTATTGAAAAGTGCTTAAGACTTTATATATTTTGGTTATATTAGTATTTTGTATTAGTTATTTTCTTGCATATTTTGCATTTATTTAGTTGTTATATCAATTATGTTCTTGCATATCGAGTTCACAGAAGGAAAGTACACATCGGGAAAAGCTGCATTGAATATATGCAAGCTTTGACATATTTCGTTATTGAAATGTGCTAAACACTTGGTTTTGATGTTGTATAGCTCTCAAACATTAACCTGATACTGACCTTTATGCATCCATATATTACAAAACCGTTTTGATGCATTTGTTAGTTTTCGTACTAAACTAGAGATGATTTGATGAATAAGTGTCCCACATAAAATAATGTTATGGTATCTTAAAAATTGTGTAACACGTTTATGGACTTAACCGAATATAAATATAGGAAACGATTTGTGCGTGTAATTTATGGTAATAGAGTTAACGAGTGTCAGATTAAAGTTTGTGAGCTATAGTCATTACATTTTTGCATAGTTATGATTTTATTTTCTAACTAATTTTGACTAAAAGCTAGTTCTCATTCCTGAGAAGAAAATTTCTACATTTTCATGTGGAGACATCAATTGATTGCAACACTATTTAAATTTATGTTTTTAGTACCTCGAGTCAATTGTCAAAAAATCTCTACAGAGATCTGTGGTGTTGAGTGTAAACTGTCGCAGTTAAATGTTTGCAATTTATTACATGTCAAATTGAATTTGTTTATATTGATAAATACTTGTATTATACACATACATGCCATATGCTTGTAGTTTCTTTTACAAGTAGCTTGGCTTGGGCATTATAGACAGCTGTTTGTATTATGATCTGTTACAAATGATCGTGTTTTTGTTTCATTTTTTGTCTACATTTTGTTTGGTGCATGTTGATTATTAATGAAGGATGCTTTGTTTTCTGGAATAAATGGAGAAGTACATTAAGAAAAGGTTTGTTTAAAGTATTATGACTCTCTGTTTGAAACCAACATTTATTAATGTTGTGTTATAATGATAATAAACTAGTCTTTGAAATTGTGTAATTGTTTTGTCAATAAAATACATTTTCAATGTTCAACAGCGAAATGATTTTGTTGTTATTGTTGTCATTAATAATTGTGAATGTTTTTTTTGTGTTTGGTTTGTCAACGCTATTGTTTTTCAGTTAAGCAAAGATTTAAAAAAAAAAAAGTTTTAGTACAAGAAAGTTTTCTATCAGAAATTGCTGAAGAGTTTAGAAACCATTATGATGTTGCATTATACAGAACATTTGGAGTAAAGACTATTGCATGTTTGCTGGAGCATTAGCTTTTGTCTGGATCTACAGAAATACAATTGTAACTATATGATTTGTATACACCAGACTTAAACATCCATTTAATTTAACATGCTAAAACTTATCAAGGAAGCTTTTATGAAGTTGAAGTATTTGAAGATGTAAATTGTAGTCCATGGTTTAAATTCTACACTGTATTTTTCTTGTTTCATGTGCTAGTATGTAAAACTTTTCGTATAAATTGTCTATAAACGTTGCTTATAAAACTAATTACCAAAGATAGTTTCTATCAGAGTTTTTAGTAGTTTTACTAAGCTGTGAACTTGCTAGTCCTTTCATCTTTTTACCAGGTATTTTCTTTACTTGAAGCATTCACTTGTAAAAAAAAAAATTTCCAAACCTGTCCACTTATATTATTTATTGTGGTATAAACATTTGCTTTAGTTTGCAGCTTTTTTTTTGCATTACTGTTCAGAACCGATCTGCATTTTTAGCCATGTTTTCCAAAGACAAAACCATAGGGTTTTGCTAACGATTTTCGGGTTTTAGTTTCTAGAAAAATCTGATTATATTGAAAACGTGTCTGTTTTTTTTAATTTATTTTGCACAAAACATTTAATTTCCTCTGAATTCATTGGTAATTGATATAACACCATAAATGTGTAGCTATAAGAACAGTCAATGACTTATTTAAAACGTTAATATTCATGAATGGTACAACTTATAATTCCTTCTAGACATTATATTTGTCTATTCCTTAAATCGTGGACCGTAAATTACTTTGTTCAGTGTAGAAAAAATGTCGAACATTTTATAATATCATTATGGATCACCTGGGCCCATATCCACAAAGCTCCTTAGTGAAAACTTCAGTTAATTTCTTAAAATGATAAGATTCCTTGAGCCTGTGACTGGTTTATATCTGGTTAATTTTGTCTTCAAATGTTATAAACTGGTAAAGAATCAACAGGTGCATCTTATTTTACTATATTTCTGATGTAGAATATTGATTCTCACAAGGAAAAATTTATTTGAAATTTTCTCTTAAATATTACTTTAAGATTTCTCTTAGCAGCTTGTGGATATGGCCCCAGCTGTAATATTTCACGTTTTTGCTTATGATACTACCACCGTCGAAGGTAATACATATGGTGCCAATACATTGGAATAATAAGTGCAACGTTTTGCCACATCTGAAGCTACAGCACGTACGAGTAAGTCATTATATGACGTGTCAAATAAAAACAAGAGATTTATGATGCAAATTACACGAAATATGACGTTTAAGAGTCAGCATTGCATTTGTCCGTCCGTACGTACGTATGTCCTGAATTTTGAAGACTCGACTCCTCTTGCTTGTCGGATTTCGCACATACTTTCTCAGCTGAAGAATCTTAACGTGTAGGTGATCATATGAAAATTATTTTTGTTTAGGCAAAAATAACTGTTGGCGACATACACTTTGTGTCCAAACATGTGTCGTGGTGGGAGAGGGGGGGGGGACATCCGTGTCTTTGATACATCTAGTGAATCAAGTAATTTACGAGAAAGCCGTTCATACAACTTAGTCCGTCGGAATAAAAAGATGACTCAAACAAGAAGGTTTAGTATATGCTTGTAGGTTTTGAAAGTGGCAACATGAAGACTTAAGTAATATTTCGTCCTAGTTTAATCAAGTAGTGAAGATTTTTGATCATGTTTCATATTTCTTTAAAATACAATGTATATGTCAATCAAATATTGTTCCTTCAGACAGGAGTAAAGGTGCGTACAAGCACCACAAACTTTCAACCAGTTTTGTATATTTGTATTTATCGATAAACAATCCTCTGAAAAAAGCATACATCACTTATTGCAAAATATGCACGTGGACATTCGTGACTTACATAATGTTATAACCGTATAATAATATTTGCAATCGCTATTTAACAATTTGTAGAAAGTTAAAAACCTACAAGTGCAACGCATTACAATTAAATGACACAAATAATGACGTTTGGAACAAAAGTACACGCAGGATTATACATCTGAAGTACAAATGACATTTATGCGACTACGCATATGACCACATTCAATTTGCTAAAAACGTAGCATGTCGCTTTGGCCTACAACGTTAATGGCATAACCACGCGATATCTGCTATTAAGCAACATTGCTTCAACGATTCAGGCATCGCGCAGAATGTAGATTGTTCCCGCAGGATTCCGTTTCCGTGCCCAGATAGACGTAAAAGGAATTGTTTTAAATATTTTATCGGTTTATAAAATAAAAACAGATCAATTAATTCATGCAATCAGTGTAAAACCGGGCGCGATTCCAATATTACAGACAATAACAAGTTTGTTTGCTGTTTTGAAATGTATGCATTATTTTTCAATCGTATGTAACAGCCTCCAGTGACGAAATATGTAGTGACTTGTGACCGTATATTTTGTTGTGCTTTTTCATGACAGAGAAATTATATAAAAGATGTTGTCATCAACAAGCTATTCTAATAATTAAAATTACAATTGCACGTTTGGTTTATTACAAAGTCGCATAACAATATCCATGATTAGCTCTGCATATTACATTTATAATATTTTAAATGATAATTGTCGGAAACGAATCTACGGCTTCATGATATGAAAAGAATAACCGTCACGAAATCATCGATATCCAGCTACAGCGGTATATAGAAATATATAGGGAAAAACCTTGAACTCGTCATAACTTAATTATCGTTTAAATGAGTCCTTTGGTGGAAATGGTTTGATTAAATTCAAACTTGTATTTATTCATTGGTATATTTTTACTATTATAAAGTTAAAATCGTTTAGTCCTTTTTCAGTTTGAAATAGGTAACCATCTCAATTTACTATATATTTCTACTGAAAAGCGGGATTTTTTGGTTAGTTTTTACACCAAATTTTTGAACCTTTTGCTTCGCTGTTCGAAAAGTATTCTCCCAAAAGCTTACATATAGGTGCAAATGGTTTCACAAATTTTTTTATGTCTTTTATATAATATGTAAAGTTCATGAATTTAAACAAATATTGTTTTGCTCCTTTTTGCGTTTAAAATTAGTTGGTGTTGTTTTCGTCAAACTTCGGGATTTTCCGCGATTTTTGTCCGATGTTGACCAGATCAACTGGTAAGATCTGTGTTCGGAGATATTGGTTTTGTGGGGTAATAAAATAAAGAGTGGCAACTGAGGGTTCACCAAACACGAGTATATGAAATGTGGTTTCGTACCAGTTTCATACATAGATCACACCAACATGTAACCGTTTAAATAATTATTGAGTGCTTTTTCAGACAGAAGGTTCACGTTATTAAATAAAGAATATATTCGAATATGTACACAAGATTTTTTACGTCTTAATTCAACACCAACAAAAAATAAGGAAAAATAAACAATAATACATACGTTCAATGAAACTTGCGAATATATCTAAATATATTCGTAACAGTCATATTATTGAAAAATGTATTTTATGAACCATTTTATTTTGAACGTTGTTTATTGCATGTACTTAAATTTTGGTGCTGTTTTCTTATAAATTGAACAAATAAAGCATATAGTCAAACAATAAACCTATGGGTGATACAATCTTACTTTTACAAATGAAACAGATAAGTCAGTACACGTTAGTGGAAATCTTTGAATGCTATGTGAAATGGACTACTGCTTATTTCATTTTGTCTATTTAAACTTTCTATTTATTTCATGTTTTCCAATTTTCTATTTATTTGTTAGAATTTCAAATAATAAACATAATGACCATTTTTCAAGATTAAGAGTGCACATATTAAAAGTATTCGTTGTGTACCTATTTTTGAAGAAACATCATTAGCTGATATTTTTACCCTTCTTCAGCTGTGGTCCAACTTCCGCGGTCCACTTATGACGGTATCATAAAGATGACTATCTGAATATCCCGACTTCAGTGATAATCCTGTCCGTTGCGGAGGGAATACATTTATCAATTAATAAGAAATTTTCATTATTAATTAATTTAAAGTTTATAAATTAGGTCGTTTTCAATGGGATGAACCCTATTAATGATTAACAACAGAATTCACCGATTAAACTTCTATTTTTTTCAAACCTGTAATACAGTAACAATATACAACTTTTTATATTACACACAATTATCTCTCGAAATGTCAAACGAATAAATTAGGAAATTCGCATGTCTACAATTTTTGAAGAATTTTACTAAAACATGATTCATGTTTCATTAAAACTATATTAGTTTGATGTTGAAGTTCCTTTCAATAAAGGAAGTTCCTTTCATCTGTACCAGTTCTCAGGTGAGCGCATTGGGCCATCATGGCCCTCTTGTTAGCTCACCTGAGCACGAAGTGCTCGGTGAGCTATTGGTTTAGGGGGCCTCTCCGGCGTCGTCCGTCCTTCCGTCGTCCGTCGTCAATGTGCCGTCAACAATTTGGACCGTTATAGCGATAAAGACTACATTTTTTTAATCTTGATCAAAATTGCACAGTTTGTGAATGACCATAAAATCTTGGACAAGTTCGAGAATGGGCCCAATCGGACCAGCAACACCAGAGTTATTACCCCTTTTTCATGCCAAACAAATGGAAAATTGCCCTTTTGCAACGTATAGACATTATTTTCCATCCAATCTTAACCAAACTTTCACAGTTTGTGTATGACCATCAGATCATGGGACAGATCGTGTTTCAAAGTTATTGCCCTTTGTTTATTAAAAAATATACAAAAATGGACATTATTCAGGATAGAGGGAGACATTTTTCATCCAATCTTCACCAATCTTGCACAGTTTGTCTAATGCCATGAGATTACAGTTGAAGTCGAATATAAGCAAGATCGGACCAGAAACACCAGAGTTATTGCCCTTTGTTTGTGAAAAAAAAATATGGAAAAATGGACATTATTCAGGATAGAGACATCATTTTTCATCCAATCTTCACCAATCGTGTACAGTTTGTCTATGAACGTAAGACTACATGTGAAGTCGAATATAACCATGATCGGGCCAGAAACACCAGAGTTATTACCCCTTGTTTTTGGAAAAAAAAACTTCAAGTTAGCAATGATTGGCTTGATTCCCCATTAACTGAAACGTATTTCTTGCATCATTCAAACTTGCTCATGTACAGATTACTGTACCATGTTATTTTTTCATAAGCACCAAAAATGTCTCAAACCACCCTTCACTAATCCAATCATCATTCTTTTGTTTGTCTGATTTATTGGTATCCTTATTTATACTTTTGTCTGAGTGATTTGTATATTTGTGACTTGCCACTTTTAATGTCATTTATTATTTGGTTTACATATGTAAATGGTTTGACTGGAGTCATTTTGTGAACACAGAAATGAGTGAGTGTCCAACGCTGCTCCGTACGCTTGTCTGACGTCACGTTTTTTTCAGACATACCACTTCATCGTTGTTGTTTTTTGTAAAAAATGAACGACTGGAGAAAAACTTTTGAAATTTTGACATCTCATCAATTTTTATTGCTGATAGTGTCAAATTAATTTGGTAAAATGTCTTGTTAGTTTAAGTATAACATTCAAAGTGCTCCGTACATGACAACCTACTGTTGCTTTGGTAATGTAATTAACATTTCCTTACAAGATATGGTTTTAGTTGCATAATATTCTGATTAAGAATTGATCAAAGTACGTCTCACAGATTTCATCTAACTTGGTGCATGTTTATAATATTATCAGACCCTTTCCGGACAGCCCTCGTATAGAATATAAATTGAATATCCAACATGAATATTTAAAACTGATGCATATGTTGATTTGGTTTATAAACGAACAGTGTCATTTCTTCATGAATCGTTTTTCTGCATGCATTTGATGTTATTTTTCGATATTATTACAAGAACATAAATAAGTAAATGTCCATCATCAAATAGCGAACTGATAATTTCATGTGGCTAGCTCCTAAAAAGTAATGTGAAATGTTTCTATATTTGTAATAAATAAAAATAATACCATTATTTCATGTCCAAGCAAACTGCCCCATGTTTTAAATCAGTTCTACTTGAATAAACCAAGTAAGTCAGACTCATCTGCGTCAGTATATTTATCTATACAAAGTAAAACTAAGCATTTTAAAATTACAACAAAATATATATACAGTCGAAACGCGATACTACGAATAGTCATGGGAGACAAGACTTTGTTCTTAGTATCGCGTTTTTCGTAGTATCGCATCTTTAGGAAATTTCGGTAGTAAAGTAACATTTAGCGTTAATTTGCAGCATGTCGATGCGATTACGTTAATAAATGCACTTTAATTAAATGCAATTGACAATACGTGTGTTTATGTATTTGCATTATGAAGCAAATATACAGTATAAAATCCGCAAAAAAAATCAATTCGCAAAGACATATTGGTAAGTCCTTTAATAATAATCTCACACTGCACACCATTTAAAGTGGATTAATATCGTAATTTTACTCGTTAACAACTATATTTGTCCATGGTGCAAACAAACTGGCTTAGTGTTTCACTTGCCAGAGATGTGAAATATTCGCCGAGAAGGTGTGAAAAGGCTCCGTGACAATCTGATTCGTAGTATCGCATTAACATTTCACTGCAGCGCTACGATGGGACCAAAACATTTGTTCGCAGTAACGTATCTTTCGTTCAATCGCGAATTCGTATTTTTGTAGTTAAATATAAAAGGAAAACGGACGGGACCGGCCGCCTTATTCGTAGTACCCCATCATTTCGTAGTATCGCGATTCGCAGTATCGCGTTTCGACTGTATTTGATGAGTTTTTCATCATTAAATTATTTCAGTATACAATGCATTTATTCATAGTCTATGTAACAACACTGTCTGTTTGTAGATTGAATAGCCTCTACACGAGATTTTGGTAGAAACATCAGTATTTCACAAGAAAAAACAATGACGCAGAGCATCGTAAGGCGCCGGGAAACTATGAAAAGTCCATATGTTGAAGATAACTTAATTATGTAATGTCCGTACAATTAACTTTTCTCACAGTCTCATATTTTTCATCCGTGATTTTTTTAAATCTAAATAATGTATACAGTATTTGTCAGGCAAATCAAAATTTAATAGAAGTTACATTGTTTACCAGAATGACGAGAATCAATATGAGAGTTTATCATAGTTGGTATGGATTAAGCATTTATACTATGCGTGCCAAATAAAAACACACGACAGGGAACATTCATCGCAATTAAATATATGATGATTTGCCTTCATTTTGTGATAACTAAAACGTAACGTTATATTTACTAGTGGCGGATTAGATATATATTCTTTTGAGAAAATACGTCTCGCGCTTTTTTGTGTATAACTATTATAGTTTAAATGCATTCATAAAAAGCACGTTCAGTAAAAATACCAAATTTAAATGAAATTAAATTACGAAGCTTCCGCCAGTGTCTATTTATAGGAAGATGCAAAATCTATTTATGCATTGAATAGCCTCTCCAGGAAAAGATAAGAGATAATGCAATTCTAAATAATTCTTAATAAATAGATCTATGAATCGTTATTCAAATAAACATGCATGGTAAGTTTATAAATATAAGTAATTATCTTTTCATTATTAATCTTATTGTCTTTCGTTCACTAGATACTTGTTAGAACAAATCAGTGTTGGTGACGTGTATACTATTAATAGGCGCAGGTAAGTCAGCGAGCGTTTTTTATGATGTTGCCTATCGAATCTGCGATACTAACGGAGGATTTTCCCAAGGTCATGTTACACGGCCTTCAAGCACTGGCGTGTAAATTGAAAATGAAAATTAAGCCGATGCAACTTCTGAGTAGGAAGCTCAGAACTGGAAATCAGTAAAAACCGTAAACAAAATAAAGAGGTTTGTCTGGATTTTTCCACTTTGGCTCAGTTTTTCCATTTACCTCCGAAAAGAAATGGAGCCAATTTTTTACAGGCCCTGGAGGGGATTTCTTTTTAACTAGCCAAGGACTTATTCATTCAGGCCTACTGACGGGAAATTTTCACAACATTTGATTGGATGTTGAGAAAGGTCAAACGTTGGGTTAAACAGCTACGCCGAAAAAAACAAATTCAGATCAGTAAGCCGTTGAAAAACACAGTGAGACGCTGCTCGTATAATTTGAAGATTGTAAAATAAGTCTGAAATAGTGGCGCCAGAAGAAAGGTTAGAAAGCAGCTGTTTATAATTCTTGAACGGTACAACACGAAAAAACTCGGTTGATAAGTTCGTCTATTTTAATCAAATAAATTGATCAAATTCGTTATATATATATATAAATATATATAAATATGTATATATATGCCTGATTGTCAAAATTGCTTTTATTTATTTAAATATACTTTTTTAAATTATTAAAACAATTTAAAGATACATATTTAAAAATAAATGAATCAGAAAAAGTGTAACTGCAGTTATAATTTGATAACAACTGTCATATTTTTTTACTTTCGGTACAAATTCGTTTTATTTATAAATAAAACGAATTTGTACCGAAAGTAAATAAAACGAATTTGTACCGAAAGTACTGATTCATTTATTTTTAAACGTGTATCTTTAAATTGTTTTAATAATTTAAAAAAGTATATTTAAATAAATAAAAGCAATTTTGACAAACAGGCATTATATAAGACGTGATTTCTATCGCTCAACAGACTTAGAGCTTAAGTTTAGCATTTGGTCAGAAAAATGTACCCACGGTTATAATTTTATGACGATTGCCATATTTTATTACTGTTGGTATAAATTATTACTGCGGTTACAATTGTATAACAACAGTTACATCTATATTTAGCTGCCGTGCATATATGTACTCTTGACCCAAAGGGTACGCTATAAAAAGCATGCATGCAATTATACGCGTATTGTCTTGTTTCGTATTTACGTTCCGAAAATGTGTCTGTAATACTTAAGTGTTTATTGTTTTACTGCAGTTGTCATAGTCACTTATAATTCTATTTTAAGAATGATCACATACATAGTGTAAATAAAACATACATAAGTGTATGTTGTAGAGACTTGAATAAAAATATCAAGCGCAGATAATTGTCTCTGAAATGCATCCAGAAAAAACAGCCAGACAAAAAAAACAACATCAATTGGTCTCCCCTACCCACTGCGTCACTGATAAATATAAACATACTATGCATGTACTTTCACATTATAACCTACGACAAAAGAAAACTTCATTAAAGTAAAACAGTCTACATGTTCAATGGCTGTTTACGGAGAACTTGGCCGATATCCACTGTATATCACTAGACACTCACGCATTATTAAATATTGGTTAAAAATATTAAATAGCGACAATATTATTATTAAGAAGTTATACAAAGCATTGTTAGATGATTGCATTAAAGGTAAATCTAACTGGTTAACCAATGTTAAATCTCTTTTAGATAGTAGTGGTTTCTCATATGTTTGGGTTACCCCCTATTTAGTTAATACGAATAGTTTCCATCTAGATTTTAAACAAAGACTGCTAGATCAATTTAAACAGTCGTGGTATACTGCTGTTAATAACAGTCGAACTTTGTGCACTTATAAACTGATTTTGACTTTGAGTATTATTTTGATAAAGTACCATTAAGATATCGTATTGCATTATTTAAACTGAGAGTGTCATCTCACCAATTAAAAATAGAAACAGGCCGACACGGCAATAACAGAATCGAACATTGTAACAGATATTGCACTTTTTGCAATAAAATTGATTTGGAAGACGAATATCATTTTATATGCATTTGTCCTCAGTATAGTGACACTCGGAAGACATATATAAGTAAATATTACTATACTAAACCTAGTGTGGTCAAATTTATTAGCCTATTTAAATCAAACAATTATTAAACAGTATTGAATCTGTGTAAATATACATACCATGCTTTTAACAGACGAAAAGGTATGATTAATACTGTACAATAGTCGCTATAATTTGTTGTTCTCTGCAGTTGCATATATTAGTGTACATATTGTGCATACTTTGATTAAGCTGTCTCGTATGTTTGTCTTATGGTTTCGTATGAAATCTACAAGTCCCTCCTCTGGGCAAGTACTTTATTAAAACACATTTGTTGTAACTTTCTCTGGATTTTGTTTTTTGCTATGCGAACTAGAAATAATAAATGTTATTTGTTTTATATACATATTAGCATTATAAACTGTGTATATATATGTCCATATGTTATAAGGTGTCACGTGACTATTATTATCATTCATTGGATCATGTTACGAAAAACATGTATATGTTTAAGTAACGAAATAAATATGTTGCATCTTGAAGCTTGATTTAAAATTTCATATTTAAATATATATATATATATATATATATATATATATATATATATATATATATATATATATATATATATATATATATATTGTAACTGCAGTTATATCTGTACATGTAAATGCTATTACAAATTTGTGACTGCTGTCATACATTTGTAACTGCGGTTACAAATTTATAAAAACAGTTACATGTATATTTAGCTGCCTGCATACATGTACTTTTGATCCAAAGGGCGCGCCATAGCTATTTGCTTATTATGTAGTATGGATGGTCCTTCTGTCCTCCCATGATACTTAGTAGAGCCATAACCACGCTTTATCTTCTATTAAGCATCAATGCGTCAGGCATCGCGCAGAATGTAGATTTTCCACCAGGCTTTCGTTTTCGACAGCAGATGTATATTTTCATGACAGTTGTAATGGAATAAAAGATATCAATGTAATCGTTCTAAAAAGCAGATTTTATCCCCGAGGAATATTATGTTTTAGACGCAAACACAATGTTGTTTACTGTTTTTGACCGGTATAGAATATAGATAATTAATATTTGTTATTCTATGTCATTTTATATATTATAACCGTCCCACATTCGTCATATTTGTTGTGGCACATTTTTTCTGATACACTGTGAACTTAAATGTGTTTATGTCCTATAATAATTTGGTTATATCTAGAGAGTTTATTCAATCTCTAGCATTAAAGAGGAACTGTACGATTTTTCTAAACGTCAACATCGACAAAGACTAATTTATTTTCTCGAAAAATGCAAATATATTATTTCATGGCGATACAGACCCGTTCATCCTACAGCAACGGCTACTTTTGGTTTTTAAATTAGAAAATAAGAACTGCGCATGCGTCACGATAGATCTGACTCGGCTAGACGCTGTAACTACATGTGCTATAATAGTTTGCTGCCCAGCAAAGATTTGTGTAGTTATACGCTTCTCTTTTAGTACGCATTTATGAACATAAGTTATTCTTAACATTTATTATAATATTATTTTAAAAATATACTGACATAATAACAATACATGGATGGTTTTGCCATATAATTTTCGTACAAAATCGTACAGTCCATCTTTATCTCTTGCATTATAAAATACATTTAAATGGCAAATGTAATCAACTTCATATGAAAGTTTAAAGGCACGGGTCCGTTTTGAATTAACACTATTTCTACAATAACTAAATTCTATTTGTATCCAGAATTGAAGTATATTAAAAAAAACATAGCATTCTATGCCTTACATACCAAACTGTACTACACTTTTATACACAGTTAACATTGTCTGAAAATGTATATTTGTTGATAGTGTCAATAACATTGACACGGGTTTCTAACCTCAATTTATTTGAAAATATCCAAATATGTTGGTTTTCTAGTGTCGGTGCGCATTACGGATGACTATTTAACCGTAAATGCTATTAAATAAAACAAGTAGTACAAATACGTTCCGAATCGGACAGTTCAGAATGGTTAAACAGTAATCCGATATGGAAACAGACACTGTGTTGATAAGCAGTTCAAATGGTTGGCAATATTATTTTCGGTTTAAGAAAGGGTTGTTAAATACATCGTTTTATTTTAGTGTAACCAATGAGTAATTTTAATTTATTCAGTGGTCTACTATGTACAAACCAAAAATATGTTATGCCAAAGATGGGTTGGGGGCCTTAAATTGAGTTGATTATCAATACGAATTTGGAGGCTTTCAATTGAGTTGATTAACAGCTGAAGTGTGTAGCAACATGCTGGGTGAAAATATATCTACGTGTGGGCTCGAAGGAAGTAAGGCTCGAAGGAAGGCGATGGTTATTGACAATCCAGGCCATGTTTCGATACTGGCTAGTGTAGTACTGTTAATTGTTTTAAATGTCGCGAGTAACGTATGGGTTGCGGTAAAAATCAACAGAAACAAATGCCATAAGAAGCAAACGCGATTCCTACTGACGTCGTTGGCTTGTGTTGACACGTGCGTCGGATTAGTCATAATGCCTGTTCAAATAGCACTACTTTTTCATGACGTGGTTGCAAGCTTTGGAATAAGATTTTGTGACGTCATGAACAGTTTGGACGTAGCCTGTACGTCCATGTCCATTTTTCATCTGACGTTGCTCATGTGGGAGAGACACGTCGCCATTTGTCACCCGTTTGAGCACGCTGTTATCTGTAGAAAGAGGCGTTTACCATAGCTTATATCGCTGGATGGATGACGGTGTTAACGTGTTCATTTGGCATCATCATGCCTGGATACCAGCTATTTTGAGCGGAAGCCTGGAAATTTGAGTCCCAGGAGGTCCAACCAAAGTGTCAACTGATCCTTGGAATATATTTCACAGTCAGTGCTTCGTTGATAACACTGGTGATTCCCATTGTACTGGTTATTTTGTTTAACATAAAAGTGATTTATTACATTAGAAAGGCACGAGAAAATCAGAAAGCGTTGGGGCAGTCATGTGAATCGTTGAGTAAGAATCGCAAAATTCGCGTAACCATGGCCATTGGAGTTCTCACCGGAAGTTGCCTTATCTGCTGGAGCCGTTTACAGTTGTAAATATGATAGATACTGTTGACGGTCGGATTGTTTCAGGCACTCTCATGACTTTATGTCTCTGGTTGGGCTATGCGAATTCTGCGGTTAATCCGTTAGTATATTTGATTATGGAGGGAAATAATAATTGTCTTTGCCGAGCATAGTGTTATATTTATGATATGATTGTACTCTCTGTTTCTGTATACAACATTATACTTAGTACATATATGTATATCAAAGACTATGAATTAGAGATTTTCAATGGATTTAACATATTAAACATATTAAATCTAGATTAATCAAGAGCGCAATGGTTACTGTTTGAGACAATCGCGATGTTACAAATGTTATTCGGCGCAAAATATCAGTCAATTTGAAGCTGTCTGATTTTTCAAAACTGATTGGTTTTCCACATTAAATTCTTTCCGAAAATGCTGCAACTATAGACTCTTCAAAGAAAGTTTTGGATTCGAAGAATACCTTGTTAAAACGCCATCCACATTGTTGACCTTGTCATAAAACTCTATTGGAGTTGAAGTTTATAACATGTATTTACTAGAATGTAATTATATTCCTGAACATCGAACATAATTGAAAGATTATAATTTATCATTATCCAAATGTTTTAACACTCAAGATAAAATTTGCTTAAGTTTTAAAATCTTTGTAAATTGTTTGAGATTGTTGTTGAAAACATTTGCGTGAAAAATAACAACACAACAACATTATGTCCTCCTCCATTACAGTTGTATTCATATACGATATGTACATATGTAATAACATATTCTGGAATAAACATTTTGAATTGTAAATTCTGCTGTTGTTTCATTGCAATGCCTTTTTTTCATGCATTATTCTGTTCTGTACATGTACTATGTTCTTTTTGTTAAGTATTTATGCCATGGGTTTTCAATAATAAACTTACTTAACGTATAGTTTACCAAACATGCTATATATGCATTTGGAAATAATAATGTTATTGTAGGTTATAGAAATAAACCACACTAATTAATAAACACACTTTTGCGTTTTTATTTTAATTAATAATGCACAGGACTTTAGTTTTATATCACAGTTCTATATTTGTATAAAGTTTACATTATTTACTCAATCATACTAGCCAATGTTAACTATATTAACATCTAATTTCAAATTATCTTACTCAATGCATATGTTTAGGGGTCGAATACAAATGTTATATACATGTATGGTGATTAAAATGCCGGTCACAAATAGCCTGCGACCAACTAAAGACCAACTGCCGACCACCAACAACCAGTGGTTGCTGATGGTCGTTGAAAGGTCTTAACAGGTTGTTGGGGATCGGCGTCGATGGTCGCCGACTGGTCTTTAGACCCAGTTTAGTCGCAGCTGGTCTTCGATGTTGCACTGAAGACCGTTTATTGATCAACAGGCCGTGAGAAGGTTCGGCGGCGATCAATTGCCGACAGGACTCCGACATGTCACTTTGTGATCGCCGACTGGTCCGCGATTGATCACCGACTGGTCGGCAACTAGTCTTACTAGTCTTAGACCATCTTACGACCGCTCGCCGACGTGCTTTCGTCTCGAAATCACATTTAAAATCAAAACGCTCAAAGCGTAGGAAGACTGTTGGCGAGATAAGAAACTACGAGCAAATGAATTATGAGAGTATTTGTATTATTAGAAACATTATTGAAGTAAGTCACCTGTTTGTTACATCATTTCTACAAAAGAAATCTCGAAACTCATAACTATACACTCTACTTAAAATAAATTGATAAACTGGTATTTGACCTAATTGAAGATGGAGATCCAGGCCACTGTTTTTTTGCAAATTAATATAGCGCGCGTCTAATGCAATGCTATTTATCTACGACATTCTCATCATTATTTTTGGTTCTGTAATTCGTGGGAAACAAATATTTTTGTGCAGACTTCATGTATTTAAAAAGCAAACTGAGTTATATGCATACAAATCAATCGACAATGGTAAAAACAGTCGATGAACCGTATAAGTTCGAATCAATATTCAGTGCCTTTTATCACAAGCACTATGTACGGTAAATACGAATTTAAATAAAAATAAGTTCAATTAGTAAATTACATTCAAAACTCTCTTTAGAAGTACAATGCTTATCCATAATTATTATGCATACGTCAAAAACAATAGCAATCGTCAATCGAGTGGTTACGATCGCTCCGCTTTAAGTACTGACTCAAAACACTGTTGATAAACTTACGCAATATGATGTAATACGTAGTTAACCAGTCAACAGCGCAAACATCTATCATACTCATGTGAATAGACATAACATGAATTCACTTGTAGATGTAGACTAAATGATGTTTTATTATTGTTAATTAGTGTTTTAAGTTGGATCTTTTTCTTGTCATCTATTCATAGAAAGTAGCATCGATAACAGGAAGCCTCGCTGCTAAGCGAGCAAAGAGCAGTAATTTATTGATTTACTGACTCGCAGCATGCAACGTAAAGAAGTAGTTCCCTCAAGACTGATATCTGAATACAAATACTAAATCCTGATGGCTTGCGCCAACAGTCTAAAAAAAGAACGCACAATTTTACAATATTTCCTTCACTTGACAGGAGACGTAAATTGTTATAATTTAAAATGTTAGCATGCCTTTTTCAAAGAAGAGGAAGGGCAGGGGCAAGAGGGTATTGCAGGATATGGAAAGGGTACCTGATAGCCTACCTCACCATGCAGCTGTGCTTCCGGACTTAGTAGACAGGGTGCCAAAGGATAATAGTATAATAATTATATTTAAATTAAATAGTCAACAAAACAACAAGAAGAAATTCGTTTTATTACATTTTCACAAGGCATACAATACAACTAGCCCAGTGTCATATATAGGCAAACGCTTATTGAATACAAAAATCATAGAACTGACTAAATTGATATCGAATAATCCAAACTCCGCCCACGAAGCATCGACAACCAGTCGCCAACCAATCACCAGCTAGTCGCCAGCCTGTCTTTAATGGGTGTTGATAGTCGGAAGACGATCGCCGACTTTTCGTAGGACCAATCGCCAACCATTCTCCGATCAATCGCCGACCAACCGCCGACCAGACTCCGATTAAAATTGCATTGTTTTTTTCTGATCTATAAACAATCGTTATCAGTTTTATAACCGGGCACGACGTACGGGAGACATGATGGTGGACTCTGTCGAAGAGTAATTTAATAATTCGGGCAAAATATGTTTTTAACCTTAAACCATGATGCTGTATAATTTAAATTTATACAAAATGTCTACATGCAAAATCTGCTTTACAAGCTTTTGAACTGTATAGTTGATAAAACGTTTTGTAATTAACTTGTATTCTTATGATTTAAAATACTTAAATATAGTCATTTGTGCGTTTTCGAAAAGGTTTACATTGAAAAAAGAAGGGAACTCAATAAATGTTATTAAAGTTTTAAAAATATTTAAATTATTCTATGTTATAGGTTAATAACATCAGTGACTATGGGATATTAGTAATATCTCAAAATCAAATTTGAAATAATATAACATTCTATCATGAACAAATTCAAGTTTTGAATTTATTTACAAAACTCCCGAGAAATTAATATAAAAAAACGAGACATGCAGTTATGTCGAGAACGCCCTATTGAGCAATACTTTGAGAGTATTAATAACCCAAATGATCACGTTTTTAACCCAAATGAAGATATGTTATATTTTAATGAAAGGTTTGTAAAACAAGAATTTCAAATTATGTTTGACGAACTTGAATCTGAAATAAGTCTGGAATATATTAATAAAGCGATCAAACAATTAAAATATGGGCGTAGTGTAGATCCTGATAAAATGATTAACGATTTTTTTTATGTATGGCCATATTGCGTTTTCGCGCTGTCTCCATTCGATATTTAATAAAGTTCTATCACTAGGATTTTTTCCTGAATCTTGGTCTGAAGGTTTATTGTTCCGCTACATAAAAGGGAAGTATTAATAATTGCAATAACTACAGGGGTATTACACTTTTGAGCTCAATGGGAAAACTTTTTACTAGAATTATCAGTAATCGACTTGACTCTTGGCTGAAAAGTACTTTGTTTATGTTGCAGCTCAAGCTGGTTTCAGAACGAATATGAGCACTACAGATAATATTGTTGATTTACATGGCTTATAACACATATGCTCAATAATAGAAAACGTGTATATTGTTGTTATATTGACTTCGGTAAAGCATTTGATTATGTGGTCAGACCAAACCTATGGTCCAAACTTATTCGTCTAGGCGTGAGAGGAAAGATGTTAAATGTCACTAAAAGCATATAAAACTCCATTAAATCCCGAATTAAGCTTAATAATACTGTAGGTAAAGACTTTAGCTGCTTAATAGGTGTAAGACAAGGAGAGTGTTTAGCACCGCTGCTTTTTCTAAACGACGTAGAAGAAACTTTAACTTTAAACGGGTACGAAGGGGTTGAATCTTTTATGTTTCAGATATTCATTCTTTTATATGCTGATGATATTGTATTGTTTGCTGACAACCCTCTAGGCCTACAACGCGGTTTTGGCATTCTTTAAATTACTGTCAAACTTGGCAATTAAAAGTCAATGTAAACAAAAACCAAGGTAATTGTGTTCCGAAAAGGGGGAGTACTCTTTCGAAATATAAAATTTGCATATAATAATGAAGTTATTGAAATTGTTAATAATATGTCATATTTTGGGGTTGTTTTAACTAGTGGGGGATCTTTTAACCAGACACAAATAACACTAGCAGGGCAAGCAAAAAGGCAATTTTTAAGTTGAATAAATATTTATACAATTTCACAAATGTTACTAGTAGTCATAAGTTAGATTTGTTTGATAAACTTGTTCAACCGATTTTAAATTATGGTTGCAAGGTGTAGGGCTTTCACAATGCATAAAAACATGGAACGTGCTCATACATGTTAGGTGTCAAAAACATCGAACGTGCTCATACATATTAGGTGTCAAAAGAGCAACCCAAAACATCGAACGTGCTCATACATGTTAGGTGTCAAAAACATCGAACGTGCTCATACATATTAGGTGTCAAAAGAGCAACCCAAAACATCGAACGTGATCATACATGTTAGGTGTCAAAAGAGCAACCCAAAACATCGAACGTGCTCATACATGTTAGGTGTCAAAAGAGCAACCCAAAACATCGAACGTGCTCATACATGTTAGGTGTCAAAAGAGAGCAACCCAAAACATCGAACGTGCTCATACATGCTAGGTGTCAAAAGAGCAACCCAAAACATCGAACGTGCTCATACATGTTAGGTGTCAAAAGAGCAACCCAAAACATCGAACGTGCTCACACATGTTAGGTGTCAAAAGAGCAACCCAAAACATCGAACGTGCTCATACATGTTAGGTGTCAAAAGAGCAACCCAAAACATCGAACGTGCTCATACATATTAGGTGTCAAAAGAGCAACCCAAAACATCGAACGTGCTCATACATATTAGGTGTCAAAAGAGCAACCCAAAACATCGAACGTGCTCATACATATTAGGTGTCAAAAGAGCAACCCAAAATGATACGTGCTCATACATATTAGGTGTCAAAGGTGCAACCCAAAACATCGAACGTGCTCATACATATTAGGTGTCAAAAGAGCAACCCAAAATGATACGTGCTCATACATGTTAGGTGTCAAAAGAGCAACCCAAAACATCGAACGTGCTCATACATGTTAGGTGTCAAAAGAGTAACCCAAAATGATTTCGTTTACGGAGAATTGGGGCTATATAAATTACTTGTAGACAGATATTGACGACGAATACCATTCTGTCTTAGAATGCACTTTATTAACAGAAATATATTAATGTAAATTATTGTAACATGCCAACACTTATTGCACTTATGAATTCAAAAGATGCAGCAACACTGAGAAAGTTAGTTTGCTTTAGCTATTACCCGTTTAAAGTCAAAGAACAAACAAGGTAATTTTGTATACTTATTACTGCCATAAGTTGACGTGCATAATTAGTTATGTTCTTTACTTGTTGACGATTTTATAAACCCTGAATAACTCTGAATTACACTGCATATTTTATATTATTATTATGTGTGTTTATATGTGTGTCATTTGTTTAATTTCATAATTATACCGTATGATTTTCTTCTAGTGCGTATTTAATATGACTTTATATGTCTCTACATATTTGCTCATTATTAATGACATGTTATATATGTAGCTTTATTTGGGTACTGTCTTTTTATAAAAAGTATTGAATTAATTAATTTATTTTTATATTAAGTTACTTTGATTCTTTTGTGTGTGTTTTATTAGGACATACTTCATGTACATGATAATGCTTTTGTTATACTTATGAATACCTTATTATGATCTTGTTTCTGTCATGTTTCATGTACCTTATTATGTTTTGAAACAGTATTACTTATAAAACGCTTAGTTTCTGACCGATGAAGTCATATTTTCCGTTTCGATAGGATCTACTTCAATCGTTTTTTTTTCAATTTGTTTGTTCCTCTTATGTTAAGTGAGTATTAATAGATTAAACGTATTGCTTTTTTTGTATAAAAAAACTCTAACAAAAATTGCGTTCCACTGTTGTATACGTGATTTTTGTGCTATTTTCTGAAAAGTACTATACTGTAATGTACATATTCTTATCTTACAAGTAAACATTGTCCGAATGCATTCCCCGTCCGAATATTAGTACACAGTATTATTGTTGTTATTGCTTTGTCTATAAAATCCATTGTTTCTGCAGGATATTGTTCTACAAACTTTAATGAATTTAAATCTTTGTATTTACCTCCTGTTTAGTCCATTCAACGTTGATTGTTGAAAGAATAATCCATTTTTGCACAGTACCAAAATTCCTGCACTGTATTATGGCTGCAGCAATGTAAATTGTTTACTACACGCGTAGGAATATGATGGAATGTTATTAAATGCATTTTATCCTTAACTCGTCAAATTGTTAATTTTATTCTTTGTGCATTATAAGATTATTTATATAATAAATTGCATATTGTTCATACATGTTTATTGTTAAACCTTAATGGTTCACTAGGAACTATTTGAGACTCTGGCTGCGTAGGAATTACTGAAGTTGTCATGATGCAGCATTTCAAATTGTATTGTTATAAATGCATATTTAAAGCTACTGTTGCTTTGATATATAGAGTTTAACTTCTTCTATGATTAAGAAGTAATATTTATGTGATTGTTAATTTATTGGAATAGTAGTTTTGATTATTGTTAAGGAATAGCCACATTACTCCCTTATATGCTGCAGGATGCTGCACGATTCTGATTGGTTGAAGCTAAATCTGCAGAATCTGATTGGATGCAGCCAAATCTGCAGCATCCGAAGGGTATATAAGGAGTTTCTCCTCTCAGTTTTGGTAACAGTTGCTAACAACAAACATCACTGTTCAATACATAGAAAACCTTAAAAGTAAGAACTCAAAAATAAATAGGTTTACTATATTAAAATTAAACGTTAGATAATATTTTCTTCATTTTCACGTGCTTTATATAGATATCTTCCATAATATTTCTTATTGCTAAAAACTATGTATGTATATGGCAGTCATCTTGGATTTGTCGGCCATCTTGGATTTTGGGGTTCGGTCTCATGCTCATTTTTTGTTGTTTTACCTTTATGTGCAAACGCTGCCAAATATGGTGCTTTCCCCATTTTGTGAAGTATATTGTGAAGAATTCATCCCACTAATGGCGATGTCCTATAACAAGAAAATCATGTTACTAAAATTGTAATTTTGTCAGGAGCTTATTAGAGTTTACGTACTTTAAATCAGTAGAAAATAATACTCCAATGGTCATATTCATACACCTAATTTGCATCTACCTTCTGACAAGGGAAAATTGAAACAAAAGTTTTAGCGTATGTTTATTCTTGAATAAGATAGACCACATGCAAACATCTACAATTACTGAACTATACGTGTAACAAATTCATAACTGTTATAGCTGTGATGTATGATATGCGCTGTAACACTAACAAGGTTTGTGTATTGTATAGCTTAGGTCTGTATATGTTATATTCAATTCCAAGCCTATATTCCATAACAACTAGAACTATCACTAAAGGTGATTAATACCCATACACACCGCGTTGGCACAGATGTAGTGCTAGACACAGATGTAGAGCTTTGACACAGATGTATAACTTTAACACAGAACAATGTATTGAATAACTGACAAAATGACCTGCATAAATGGGCTTGAAATGCAAAATGAAGAGTACAAGCGGAAACGATTCACATATATTTGCCCTTGAAATCCGATCTTGACCTTTGACTGGTAAGCATGAGACATGTGCATGACACCTGTTTAGTCATGTCGAGTAACAATTTGAAGTAATATTAAAATCATTCCAGGCATTTAGAAGTTACTGAGAGGAACAAAATGAAAATATTAAACCTCTGACCTTAAATTGTGACCATGACCTTTGACCTACAAGCATGGGTCATGTACGCGACACTTCATCTGGTCATGAGGAATAATTATTTAAAGTTATTTTACAATTCTACTAGGCATTTATAATGAAGTTATGCAGCGGAAATGAAATACAAATATCTGACCTTGAATTGTTACCTTGACCTTTGATGGTCAAGCATGGGTCAAGTGCGCGACACATCGACTGGTAATAAGGAATAATAATCTGAAGGTATATTAAAATCATTCCATGCATTACGAGGTTATGAAGCAAAAGAGATATACAAGTATTTTACCTTTATTTGACTTTTGACCTTGAATTTTGACCTTGACCTTTAAAGGAAAATCATGGGTCAGGTATGCGACACATTGTCTGGTCATGGGGAAATAATAATCTGAAGTTATATTAATATATTTCCATGCATTACGAAGTTATGGAGCGGAAACGAAATACAAGTATTTTACCTGTATTTGACCTCTGACTTTGAATTGTGATCTTGACCTTAAAAGGACAAGCATGGGTCATGTACGCGACACATCATCTGGTCATGAGGAATAATTATTTGAAGTTATTCTACTAGGTATTTATAATGAAGTGATGGAGCGGAACCGAAATACAAGTATTCGACATTTGACCTTGAATTGTGACGTTGACATTTGACGGACACCCATGGGTCATGTACGCGACACATCATCTGGTCATGAGCTATAATAATCTGAAGTTATATTAACATCCTTCCAGGTATTAGGAAGTACTGGAACGGAAAAGAAATATGGGACGTCCTGACGTACAAACCAACACGCGTGATTCTTATTTAGCCCCCACTTTTTCACAAAGGGGTATAACTATTTTAACTGTGACACTTAGTTGAGTAACTTAAATATATTTTATTTTGTAAATACTTTTATTTAATAACAAATTATCTCGTACGGTTCTTAGTCAGCAAACTAACCCCGTGAAGTAGTATACGTTTCTTAAAAAAAAAAGAAATATAAATATACTCTCTATAACATGTTGTTTTAATAAGAGTAACAATAACAACTCGTATTTTAGCTTCATAACATATTAACCGACGAGCAGAACAAACGCAGGCGAATTTGTCAATCTAATTAAATTCCGATAATTTACCCTACGCATATGGATCTGAGAACGACCGATAGAAAGTGGTCTTCTAGTGACCTTTAAGCCTTGTTTTGATAGTAAAGATCGTGAAGGAAGAACATTTTTTACTTCGCAGTGCGGTAAGTATAAAGTGGCATTTCCAAGATTCTACTTCATTAAAGTGCATTGGGTATGTCTCCAGGTGCTGATTTGATTTTTAATAATATAAAAGTTTTATGAAATATACTATTTACGTACGGTCTAAAGTTTCGACAATTTGCAACAAAGTGCTTGTGATTAAGCGAACATATTGATAAGCTGAGATAGTAATAACCGTTCGGGATATCAAATACAAATAGCAGCAGTCTTTTAACACATTTTCTTTTGTACAGACCTGCAAGTGAGATAGTATGGACCTAAAATATTAATGAAAAAGCGTAGCAACACACTAACATATGCGTAACAACAATACAATCCTATATTGTATGTAGGGCATATACGTCTTCCGTAAAGGTACGCCAGGCATGATAATGCTTTGATACGCATTTTAACACACGAAAATACAAACATCTCATGGTGGGTGACACTGTAAATCTGACTACTTTTATCGCCTGTCAGTGGACTAAACATACACCTGTTGCCTAGGCTTAAGATAGATTTAAGACTCTTATCAATAAAATAATTATAACATTATTATTTCATTACATACACTCAATGTAAAATAAATTAGGTGGATATACATTTACAACTATTAAAATAATTTAACTGAACAACAGCATTTTAAAAGCAGTGTGCACCATGGCATAACCAATGCATGCGTTCAATAAAGTACAGTTTTCATAACAACATACTAAAAGCAGTGACAAGTAGGCTAGTGAAAAAAAAAGATTATCCTCCAGAATTACAAAATATGTAAGAGTTTCGTTTAAATAAAAAACAAACCGAATTACAAAATATTTCAGATTTTCGTTTAAATAAAAAATAAACCATCTGTACGAACTATGTTTCCTAGTAAATCTTATGTATAACAAACTAAGATATTCGTTTAAATTAAAACTAACACAAGCTATATTTTATAGTAAATTACATTAAATATTTAAAACAAAAAGTGTTAAAATAAATCTAAAGCGTTTGCACATATAAACATGAGTTTGATTTATTAAAATAATATACATCTTAACGTACATCATCACAGATGTTGTGTTTTTTAATGCCATTAAGGAAGTTCAGCTATTGCCAAGGCCAATCCCTACGACCTTTTAAAGTTTGGCTAGCGAGCCAGAGACTACACAGGTATAATGTATTATTACAATTCTTTCAAAACAATCAACGCAATGATCCGACTTATGTCCTCTATTGACCAACTATTTCTTGTCGCAAACGCCTTATCGACTACTTATTATTCCTTCAGAAAATCGTTATTTCAATACAAAAACATAACTGCTTTTTCTGTATGAAGAAAGTTATATCTCTGTAGTATTATAAAAGATTTTTTAAATCTTATAAGAGTGTCAAAAAGGTTCGTTTAAGTGTTACAACTATAAAGTAACTTTAAACGTGCTTAAAAAAATATCATTATATCACTATCAATAAAACAACATACTTGTTCTGCCACGTTCGTTCAACGTCAGTGAGTCGCAATTTGTCAAATGCTCTCAACATGATTACATGCACCAAAGGTGTTGCGGCATTTAACAATTTAAGTTTTAATTCAATATAAATGACCCGCAGACACTTCAACAGACGACCATGACGACCGTAATCTCTCCAATTTAAGTCTCAATTAGAAACACATCGTCATCCACTACAAAATTATAAACATTATAAACAAACAGGCATACTAACACAATAGCAAATAGTTTCACAAGTATCAAAAAACGTACTAGTTAGACACAATTATAAGCATATATACTAATTACATAAAACATCAAAAGTAAACCAAATTCGAAGCACAACAATCATTCTGTTGCAGTCGTATGGAATCTGGAAAGGCAAATGCAACATATTCTGATGTAAAGTTACATGTTATTGAACTTGAAGTTGCCCAGTTAATATGCTTTTGCCTTTCGACACATTTCACCGATCTATTGGGTTAATAACACAGTTCAATAACATTCACTACGACAGTATAGCGCATTGTTAAATTATGTATCGTTACTGTCTCGATAATTGACGAGATGGTTCTCAAATAAACACAATTCCATTGTGACATTACTGAAATTTATTGATGCTTTACTGGCCCGTCAAGATCAATATCACTATGGTGAACTACACATTACATTGTATGCATGGCATTATGCTCGAATCTATGACGGCGCCTTTTAATTTCTTAATGTGAATACACAGTGCCTTCCAGTTTTTCATTCTGATTGATGTCATCATGTGTAATTCCTTTGGCCTTCAACTCATCGGTCACCCTTTCCAGGTACGATGGAACAGGGTAACCGAATCTGTAAAAAACAAAACAAATTTAATGCATATTCAATTTTGCAATGTTTCTTAACAGTAACCTACAATTAATATTTCGGCAGTAATAATACGAACAAACCATTAGAAAAACAACACAGAGTCCGACAGGGATAACCAGCGAATGATAAACACAAATTATGTAATAATTAATAACTATATTTATATTAATAACTATATTGATAATAACACTCATTGCTTGTTTTTCGTTTTATTGTATCGGATTATTTGTATAACATACTGCATATTAGGTCGGTGATCTGTCTTGTGATGGATGTCGTTCCATGTAATCACACCTTCCCCTCCCGTTGTCCGCGATCTTGCAATTGTAAAGACAAGCTTTCGCTCAAAGGCAACCTTGAGCATTCTGCAAACATCGGCGCCGTCTTTATTGTCAGGAAGAAAGCCTCGTCGTGTCATACCTTTGTACCATTTACCAGGAGGTGGATGATTCGCCTGAAGAAAGATAAACACAATATGCATCTCACTGACATTGTCTCGGGAGATGAATATATACATCAAATGCTTACTGGATTAGTTGAAAGTTACAACTAGTTCCACTTTCATGTAGTAACAAATGGCATACATGCCACATTAAAGAAAAAGCTTAGCTAATGTTCTTACTAGGTTCATGTGCCTATAACAGGGTTGTAAGTGCGTCAATATATGCAACATATAGTTGCGAGAATCATTGTATCGGAACTATACATTGCAGAAGTTTAGAAACGAACTTGTTTAAAAGGGCAATGACGAAGGTATTTCACATCAATATAGAAACCTTTTAAGAACAAGATTTCTTACTGTTTTCGAATTTCTCTGCGTATAGCAACTGTTAAAAGCAAAGGTAAACAAAGCCATTTTGCGATTTTAGTGGGCTTCGAACCCACTCCAACAAAACCACGCACTAAACTAACCAATTTTCTTGTTCTATGCAACGCTTGTCAATGACGAATGTGTCATTTGTAAACATACATGATGGCCAAGATGGCCCTAGGTCGCTCACCCGAGTGTAAAGCATCATAATGGGTTTTAAGAAGATTGTTTGAGATTTAATATAGTCATATAAGGAAAACTGTCCCTCCCCCTGGCGGCCATTATTTTGAATGAATCAAAATGATATTAAGGAATTTGGTAGAGGGTCACCCAAGGAACTTTTTTCTGTGGAATAATTTTGAAATCCAGCCAGTGGTTTCAGATAAGAAGATTTTTTAAAGTTTTCTGTAAAGCCATATAAGGAAAACTGCCATGCCCCCTGGCGCCCATGTTTTATAAAAATCTAAATGATTTCAAGGAATTCTGTAGACGGTCACGCAAGGAACATTTGTGTGAAATGATTTTGAAATCCAGCTAATGGTTTCAGACTAGAAGTTTTTTAAAGTGTTCAAGATAGCCATATAATGAAAACTGCCCTGCCCCCTGGCAGCAATGTTTTTTAACAGATCAAAATGATTTCAAGGAATTTGGTAGTCCCCCAAGAAACATTTTTGTGAAATTATTTTGAAATCCAGACAGAGGTTTCGGATTAGAAGATTTTTAAAGTGTTCAATATAGTTACATAAAAATACTGCCCTGCCCCCCCCCCCCTGGCAGCCATGTTTTTTAACGAATCAAAATGATGTCAAGGAATTTGGTAGTGGGTTACCCAAGGAACATTTCTTTGAAATATTTTGAAATCCAGCCAGTGGTTTCAGACAAGAAGTTTTTAAAGTATTCAATATAGCGATAAAAGGAAAACTGCCCCGCTCCCTGGCCGCTATGTTTTTTTACCAATCAAAATGATTTTAAGGAATTTAGTAGAGGGTCAACCAAGGAGCATTTCTGTGAAAACTATTTTCAAATCCAGCTAGTGGTTTCTGACAAGATTTTGTAAGTTTTCCAATTTTTAAGCTTTTGGTTGCCATGGCAACCAGAGTTTTCAATATATATTAATAAATTGAAGGAATTTGCTAAAGGACCATCCCAGGAACATTCCTGCCAAGTTTTGTAAAAATCCGCCTAGTGGTTTCAGAGAAGAAGTGGTTTGAAGTAAAATGTTGACGACAGACGACGTACGACGGACACTGACTGACCAAAATAGCTCACACTTGAGCACTTTGTGCTCAGGTGAACTAATAAAAAAAAAACACAAGTAAATGTAATTAAAAGACAAAACTTAACATTAGGCAACAATTAAAGAAAGCATGACTAGAATGTTAAACATATTAAATGAATGAATGAAAACAAACAAGAACATTCAAGTGTCAACAAACCGTTTGAGTTCCGGAGTTAAAATTGTAGCTAATACAAATGCGCCCAACGTGTTCATAGCCAACACAATGCGACCAGCCTTCACGAGATATTGTCATCGAACCTGGCGGCTGGTCACCTGCAATGTTTTTGAATACAATATAAATCCTACAAACAAGTATTCAAATTACCAGTTAACTAATTTGCACATATGAACAAAGGTTATGCATAGAAATTGATACAAACAACATTGAATCATAAATCAACAATAGCTTAGAAGAAAATCTTATAAAATCATAGGAAAACTTTGCATCACATGAACACGACGAGAAACATGAAAATTCCACTAAAACCATTGTTTTAAAATGAAATGCATTAAAGTCAGCACACAAATAAAAGTAATGGTGACCTCGACTCCACCAACCCCATAATAATGCAATCCCAAGCGAGGTCTCGATATAAGGTACCTACATATGAAGTTTCATTAAACTCAATGTCTTCGCAAGCTATTGAGCGGAAACGGTCTAGTTTTAGTACTGGTGACCTTGACATTGACCCCACCCATCCCATATGTAATCCAACAAGAGGTCTAGATAAAAGATATCTAAGGATGAAGTTTCATTAAAATATCTCAATGTGTTCAGAAGCTATTGAGCTGAAACTTCCTAATTTTTAGTAACAGTGACCTTGACATTGACCCCACCCACTCTATACGCAATCCAAAGCGGGGTCTCAATATAAGGTATCTATGTATAAAGTTTCACCAAAATATCTCGATGTGTTCTCAAGTTATTTAGCGGAAGCCGTATTTCTCTTTTTGGTGACCGTGACCTTGTCCCCACCCACCCTATACGCAATCCCAAGCGAGGTCTTAATATAAGGTATCTTTGTAGGAAGTTTCATTAAAATATCTCATTGAGTTCTCAAGTTATTGAGTGGAAACAGTTTTTCTATCTGTAGTAACAGTGACCTTGACCCACCCACCCCATATGAAATCTCAAGCAATGTCTCGATACAAAGTATTTATGTATTAAGTTTCATTAAAATATTTCAATGCGTTCTCACGTTATTGAGCGGAAACCGTTTTTCTATTTTTTAGTAACAGTAACCTCGACCTTGACTCTACCCACCCCATATGCAATCCCAAGCGAGGTCTCGATATAAGGTATCTATCTATGTACTAAGTTTCATAAACAGATCTAAATGCGTTCTCAAGTTATTGAGCGGAAACCATTTTTCTACTTTTAGTAACAACGACCTTGATCTTCACCCCCCCCCCACGACATATGCAATCCCAAATGAGGTCTCGATATAAGGCATATATGTATTAAGTTTCATTAAAATATCTCAGTGCGTTCTCAAGTTATTGAGCGGAAACCGCTTTTCTATTTTTAGTAATAGCGACCTTGACCCCACCCACCCCATATGCAATCCCAAGCGAGGTCTCGCTATATTGTATCTATGTAAGAAGTTTTATTACAATAGCTCAATCAGTTCTCGAGTTAGAAAGCGGAAACGAAAAGTGCTACGCCCAAGCCCAACCACCCAATGACATACTCCAATCTAATAACCGAAATCTTTCGTTGAAAAATCTGGTGGTTAAAAACGTAAAAATCGATACCTTTTATTATTCCACAGATCTGTCCACACGTGGGACATGCTTGTTTGACAGCCAACGATTGGTTAATGCAATCCGTACAGAAGATGTGACCGCAGGCAAGTTTATTGGGATTGGTAAAGTCATCCATACAAATAACACATGTTCCTTGCTCTTTCAATTCTTGTTCTGAAATCTACGTCAAGTATAGAAATGATACATGTTGTCAAATTAACTTGTTGCGAGCTTCTACTTATCATGACTCATATTGATCTAAATTGTTTTGGGCCGTTATAAATAAATGTTGCAAAAAATGTAAAAAAAACTTCAAATACAAATTTTACATGGGAAAAATGTGCACAACCATATCAAACACGGATCCAAAGAGTTTAGAACTCAATCGTACTGATACATGTATAAACATTATTCTCCAGCAAAGTGGTAACGCAATTTATTTTAAAAAAATCAAATCAAACAATATCTGCTTACCGAAGCGGCTTTTGTTTCAGTACGAAATCCAAAGTCACTGGTCTGATTTGGTTTGACTTTGGTGTTGGTATCCAGCAGCTTGTCAGTCCCAATATTATCTGCTCCTAATAACTCGCCTGCCTTTACATATTCATCAAACCTCGATTGAATTTTTGTGACGACGTCCATGACAATATCAACAAAGTGTATTTCCCTCAATGATGAATCACCACTTACTCTACTGTATAACAACACTGCCTTTACATACAGATATAGTGGCATTAATACAATTAAAAAAATAAAGTAAATTAACATATATTTATATTTAAAATGGAATAACAGTTAAGAACAAACAATGCTTTTAAACGCACAAAAATGTAGTTTTTAATCATCAAACAGTGTTCGTCTGTACAAGCGGAAACTCAAATACATGTATATTGACTTTACAGTTGGTTTAGATTACAAAACACTAACAAACTATGCAAAAATCGACACGTGTACTTGTTGATTTATTTTATATTGAAGTGTTTCCTTTGTCATTTTTCTGTTTTTCTGTTTGCTTTCAACTTTTATTACCACTTTCATCTGCTTATTTTGAAAATAATTGTTATGAAAGATCGTACATACACAATGGAATATCACCAGCATGTACTCGTTATTTTCAGTATGTATACTTCTCTGACATTGATTGCTACTTTCAAATAAAACAAGAGGGTCAAATAACCCTCGGTCGCTCACCTGAGTTTAATGAACAATAATAGCTTATATCTGCAAAATTATTTCAAAATCCAGCAAGTGGTTACAGCCATATATGTATGCCTGTCCCACTTACTGGTGCCCATGTTTTTACGTATATAAATAATTTGGCAGATTGGTCACTCAAGGAACGTTTTTATGAATTTTATTTCGAAATCCATATTAAACCAAAGAACATTTTGCAAACTGATTTGAAGGAATCTGGTAGAGGGTCACCCGAGGAACATTTATTTGAAATAATTTTTAAATCCTCATTGGTTTTCAACACAAATATTTTAAAAGTTTTCTATATGGCTTCATAAGGACGAATACAAATAATTTGAAGGAATTTGGTACGGAGCCACCCCAAAAAACATTTCCTTAAAATAATTTCAAAATTTGTTACTGGGAAGATCTTTCAAAGTTTTTATTTGATTTTATCTTTTGCTTGCCATGGCAACCATAATTTTCAACATATTCTAATGAATTGAAGGAGATTCCTACCACTTAGAGAAGTTGTTTGAAGTAAAATGTTGACAACGCACAGTGACTAACCAAAATTGCTCACCCGCAAGCATTTATGCTCATGTGAGCTGAAAAATATATAAGTAACACTGATGCATGGGCCCAATAATGAACTTTGGCAAGTGACGCGAAAAGTATGAGAACTGTTTTGACAATATATCATTTGAAAAATGCAATACCCAATAAGTAACACATCATTTGATGCATGACACAAAACAGGTTACACGTAAAAGTACAAAAATACTAGAAATGTGTTCATATGACATGGATGCCCCAGCTGACTGGGACTGGTCACAGACATGTATAAGCAGTTAAATGTTCATCATAAGTGAGCGTATTTAGTAAAGCTGAAATAAATGTGCATGCAGAACAATGGGTGGAAACTATTCGTAGAGTGTGACATTGATCTCCAAGTGTGACATTGACCTTGCAGGAACAGACCTGGGTCTTGTGCGCAACACATTGTCTCAGGTAATTTAACAATCCATCCAGAAATGACATAGTTATTGATGTGAAAATTAATGGCCCTTCACCATTCTTTAAATGGGAGGCGCATTAAAAGGCATTAAGGCTGTTTGTGTATACAAGACCTAATATTTATATCTATAACACAAAAATTCCACATGTACAACGTGGTGTTTATATTATATACACACAATCCTCTTTACTAATATGTCGCAAGTGTCTCACTGCATTTGCGTAGCAATTTGATTATAATTTGTTATTTTCCTGTGAAACATAAATATGTCAATTTTATAAACAAGCAAGCAAACACAGGCCCATAACAGCTCAAGGTGAATGTGATTACTTGTTTAATTAAGCAGCGATTAATTGTATTATAAATCTTACCCGAACTGATTGCGGGCAATGCGACAGATTTTATTTTGAGTTCACTGGCTTTCAGGAAACTGTTGAACACCGCATTCTGAATATCTTCCGAAAGGTCAACAACACCTCTCTGTGATCATGTGTTATAGTCTCCCCATCTGGGTCCCACAGCATGCAATACATACTTGTATGGAAGTTTGCCATAATTTGTTTCAACAACACTGCCAACCTTTATTTCGCCATGATCTCTGATATAATCATCTCCCTCTTTCTTTAAATCATATCCAGCCTTTCTTTGAATAGCTCCAGCAACTCCCCCTGCGTGATCAAGCTGTCAGTTTGCAGCATTCACAATGCAATCGACATTTAAGTTACAAATGTCACCTTTGTAAACATATACTATTATTCCAGAATGTGCTTTGTATTTCCTCACGTTCTCTGGGGAGAAACTAGGGTCATGCAATGATTGCGTGAAAGAAGCAGTGTTGCTGTTTGAAATTCCCGATGCCTCTCCTTCATTCAAAAATTGGATGTTTCCATCACGATGACGACTCGGATTACCTGATTTAGATTCATTACGCAACTTTGAAAGTTCCAGGTTAACCTTTTTCATATCTTCATACAATTCAAACAGAACAACTAAAACACACTTTTCTTTAACAAATGCACATTCAAAATTTTCTTTTTCAAATTCAATGCACCAGTCATCCGCCTTGTTAAAACAAACATCACCCAACAGAATGCCTTTCTCGCCTTCATATTCAATCAATTTCGAAATATTTGTCATGTTTGGCTAAAACACTTTTCCGACAAACAAGTTCAATTGTTCCAGTGACGTAAGACAAATCGCCATCGGTGTTGTCTGGTCCACATATATCAGAAGCATGCTTGGCATTGATAAAGTCGTATTTTAGTTCGGTCACATTTTTATACGACTTAAACGCAAATTCATTTATAACATACTTGACATAATTTACTCCATACATCGTTTGTGAAACCACCCGCTAATTTCCTTGTGCATCAATTTCTGAGTGGCGAAAATATGGCCCCATTAACCTTTTGCTGCATATAAATTCAAGTACTCCAGATTCTTTCAGCTTTTGACATACATCATGATTTATGACATAAACGAAGTGAGAGAGTGCCTGAAAATAACAATTTTGTGAAGTTGAATTGTCCAGTACTAAATTGCGTTAACGTATTACCATTTGCATGATAACAGTGATTATAATTAGCAAACAGTTCTCGTGGTACTAAGATACATAATGAATGGTGTGTTATCTTGTTCCTTGATATATCATCACGAAAATATGATACAATGCTATTCACTTTTCCTGGTATCTTAAAAAAAATTCACAGTTCTTTCCACATCGTTGTTTGTAACCTTTGCGTCAGGTCATGGTTGGATATTTCGATTGCGACAAAACAAACAAGTTTTCGGGAGTAATCGAAAAATGCATTTGAAATGTCATAAATGGTCCAATTTATTTTCGATAAATTTAATTTTGGTTCAATGTATCTTTGATAAAGTTTATCTAGGGTTGCTTGCGTCATCGTTGAAAAGTTAAAAATACAGCCTTCATCTTTCGGACTTCTTAACACAAAATCATGAATGGAAACAAATGTGGAGTGATAAATTGGTAGATATTATAAACAAGAGGACCATGATGGCCCTAGGCCGCTCACCTGAGTTAAAGGCATCAAAATGGCTTATAACAAGAGGGACAAATGGCACTTAAGCACTTACTTGAGTATAAAGATCTAGGCCTTGCAGTTTCCGGAGGAGATTTGTACAGTCTATATAAACCATGTGACCCGCAGGGCATGGCCACTTTCTAGCACAGGGGTATAATTTAAACAATATTTGAAGAGGACCACTAAACAAGATTACATATAAAATATGAAAAACTGGGCCTTGCGGTTCCATAGGAGATTTTTAAAGTCATTTTGCTATTAAAATCTACATAAACTATGTGACCCACAGGGCGTGGCCGGAATTTTCCAGTTTTGAACCCAGGGGCATCTTGAAGAAACTTAGTACCACTTTGGACCACTGTCCAATGTTACATATCAATTACAAAAAAACATGGAAATTCCACGAAAACCAAGTATTGCAAAGAAATGCATCAAAGTCAGCATAAAAATGTTTAGTCTATTTTTAGTAATGGTGACCTTGATCCTACCTACCCGATGTGCAATCCCAAGCGAGGTCTAGATATGCGATATTTATGCATTAAGTTTCATCAAAATATCTTAATCCGTTCTCAAGTTATTAAGCGAAATAACAGTGACCTTGACCTCACCCACCCCATACGTAATCCAAAGTGAGGTCTCCATATAAGGTATCTAAGCATAAAGTTTCATTAAAATATCTCAATGCGTTTTCAAGTTATAGAGCGTAAACCATTTCTCTAATTTAAATAACAGTGACTTTACCCTTGACACCACCCACCCGATAAGCGAACCCAAGTGAGGTCTTGATATCAGGTATGTTTTTTAAGTTTCATTAAAATATCACCATGCGTTATCAAGATATTGAGCTTAAACAGTTTTTCTATTGTTAGTAACAGTGACCTTGACCCCACCCACCCCATATGCAATTGCAAGCCAGGTCTCAATATAAAGTATCTATGCAAAATATTTCATTGAAATATATCAATGCATTTTCAAATTATTGAGAAGAAACTGTTTTTTATTTTATATAACAGTGACCTTGACCCCACCCACCCCATATGCAATCCCAGGTGAGGTCTTGATATAAGGTATCTATGTTTTAAGTTTCGTAAAACATATCCCAATGCGTTCTCAATATATTGAGCGTAAACGGTTTTGTATTTTTAATAACAGTGACTTGACCGCACCCACCCCATAAGCAAACCCAAGTGAGGTCTCGATATAAGATATATGTATTAAAAGATCGCAATGCAATATCAAGATACTGAGCAGTAACTGATTTTCTATTTTTAGTAACAGTGACATTGACCCCACCCAACCCATATGCAATCCGAAGCGAGGTCTCGATATAAGGTATCTATGTAAAAAATTTCGTCGAAATATCTAAACGCGTTTTAAAGTTATTGAGCAGAAACTGTTTTTCTATTTTTAGTAACAGTGACCTGGATCCCACCCACCCTATATGCAATCCCATGCAAGGTCTTGATATAAGGTTTCTATGTATTAATTTTCATTTAAAATATCTCAATGCGTTATCAAGTTATTGAGCCGAAACCGTTTTTCAAATTTTAGTTACAGTGACCTTGACCTGGACCTCACCCACCCCATATGCAATCCCAATCGAGGTCTTGATATAAGGTATCTATGTATTTAGTTTCAATACAATACCTCAATGCATTCTCAAGCTATTCAGCTGAAACGATTAATGATTTTTAGTAACAGTGACCTTGACCTTGACACCACCCTCACCATTAGCAATCCCAAGCGAGGTCTCTCTATAAGGTGTCTATGTATGAAGTTTCATTGAAATATCTGAATCCATTCTCGAGTTAGAGAGCGGAAAATAAAAGTGTTAAGCTATTTAAGTTTATACAAACCATGTGAACCCCAGGCGTGGCCAGTTTTGACCCCAGTTGCATCTTTCAACAATCTTTGTAGGGGACCACAATACCATGTTTCCAACCAAATATGAAACCTCCGGACCTTGTGGTTTCAGAGGAGAAGAATTTTTTTTTTATCATTTTGCCATTTACTTATATATAAAACATGTGAACCCCGGGGTGTGGCCAGTTTGTACCCCATGGGCATCATTTAAACAATCTTTGTAGAGGACCATCATAAAACATTACATACCAAATATGAAACCTCTGGGACTTGCGGTTTAAAAACAGAAGATTTTTTAGGTCATTTTGCTATTTAAGTCTATATAAACTTTGTGACCCTCTGGGTGTGGCCAGTTTTGTCCCCAGGGGAACCATTTGAACAATCTTTGTAAAGGACCACTAAACAATCTTTCACACCATATATACGAAACCTCTGTGCCTTGCAGTTTCAGAGGAGAAGATTTTTAAAGTCATTTTGTTATTCAAGTCTATATAAAGCATGTGACCCCCAGGGTGTGGCCACTTTTGACCCCAGGGGCATCATTTGTATAACCTTTGTAGTTGACCACTATACAATGTTACATACCAAATATGAAACCTCTAGGCCTTGCGGTTTCAAAAAAGAAGATTTTTTAAGTCATTAGGCTATACAAGTCTATATAATCATGTGAGCTCCAGCGTGTGGCCAGCTTTGACCCCAGAGGCATAATTTACACAATCTTCGTAGATGACTACTAGAGGATGTCATATATCAAATATGAACGTTCCAAGCCTTGTGGTTTCAGAGATTTTTTTAATTTTTCAGTTTTTAAATCTATTTTTAGTTGTATGACCTACATATACAACGGACTAGAACTATTTGAACAATTTTGAAACAAGGTTACCCAAGTATCATTCCTGTGAAGTTTGGTGTAAATGTGAACAGAGGTTTAAGAGGTGATGTTCTTTGAATGCACGTTGAATTTTGATGCACGTTGCACCACGGACAAAAGGCGATCCTAAAAGCTCACCATGAGCACGTTGTGCTCAGGTGGGCTAAACAATAATTGACAGAGAATCAAATTTAATAGTTTATTTATTGTAATTCCTATCGGTTTTAAACCAGTTTGCACATGTAAACAAAGCGTTGTCAGACTGTGAAACAACCAAAACAAAATATTTCAGTCAAGGGCCCTAGCGATGACGTATAAGCGGTGACAATGCAAAATACCCAAAAATCTCTTTATGCCATGAAAACTGGATAGTTGACCATACATCTACATATGTTTGGAAGGCACTGAGTGATTTATTGCGTTAAATAAAAGTAACATAGTATAATATACAATTCATGAAAAGTACTTGAAAGTAAAACTCAGTTTAAACTTGCTAAAACTTGTTTATTAACACTACAGAACAGCTATTTAAGAAACGTACTTGTAGTAATAAAGAAATAACATTTCAGTTAAGATAAAAACAATTGTTATGATTTCAATAGTTAATTTTTAAACCGGTATTATTAATCTTTCATTTAATAAAACAATGAATGTTATTATGATTAAAATTTAAATCTCAGTTATGTATTATGAAAATTGACAATAAAAGTATCTTTCTGATGAGTTCACCATATACATATTACCAATTTTGGATGTTCCTTCAATGACAATCCATTGATCCTAACACTGCTGTCAAACACGGATTTAGAATCTGTAATGAATACCAATACTTCTTTAAAGAAATCATCCATTAAATTAGGGTATAAACATATTGTTATCACTATCAGTACCTGAACATTTAAAACGCATCTTTAGAGCAAACTAGAGAACTACAATAGCATTGTACTGCTCAACTAGATTAGTCACGATCACTGGAAGAGATTTTTTTTATCTAAACAAGATCACTTGTCTATAAAATTAAACTTCATGTTACATTATTTTTAAATAAGGCCAGCAGTATGACCAGAAAATGTTTCATATGAATGTCTGACAATGATAGAAAATATTTATGGGTGGATAGGCAAATTTAGCCATAGTAAATGTTTCTATCTTGAAACATAATAGTAAACTATTATCATAAACGCAGACTTATACCAATGAAAAGTAACAACAAGAAAAACAAGAGCACTGCCTACGTTTGCTGGACGCTCGACTCTTTCGTTTTTGATATTAGACTGGCATTTAGTTAATACAATGTGTTCATCACTGTGATGAAGTGTGTTAAATTTCAAGTAAATATCTCTCATAGATATTGAGAAATTTGATTCCAAGTTGAAAAATGGGCAATAACTCAACCAAAAGCCTTGATATAGTTACCCCATCTTGTCGACATAATGGGTTCATAGCTGTGATCAAGTATTTTGAGTTTCAAGTCGATACCTCTTATAGTTATTGTGAAATTTAACCTAAATCGAACATTTTAAGTTCAAAAAAGGGCAATTACTCAAACAAAATCCTTGATAGAGTTACCTTCTCAACTCTACAGAATAAATGTATTACTGTGATAAATACAGGTATTGAGAAATTTGACTTAAAGCGAACATAGTGTTGAAAAACAGGATAATAACTCCAACAAAATCCTTGAAAGAGTTACCTCCTCATGTCTGCAGAATGTGGTCAGCACCATAAACAGGTATCTTGAGTTTCAATTAAATGTCTTTGATAGTTATTCAGAAATGTTATATTTAACAAAAAAAATCGAAACATTCTAAGTTGTAAGTGTAAACAAGGGCAGATAACTCTGGAAATACAAATCACAGGGTTACCTGCCTGGTTGCAATGAATTACTATTTTGATAGTGAACAAGTATTGAAAGTTTCAAATGGATACATTTGATAGTTTTTGAGATATGGACTCTGACAAAAAATTAACCAAAAAACTAAACCAAAATAACTTACGCAGATGTTGACGCAGACTTTGACGACAGAGCGACAATAACTCGACTTTTTTCTTTGATAAATCGAGCTTAAAACGAACATAAGCTAAAATAAACATGAACATAACAGTAAGTATATTATCCAAGAAGAGCAAAGAAAAGATTATCTTACGTTGTGGTGAAGCTGGTGAAACATTAGTTCGTTTCAACGAATCTGGTTTATCTCTTACTGTTTGTTTCTGTTCAGCAACATCTTCCATGAAACAGAAAACTATAAAAGCATTCTATTGCTCAAATGAACCAACATGAACATTCGTATTTTTGTTTGCATTCTGGATTGTTTACACATACGTGTTTACATTGCCCACAAAGTAGAAAGCAAGATTACTTAGTTATTTTCTAATAATCAACAAAAGAATGATGAAGAAATGGAAAGCAATGCTATACTTTTTTTTTTTCTTGCATAAACATACAAATACTAAAACTGGTCTTATGGTTGTACTACTTTTAGGAGCAAACACAGGTTACTAAATCATTAAGATGACATAGAGAAAAACATCTCAGCAGAAGGTGGCCACAAAATATGCGCAGACAGTCCAAGGAATAGTTCTTAATATAAGAACTGAAGTAAACCGAGATCAGATACTATGAGTGTGAAGGTTTCCTTTGTACATCAGAAAACAACTACAATACTGTTTGAATACAAATAGTATTTAAACAGTAAATATTTTAGGTGATTAAAAACAGTAAATGAGTGTCGTCTATATGTAATTCTGCACCATTATTGGAATCTTGAAATTACAACTTTATTTAACAAATAATTACCTTTTTTTCAACATTGAAAAAATATTATATAATTAGCACGTGTTAGGTATTGAAATAACATTTTCACCTCAATGATTGTATTAAATACGTGTATAATACAAATAAAATAAAAACTTTGTCACAATTCCAACTGTAAACAAGCCCGATCCCTGACCTGCACGTTATTGGGATTCCAATAAAAGCAACAAGAGGTCATGATGGCCCAATTCGCTCGCCTAAGTACTCCATGCAATGACAGAGACCAGCTCTGACACATGAATGTAATTGCCTACAAAATGACCATCATCAGAATATATCTAACTGTTGTTGACCTGGCAATCGACAGGTGCAATACAGATGCCTAGCCAGCCTTATTATGTAGTTAACTTGGAAATCGTTAGCCGCTATACAGATGCCTGTCCCGCCTGCTTCTATTTTTCACCGGACAACTGACAGGTGAATAACAGAGCAATAAATAAAACAGTCGAAAGTGACAGCAATAGACAAAATTCAGCGCAACGCATATCATCAGTTAGACTAGTCAATCAAACAGATCATCATACTGTATGTATTTGCGTTTTAATTGTGTTAATAGATCTTATGAATAATATTTAGCTTTCCGGTTAGCAGCTCAATTATCAAAACCAATGAACCGGTTACTGAAATACTATTTGTTGCCATCTCTAGTAAAAAGTCTAAATCCTTAACATTGTTGCTTTTTTTCACAAACAAGGGCGAATAACTCTTGTTCTTTATAGACCAATCGGAGCAATTCCTTGGTTTATTATGCGATATCATGGCCAGACACAAGCTATGCAAATTTGAGCAAGAATAGATGCAATATAAAGTTTTTATGTTACACTAAGGCCATTTGTTGCACATTTTCTCATACAAAAGGGAAAATAACTATATTTTCCTGATTCATTGCATCCAGATGAGATCTTATAGCAATACGCAAACTGTGAAAGTTAGTCAACAAGGAATGAAAAGTAAATTCTCAATGGAGACTGAAAAGCAAATGGTTGACAATCATGTTATTTTTTCTCAAACTAGGGGCAATTACCCTGGTCTTTCATGTCCGATCAGGCTCAAATTGGACTGAGACCTTATGATCATACACAAACATTGCATGTTTTGTCAAGATTAGACCAAAAATAAAGTCTCTATCCTCCACATTGTCCTTTTTTTCTCACAAACAAGCGGCAATAATCCTGGTGTTTGTACATTAAGGTCATCCTTAAAAAAAGTGTTTGTTTGCGGTAACGCGACACAGAATTTTCAGGGTGGGTAGGTAGGTCGATTTATTTATTTATTTATTTTTTGGTGAGAACAAATGTAGATGACTCTGAGACACGGACCAAGTTACCTTAACACAAAATACAAAAGCAAATCACATGCATAGTGTAGTCCTCTGGAATCAGCGCATTATGGACGACGCGGGATGGTTGCCCTATACCAATAGCTCATCGAGAATGAAATGCTCAGGTGATCTACAAATGGCATTACAAAAAATGGACAACTCAACTAAATAATGCAGCTAGAATTGTAATTCTTGAAAACTGCACTCCGCCTTACTACCATCTATTAATGTATGAAGTTTGAGCTCAATACCGTTAGTAATTTTGAGAAAATGGCCGAACAAGGAAATTGACAAAGGTGAATAACTCTGTAAATAGTGCAGCAAAAATTATAATTCTGCACACTGAACTCCACGTAACAAACATCTTTCCATTTATGAAGTTTGAGATCAAGCTCTTCAGTATTTTTTTTAAGAAAATGGCCTCACAATTAAAATTGACGAAGGGAATCTCATTCACATTTAAAACTTAATAGTTGTTATTACAATGGAAGTATTAATTGATGTTTGAAATTCACATTTCAAGTTGTTCAATGTCTGTTCAACAAATAATCATCAATAAAGTTATAAGTATCATAGAATATAATTAAATGCATGCCTTCAAGAAGGCTATGTACAATGCTAATATAAACAAGTATATGCCATCCATAGTATTTGTCGCATTTATTCTCTGTTGGCAGAGTTAATCAAATCATACGTGTAAGGCAGCTTCCATTATTCATGCTGTATTGTTGCTTATTAATTTGAATTATTTAATTTAGTTTAAATACATGATGTATGTACAACTACAAAACTTCTTGTGTTTTATACAGAGATTTATTCTTAGAAATGACTCTCCATGCAAAATACAGTAACTGTTGGAAACTTGTACTTCATAGGTATTGGTGAATTTCACATCAGTATTACATAATACTTTATTGCATAAACATAAATACAATGTACACTTCAATCTTTAACAGTTCCCAGTTGCATGCTTTCACCATATATCAAAACAAAAATAATCAAGATGACCAAAGTGGCATTGGTTGGCTAGCCTCAATGTAAGAAGTGTCATAAAGAAACCTGCGATATATAGAAAAGTAAGCCTTGCCCATGGTGACCGTGTCGAGGAATTTGGCGGAAAGTTAACAAATCAATATTTCTGATAAATATACTTCAAAAGCGGTACATATTATGTTATTCGATAGGATTTTCCAAATTGTGCAATAAATTCATATTAACAAAACTGCACCGACCATGATGGCCATGTTTTGAACATATAACAAGTGCTGTCTCAGGACAGCAGGATCGACTATTCAACTGCTTTGTCAGGGAAATGGGCTTTTAAAAAATTTATGGGTCTGTGCCAGAGCCCTTATATAATGACCCTTAAGACATACGTGAGGTTTTAAGTGAATATCTGTAGTACATATAGAGATATGAAGTTGCTGAACGCCAAATATAACATGAATTTCTAAGTACAAAATGGGGCATAATTCTGCTTAATTGCAGGCCAGAGTTATGGGCCTTGGTCAGTGATCTCACATTATGAACTCGAAGGCATGTGAAGTTTCACTTGAATATCTGTAGTAGATATAGAGATATAGACTCTTGCACGCGAACTTTAATCTGAATTTCTAAGTACAAAAAGGGGCATAATTCTGCTAATTTGTATATTAGTATATCTGAGGTTTGCAGTCGCTTATGAATAATAAATGAAAAATAAACTATTGATTCTGATTAACGAAAAATCTATCATATACGACTTTACATATGGTTCACCTGTTGCACACCCCGTGTAACCCTGTTGAAACCCTATTGAAAAGTGTTGGTATACCTGCATACTCAAGTTCAAGGAAGGATATTGTGGCCATTGTGGCTCCCCTGGTGCAAGTGTTAAAATGTCTTTGAAATTGCTCATCAAATCTGCACTACCAATGTGTACAATGTGTTTTGAAATTGGGAAGAAAACCAAAACAATGCACCCGGATAGGAAAAGGAAATAGGAAATGCTCATGTCAGAAGGGAAGTTTGTAAACTTGGAAAACTTTAGTTTTAAATCGTATAATACAAATTGTCTAATATCAATTGTGTTTTTTTGTTTTAGTATAAACGTGTTTTTTTAATGTATTCTTAGGTGATAAGTTAACCATATGTAAGAGTGCTCAATACGTTATAAAGATTGAGTTATAACAAATTACTGAAACGTTGTGTATGTTATAGGAAAAACAAGACGGCCATAAGGCGCTAGGTGGATCACTGTTCTAAACAAGTTTCATGATGAAGATTTGGCTTAAAATATGGCCTCTAGAGTGTTCATAAACCTTTTTTCAATTTGGCCTGGCGACCTAATCTGGCCTCTATAGAGTGTTATTAAGCTTTTTGTTCAATTTGGCGTTGTGACCTAGTTTTTTTTACTCATTTGATCCAGTTTCGAACTCGTCTGAGATATAATTGAAACAAATGTTCTGAATAATATTCTAGAAGATTGTGCAACAAAATATGATTTCTAGTGTTGACAAGCTTTTTCTTGAATTTGCCCTCGTTACCAAGTTTTTGACCCCACGTGACAGGAGTTTGAATTCATCCAACATTTCATTGGGACAAATGTGCTGAGCAAGTTTCATGACGATTGGAGTATAAATGTGGCATGTATGGCGTTCACAAGTTTTGTTTACAATTTTCCGTAGTGACCTAGTTTTTGACCCCACATGCACAGTTTTGATCTCCGATATATTAATGGGGCAAATGTTCTGAGCAAGTTTCATGATGATTAGGCTAAACATGTTGCCTATAGAGTGTTCGCGATCTTTTTCTTACAATTGCCCTAGTGTTATTAACATAATAAACTATACCACGTACACACAGTATTATGTCAAATGTTTGCGCGCAAACACTGGACGGCACAAGCAAACATTATAATAGTAATCTAAGTCAGTGTTTTAAGTTCAAACCATACTTTTTCGCATGAAATATTTCCTAATTTTTAACAAAACTATATTTATTCATAACTCGTGGTGGCGGTGCTGGCGGCAGATGTTCTTTTACATCTGAAATACAAAGAAAATATTATACATAGTTCTTTAAAACCGTGAAGACCTTTTGATAAACGATAATTTTTGTAACAATGGTCAAATAAGATCAATTTAGTAAATGTTATGCAAAGCAAATACAAATAATGCAAAACATATCATGCTTTTTGTGCTGCTTGATTTTCACTTAACTCAAATTTTAGGGACACATTTTCAGTATTTGCGTTTATAGTCTTATAGTAGTAATCGACTATCAGTATTAAAGAAATGTAAATGTGAATGATAGAAACTCAAACTACTAATCAAGATACTAGAAACAACAATCAAATGCAAGGACCATTTTAGTGAAATATGTTTTAAATCGGTACAGCAATGAGTACATTAGCATGAGACATCACGAATATCAAAATATCAAGAAAAACGGTCCTGCGCAATAGCGCCTTTGTTAAAGGCAATCAAATTAATTTATTTGCAGAGAGTCATCTAATAAACTTTTATCTCACATTAGTTTGAAATCCACTTGTTTCTGACAAGACGATTTTTAAAGATTTGTATATAACAACATAAGGAATACTGCCCTGCAAATGCAATGATGTAACTTACCAAACATTCAATTATTTTTACAAAAATAATTCAACATAGTCATAATAGGAAAACCGCTTCACTTATCCAGTGGCTACATCTTTACAAAATCAAAATGACATTTGGTAGCGGGTCATCCAACAACCATTTTTCTGAAACATGTTTGCAATTTGTCCATAAACTTCATGCGAATATTTTCAAATATCTAAATTAAGCTATACATAAAAACAGCTCCACTCCTTGACGGCCAGTGCGTACATGGACGAAATTAAAATTAACTCACAAAATTATATATGTATGATGGTTTTGAAATACAATTAGAAAAGCGCCACTTCTCAGTATTTCTGTTGGCAATGTTGATTTGTTTTAATAACTAAAGATACGTAGGTCCAATGGTTTTTAAAATGGGTTAATAAGTCTTCTACAAAACCTTTATATTTTAATAAATCCATGTAACGAAACTGCCCCGTCACTTGGCAATCGTGTTGTTTAAAAACCAAACTGATTCGCAGGCATTTGGTAGAGTATCACCTAAAGATTTCAATATATTCATGACAGAAGAATACCCAACCCCAGGCGGTCGAGCTTTAAAGTATTAACGGAAACTGAAAAGAATAGGGTTACCTCAAAGGAAGCAGGATCAACATAACATACATGATATTTAACCTTAAACAGGATCTTTATTCTGTTGAAAATGGGATCACCAGTCAATTCCTTTCTTGGCAAAAACTGCTGCCCTGCCAAAAACAGTGGCATTTTTCTTATAGAACGATAAAGACTAAACGTTTATTTTGATTGTAGCTGTAATGTAAGCTCATTCATGAGTTTTGATCAAGCTAATCCAATTTTTAAGACTGTTAACTTTTACATGAGAACAAGTCAGCTGTTTTGTTGCGTACACAAATAGTATCTGTGTTGATTATTGCTACAATGAGATGTATTTTGCTATCAAAACATACGTAATGTGTGGACCTTTGTTTTATTAATTTGGAGTACTGTTCCAAAACATCTATGTTGGACTGGTTCTCATTACGACTTTCAAACTAGTACGGGCATGCCTCGGCATAATATGTTATCTACGTTTTTATAAATGGCTTATGTGGACATGGAAAGTGCTTGTATTTGAATAATACATTCCAATACGGAAACTAACAGGGAATAAGAAGTACAGGAGTATATGGCGTTTAACTTAAAAAGAATGTGTCATTTAATTTCCTAATTGGCTGCTTTACGCTGTATTGTTGTGGCAAACAACGTGTACAAATTAATTGTATAATACATCCATTCATTCTAATTCAGTATAAGTCCATACACGTAAAAAGCCAGTTTCGAAAATCGACATTTAAGTTTGACCTTGACATTTGAATTACAGTCCTGCTTTTTGCGGTTGACATGCTGTTTCATTTAGTTACACATGACTGCGCTTGACATGCCGTCTTATTTCGTGCGGAAATGCAAATCGCTAATTTCGACCTTGGAGCTCTAAGTGTGACCTTGACCTTTGACATATGGACCAGGTTTATGTGCCCTTCACGCCGTCTCATTGAGGATAATATTCGTGCCAAGTAGTTTAAAATCCATGGAAAGTTAAAACACAGACACGCAAAATGCCAATTTTGACATTTTACCCTAGGTGTGACCTTTACCTTCGAATCAAAAGGCAATTACTCCCTAGCAAATCATCAGACCTGAACGACCTGATAATATGCACATGTCCTCTTCAAATGGATGGTTCATATAAAGCTTCATTGAATTTGAGTTATAAGTGCTTGAGATCTCGCGCTGAAACGACACTACCCTATTAAAATGTCCTATTATAAAATTTCATATATATAAACGGCAATAACTCCCTAAAAATCATCAGACAGAATGACCTTACAATTTTTGCATGTCCTTGGTAGTGATGCTGCATATCAAGTTTACTTAAATACAATATGTTACTTGCTGAGATCTCGCGCGGAAACGAAACTTTCAAATTAAAATTTCTAATGTATAATCAAAGGTCAGTAATTCCCAGAAAAATCATCCGACCGGAATGACCTGACAATATGCGCATTTTCTCATGATAGGGATGCTGCATATAAAGTTTGACTGAATTCAAGTGATTAGTTACGAAGATCTCGCGCGGACACGAAGTACTTGAAAGGACGGAAGGACAATTCGACGGACGCACATTAAGCATGATGGATTAAATTATCGGAGAAGACTAGTAGCATCTGATACCTGAGCAAACTGAATGGCTGTTAAATTAGAATGCGGACAGACGGAAGAAGCCCAGGCTATATGTCCTGCATTTGTAGTGTCCACATATTGTTAAATTGAAAAAATTTACAATACTTGTCACCAATTCAAAAAGAAAAATGTATTATATACAAATGAACGAAAGGACACTCCTGTCGCAGAAATATATTCGAACGTGCGTTTTTGTTCGTTATAGATAAAAAATGACAACATTTGTAAAGCGTGTGTCACGTCGCTATTTATTAAACCGCGTGTACATGAACTTCTTACAAAGCGTTAAAAAAAAAAAAAAAAAAAAAAAAAAAAACACAACTACAGTTTAAGCATGCAACGCCCATTTGGTTTAATGCTTAGCGTGTCAGGTGTTTTATCCCGAGGACGTGGCTATGTGCCCCGGCATGACATGGAATATTTGGGCTTATAAGTCAAGATATTTAATTAATTTAACTGCAGTGGACCAAACGAATCTGTTATTAGAGGACTCCCCATGAAACACTGGAACACTTGTATACAGTGTCATCAACACCGACTAAAACAGTTGAAAATATGACATGATTTACAAACATATGCACTCTTCGAAGAAAAAGTCGTTCAGATATTTTGTTCTATTTTTAGCTCCAGTGACCATCTAGTGTAATGGTCCAGAACTATCTGCGTGTGTTTGGTAGATGACTATCACTTATGTTGTGTACAGATTTACTAATATTGACTAAAAACTATCGAAGATATGGTAGAAATACAGAAGTTTGATTGCAATATTATAGTTTAATCTCTAGCGACCATTTTGTGCAGTAGATCAAAACCATTTAACCACTACTGGTAGAGGACCATCAATGTAATATGCATTTAAAAATCTAGCAGCATGTTTTTAAGAAACCATCGTTTTAATTTTGTTCCTGTTTTAGCTCTAGCGGCCATTTTGTGCAGTGAAGCGGTACCATCTGCGCAGGTTTGGTGAACAAACAATCCGGGGAGCATTTGTGTAACGTTTTATCACGATTGACAATAATATATATCAGGAATACGTAACTTTAACGCAAAATTCTATTTAAGCCAGACGGCCATGTTGAGAATTGGATCAGAACCGGTTTAATATGTTTGGTAGAGTATAATCAAAGTAACATTTGTGTGAAAATATTTGAAAATCGAACCATACGCCTACCTACGCCTACCATTGGGCCTCTCTACTAGCCAACAGTTTTGGTTGAAAACTAAAAGATTGTTTACAGATTTAGTAGCGCGATATATAGTGTATCTGTGCACACATAATAAATAGATAATACATAAATGCACGTTCTTGTATCACTTCATAACGTAAAATCCTGTATTTACTAAGGGAAACTTATGGCGAACTATGTATCACCTTTCAAACTGTCGTCCTTTCTTTGTGTTTCTAAATGTGTTGCTGAATTTAGTGAAGCTGGCAGAAAATAAGCGCTAATCATTTGCGTTTATTCGGAACGTATCTTTCACCAGTCTTGTGCTACAGTCAAATGCAGACGTGATAAGGCATATGTTATGGATAAAGTGCGGTAGAACTATTAGTCTGTTGTCGTTTCATATAGTAACATATTCCTAATTGTTGTACGGTCTTTAGAAAACCTGTATTTAGCACATGTATGTTATTATGTGTTTGCACACATACTGTATGTTGTTTTAAAAAATGCCTTAAACTAGTATACTGGAAACCAATTAAAAGATTACAAGGGCTGCACTGTGAAACCAAATATGTTGAGAGTGACGTTTCATGCAGTCGGAAATCATAACTTCTATATGAAAATAATATTGCTTACAATGTAAAAGTTATTTATTTAAGTGAAGATTTTGACCAAAGAAAGGTATGTACGTATTCGGAATTAAATCACAAACATGAAAAGGCGGAAGCTGATAGCAAAATAACAATTATAAAAAGCCACATTTAAGTTTTTACTTGCGTGTACCTGTTTCTGATGATATAGCATGATCCGCTTGTCCTTAGATATGTGTGTCCTCTTTTTCTGTAAACATACTCTCTGCAAAAAGTATAGTTCCTGCAGAACGGTTATGAGTTTGAATCTGCAATTTTAAAAGTAAGTATTCTTATAACATAATTTATCAAACCACTGCTGAAATCGGCCTGAAACAAAGGTGCCTGATATATAATTGTTATATCAGCCGTTTATATCAGTCCATGTTTGGAGGTATGTCACATTGCCCGTAATCAACTATAACGTCAACATTTTCGGTAATAATAAATCAGATTCAACAAAACAAACAATTTAAAGCCAAAAACGTATATAGTTTATTACTTTTAAGTGCCATAAATCACACAAACGTTAATTTTGTTAACTATTCACATAAACCCGCACTTTGACGTCATCAATGGAACAATCAAATATTCATACACAATTCTATGCATTCCAAATAAATGCACTAAATGTCACTACACAAGATCAGTTTATTTTAAGCAGCAAACACTTTTTACCAAAAAATTTAAAATGCTATAGTCAATATTGACACGATCTTGAAAATGTCGATTTCCATACACAACTCCAAACTGGCGTCTCCAAAAATTCGCTGACATTTGTCCTCCGATAACATTGATCATTGCAATCCATTTCAGCGTGCATTTTAAGTATTATTTGAATGAACGGGTGTATAATCTATGTTTTCGCAGTGAAAACACGTCATTTATCATTACGTAATGATAATAATATGGTAATCCATAACTACATTTTACGTGAAAGTGTAAAATCCGCTTCAGCAAAATCACCACTTTTCTTAGATTGTAAATATATTTTGTAGCTAGTTTGGAGTAATTTGTAGAAAACCGTGGAATAATATATATATAAACAGGTTACTGCCTGGTCTTGTGTAATATATCACGTTCGGCCTCACCGTTATATTAATCTAAGCCTCGCCTGATATATAACACAAGACCAGGCAGTAACCTTTTATTCTCTATATATAATTAATTACGGCGAAAATAACATCGTAGTTGATGGAGTAGGAGTTCAAATATGGAATTAGCAAAAATAAATTGTAATTTTGACATAACATGACATTACTTACGGCGTGATTTCAATATCAATATACAAAAGATACCAACACATAATTGCTTATACTAAATTTAGATGTGTACCGGGTATTTAGCGCGACTGGCTATAATGAATCCGTTTAATCCGAATACATTATGTAAACATTTGCACCACAAAGAGATACATATATATTACCGTGACTGGCGATAACGTCTCCTCGCGTATCTCGTCACTTCCGGTACACGACTCTACCAGAAAACCGACATCAAACGCAGGGTCATTCAATAACTCCTTTATGCCGCTGCTGCGCTTGAAGGCGTATCCGCTAAAATGACTTTCGCTATCGAGACAGTGTAACTTTAACTTTATCTCCTCGAGTTCTTGTTTCACTTGGATAAATAAGACATAAAGCCTTTTGACGTGGTTTTGTGTTAATAAATTATTAATTAACTCTTGGCGTTCTTGAATACGCTTTCTGTGTTGGTTACAAAATGTTCGAACTTGTGTTAGACGCTTAGTGTTTGTTTCAAAAGTGTCGCTGCACTGTACTTGGCATTTGGATTGGAGACGATCAAACCACGTGTTAATCTCTGTACGTAATAGTTGAAGTTCCTGAAGGAACTCCTCTTTACATGCCTTGTTGTCGTCCGTATTTTTCTCAATTTTATTTTCAGTAGACTTTAAGTTTTCTTCCAATTTTTGTAGGTTTGACTTGCAAGCAACAACTTCTTTGTCGTCAACGTTAATTTGAAATAAATCAACAACTTTACAGGATTTATGGCATTGAAAAACACATCGCCCACATAGTGTGTCTGTATGTTCCATACAGAAGAAAACTAAGTTCTCTGATGTATGTGTTACGCATTTGTGTGTATGAATATCACTGTCTCTAACATTTGGTTCGGAAACATGACGTGTTTCGTCGCTCGAAATACCCGGAACTAAAGCAGGTGTTTTTGATTCAATTAAAAAAGCCACGTGATTCTGAAATAATTTGCTGACATTTTGTGATTCTGAAAACACGTTTCACAAATTCTAAAATTACAGTTTTCACAGAAAGCAACCACCGTCTCCGAGGTGCACACACCACATTCATTTAATTCACAGTCCATTATGTGTTCATGTTGCAAATACAATGCTTTGTCCTGGAACATATTATAAGAATCTGTAAATATAAGATCAATCATAAACGCACAATAGACTAAAAGGAATCAGTTAAAAAACTGTCACAGGCACAACAAAATAAATATTATATATATAGTGACAGCAACTGCCCATATTAGGGTTAGTGTGTCATCTTGACAACAGTTTTATACAAGTATTGAATACATTGTAAATATGCAGATAGCGAAAATGTGTGGATATATCCATCCTTTCGCGTACATGTGTATACTTGAACACGGTGCATAACATGCTCTGGCGCACATGTTGCAATAGTACGAATGTGTTTATAGACGAGTTTTACATTCACGTTTTTGCGATTATCACGAAACAGGAACATTTTAGCGATTTAAATAACGATTAGCGATGTATTGAACGTGGTCAAATATAAAGCAATAAAATCCAATTGCATCAGCAGGAGAGAAACACTTATTAACAACATACGGTCCTTTATTTCGGGCAATACTGGTTTCTTAGTGTCTTATGCTAAATGCATTTTAAATATTCCCTTTTTTAAATGGAGAAGTTAATTTGAACAGGGTATATACTGTTGATATAAATCAGTTCTATTCTAGGATAGATACTTTATAGATACTAGAACACTCAATTGATACTGTTTATTTAACGCAATGCTGTTCAACCTAAATTGACTGAAGAAAATCAATAACCGTTTTCGACAACTTACAGTCTGTCCTGCTGCATTTCTATGTCTTTATTTATATTACACGCGAAATAACAACAATAGTCGTAAATTAGCGTTTTTATGGAGCTTTCACATCTTGACATCTTAGAATACAGTGTTTCTGCCACTTGACTTATACAGTAAACAAAAACAACTCATTTTTCTTGAGAACATAAGTATGCTATTTGATATGTTTATTTATATATTTTAACAAACGATTTATATATGTTTATCAACATACCAATAATTACTATCATATCTATAACAGTTATGCCGTACTGACATTGAAGGAATTTGCTTGTTCAAAGTGTATGCCACGGGCAATTTTGTTTCAGAATATTACCATTTAAATATATATAAATAGTAACTTCCATTCAAACACATTACCAAAGCATGTTTTTGTTTGACGTATAATCAATCTGGCACAAACATTTATTTATATAAGAACGATTAAGCTAACAATTACGCACTTATCAATATTTTCCGCGGGGGGGGGGGGGGGGGGGGGGGCGGCGGCGGGCAAACCCAGGGGAATGTGACTAATTGTATTTTGGGGGTCAAGCATTTTTGTCTTAATCCTTTTAATGGATGATGCTTAATTGATGCATTAAATGGCCCGGGGGTCAATATTACTGGGATTTAAATTCCGAACAAAGTTTATTTCCCGGGATCCGGAATCACTCGGCGTGTCAATTTCCAACCAGTCGTGAATTGCTTTCAGTCTAAAAGTCCCGCATATGACCGCCGCTCACCTCCCATGGGGGAACATATTGATAGGTGCAATATGAGTGCAACAATGTCAATGAGCGGGTGGCCAGTTCATGCACGTTTTATACGGAAATCGAAAGTGCTGTTTATGAATAGAGCTGTGTTTAGCTTTACATGATTAATTAGTTGATAACAATATTAAGCTATCAGAAGGCAACGACCACTAATTACCCCTAACCATATAAACAGCTATAATAATATATAAGGTCAATTTATATTAAATAAACCCGCCTTTGTGAAGATAGTGGAAATAGAAAGTAGACGATCCCTTAACATGTCAACGCAATTATTAATGCGGATTAAAAGAAAACATATAATTAAGAAACATCGTACACAATAACCGAATACAATACTTACTTTAAATATAAAATGTAACTCGCATACACCTTTAATTACACAGCCATCCGTTCATCTAGATTATGTCAATATGTAGGTACATGTATTTGTTCGATAACACGTCCCACACATCGGTACGCCTCGGATTTAACTGCAGTCTTTTAACTGCTGTCATGTCAGTAAGTTTATGTCACTGATTTAAAGTCAGTGATGCACTATCTAATAATATAATATATAATAATATTTTGGTAATCGAATATTTACCTGTTTATTAATTTAATTTAATAGGCGTATTATGCCGTGTCGCCCTAATTTCTTGGGTCTTATTTACAATTTTCGCGCGTGCGGGTTAATAAATTCTTTTATCTCGCCACTGAGTCTTATAAAACGCAATATGAATTGTGCTCTTTGCAAACGAAGTATTAAACTACGGATTTTTGTTGCTGTCTCATGTACCGTATTTACCCTAACTATTGGGACACTTAAAAATAATTAAAATTTGTATTGTCCCAATATCAAGGGACATAAAAAATAATTCTCGAAATTGTGTCCCAACATAATAAGAAGGAATATTATTTGGTGACTGATGTTTATACGATCAATTATTTCTTGCTAGGGTCTTAATGGTACTTAATTGAGAAGCTTAACTGAGAAGACCACGTTCCAGTTGAGTACACAGTTAGAACCACGTGTCAACTAAACAAACATACACATGATGGTGTGCATTATGGTGTATAGGATCAGCAAGCGCAAAATACCGTATTACAAGTCACTATGCAACCAACGTAGTGGCAGTGTATTGAATGTTGATACTGTAACAACTTAAGGTGTTATTTTGGTGTCCCAATATTTAGGGACAGGACATTATTATACTTTCAAATATGTCCCAATATTAAGGGGCGCAAAAAATTAGGGATGTCCTAATACTTGGGGTAATTTTGGTATATGTTCTGTTATTGTACCCGACCCTACTGATCTGTATCGTCTGGAAGCTTCTAATAATTGAGTGGACTTTTTTGATTGCAAACTCGGCACAAAACAAGGCTATTTGTCGTCACCGATAATATTTTCAATGTTCATGAATGCCCTGCTGAAATTGCTTAAATTACAGTCCGATATGATGGAATGTTTATATCGCAAGAAACAGACGAATTATTTATGTTAATGTACGCAGACGATGTCTCCTTGTTACCTGACACGGCTATACGTCTACAACGGTTAATAAACAACATCGAAAAATTCTTCGAGGACGCACAATTAAAAATAAATATAGACAAGTCAAAGATTATGGTGTTTAGAAACGGTTACCATTTACGCCAATGAATGTAAAAGTTGAGTCTTTTTATAAATATCTCGGTGCATATTTCACGCCAAAATTATCATGGACAATGACAAAGGAAACATTGGCGATGCCAGCTTATAAGGCTTTGGCAAGTGTATACTAATGTCAGACATAGTATGGATATTTTAACCCAAAAGAAGCTTTTAAACTTTTTTTGCTATGATCATGCCCGTTTTATGCTTTTCGGCGGACATAAGGGGTTACCAGTACGCAGAGTACATTGAACGAGTGCATGAGAACTATTGTAAACGTCTCTGTGGCCTGAACAGATCATTGGCAAATTTCTTTGCGTTCAGTGAATGTGGCCGATTACCCATATCTCTGACCTACATGTTCAAATGTATTTCTTACTGGGTTAAAATTTTGCAAATGCCACCAAACAGATACCCAAGGCAACCCTTTCTAGTACTACGGAATCATGACACATCGGGTAGAGCTGGGCAACGAAGGTTAAAAGTTTATTATTTGAAAGCGGGTTTGGCTACTTATCGATTTCAAATGACGCCGGAGACACAAGAATGTTCCTGAAATCATTAAAAACGAGTCTTGAAGGCTGTGCCTTGCAAAAACTCCAAGCTTATATAAACACATATCCAAAGGCAATGTACTACACAGACTTCAAAACTATATTAAATGTAGAACAGTATTTGTCAATTGAATTACCGTTTTTGCTCAAAAAGTGGCTTGCAAATTTTCGCTGTTCCGGGCATCAGCTAATGGTAGAAAAAGGCCGACACTTGGATATAAGCCGTGAATTTAGATACTGTGTGTATTGTGTACTCTCGCAACAAGTTTATACAGTAGAAGACGAGAATCATATGTTTATGTTGTGTCCATTGTATAATGGGTTAAAACGGACGATTTTTATTCCTAAGTGACTTGATCATCCAGAAAGTATACATCTGTTTAATACGATATTTTCAGACAGTAACGACAAACATATATTTTGGTTGCAAAATATTTATTTCAATGTGACAAGTTAATAGAAGAATTCATGAAAACTCACAACACTGCTTTTGTAAATACTCATTTTGTTAGTATGAATCATTTGTAGATATACATTTGTCATAGTTATTGCCATATATATCTTTATTATATCCATAAGTTATCATATTATTATAACAGTATAAACTGTTTGTGTTAATCTACAATCTATATTTATAATGTTCCAGTTTTGTAATGTTCATTTAATAAATTTTTGTTATCACTTAAACTTGTATACTGTGATAATTACACTGCTGTATTGCGGGCCGGTGGCCTTAAATTGCTAAATAAATATTGTATTGTATTGTGGGTTCTGATTGACTGGCCTACTTTGGTTGGGAAAGTGTGTTTACAGCAGCAATTTACTTTCACTTTGTTTGTGCTGGAGCCTGTGCTGACCAAAGAACAAACATCATGGTGAAAACTAGTGTTTTTGAAAATTGTATTATTATATTTACACAGTCCTTATAATATTTTTCCGGCGTAGATGTCTAAGATCAATTTTGACCCAGATTTTCTTGCGATAATTATGCAGATAAGGAAAATTGAATGCCAATATAATTGGGCACATTTTCTAATTCTAGAGAATGCAAGCTTCAAACAATGGTTTAACGTATGCCAATAACTGTTGCATACTTTTGGGGATTAAACATTTACATAATTGTTTACATAAGCGGTTAAAATGATGTTATAAACATATCTTCAACATCTAGAACTGAGGCTAATTATGAACGTATTTTCTCATTGTATGCCATAAACAGAATGCTATATTCATTCACGTAAAGAAATAAGTATTTTGTTTAGCCTACATTTATATAAACGGTACGCTCTGTAAACAGCAATTGTGCAATGTTCCCATTCATAAATCTCATTCACATTGATGCCGTTCCATGTAGCCCATTGATTCTAGCGAGTTTATCACATTCCAGAAAATGTTGTGTCATTTTAATAATAGCGCGCGTAGCTAGCAACCGTTGTATAGCTATGTTAATATACTCGTACATGCATCATTAATAGGGTTCAGAGAATCACAAACCTAAACATTTCAATAAATGGCGAATTTATATTTATAAACTTACTGTTAATTTAAATTAAAATTTGGTTACGATTTATTAACGATTATTTACAATTGCATCTTTCTATCAACTTCTCCAGTAGATGTTATTTAATCTATACAAATATGCTACATTTTCTATAGATAAAATGTTATGAAAGAAGATTCGGAATACGTCGAATTGTTATTCGCGTAGCATGAATGCAAAATTTGCAATACTAATTATACACAGGAACCCCTGATATATCATTTCTACTGATATAATTTAAAATCTTCATAGTCTAATGAATTTGTATGGTTGCGTTATAAAAAATAAAGTCTTAACATTTCAAAAATCTCTGTTCCCTGACTATTGCTTTTTATTGGGATACACAGTAAACATGCTTTATTTGACTTCAAATCGTTATAATATTAGATAACTAACATGAATGGTATATTACCGGTTCTATAAATAACTACATAGACTCGTCTGATACATAATAATGTTAATTCATTCCCGAAATTATTTTCTTACATAGTTAATTTGTTAATTGGCTTGACAAATTCAGATACCAATTATGTTAACCTAAATTATTCTGGTTATTCATATATCACTGGTGGAAACACGGAGCTGTATGATTGGTTTATTCACAGCTTAGATATTAATGATAATTTTATTAAACTTTTAAATTAATAATTTATCTCAAATTAACTTTTGGGTCCGAGAAGTTTTCTTATAGTGACCGAAACATCTGGGGTCCAATAAGTCTAATATTGGTGGGGACCAAAAAATCTGGGGTCTGAGAATTCACGTAACCGATCATCTTGGTCGTCTGTTTAGGTTATTTTTAAATGACATCTCAATATTAATTTCAACGCCGATTGTCTTTTTTAAAGACATTTCTTGTTAAAATGTAACAATATAAGCATGACGAAATCTACACACTTGCTCAATTTCCGTTGTGCAGGTATAACTCAAGGCTGCATGAATCACCAACTATCAAGTTATTGCACGAAATAGGATTTCATGCTGTTGGTCAGTTTGACATTGGCCTTGGACACATGGATCCATTATCAATAGGGTTCCGATCGTTTAGTTATCATGACTATGCACCAGCTCACTCGAATGATTTTGAATGTCAAAAGTTATTTGATGCAATATACTCCAATACCGTGATTTTGTAATTCAGTTTATAAAAAAGCACGTCCAATCTAACTCGAACTTCAAAATTTCAGAATATTATTGAATAACGAGCACAGCAGAATACATTATACAGTTCATAATACACGTTCTCCATTCATGTAAAGGTTTAAATAACGGTATTTCAAATTAATAAATGACAAGAAAATGCACTGCACCTACAGGGAAGAGACAATGTGTGTAAGAAACAAGTGAAACACGTTTCAACTAAACTTATTATTGAATGGTGTTAATACAATGTAGCATGCATGCACTCCATAATGTAATTACAACCTTATTTTATTTAATTACGTGATCGAACTCGATTTGTGCTTATGTGAATGCTTAAAAAAACAGTTCGCTGGAAAATAAGTATTGTGTAGTATTATTAAATATGTCGATTCACAACGTCTCTAAACAATTCACAAAATTGTTATAGTGAATATTTGCTTGTCTTCAAAAGATATATGCAAGGTATGTTTTTTAAGTAAAAATGTCGAGTACAGCATTATAATGCGTAGCTACAATAATGGTTTTATTCAAATTGAAATAATACCAACAATCAAATTAAAATGATCAACAACTACAATATCAAACAAGACGGCCAAAATTGCCATTTGTTGCTGACCTGACAAAATCCAACATTTGAAAAAAAATCCACTTTAAGTGAATCAAAACCATTGTACGGAATTTAGTAGAATGTTACAAACTGGATATTGGTGTTATCAATGTTCAAAATCGGTCCATTCCTTTCACAAACTAAGACTTTTGAAATATTTTACCATACCAATTTACATTCAAGAACAACTGCACCGCCATCTGGTGATCCAGATGATCCATTGCAATCGTCCAGGGTATATTTGTGTCAAGTATTTTTGATATCGGTCAATGTTGTGTTAACGAACAAACGTGTTATTATCACCCAATGATTATTTCTGTGAAGTGACTTTAAAATCCAGCTACTGACAGGAAATTCAATGTTTATAAAGGTTTATTGTTCATACGTTGTGTGGCTGCCATTGCTTATCGATATATTGAATTGAATAAATTTGGCTAAAGACTACCTCATGACCATTCCTTCCCAGTTTGGGCTATTTCTACCAAGAAGATAATTTATGAATTAAAGTTGTGACTTTACGCACGATGGACGACGGACAACGACGGACCACATAAGGTTTATGATGCACTTGTGAGCTAAAACTTTCACGTACATTAACGTCATTAAAATGCATGTCATATATAAATTAAGTAATTTTAACGTGCACACATTCATAAGACAATACAATGTTATTTTGATAGTTTTCCACAATTATATTTACAATACTAACGTTATAAAACATAATAAACCGAACAAATCCAAATGAGAAAACGTATCTGTTTTCACCAATGGACAACTTCTTCCCCAATGCACAAATCTGACAGAATACCAAAACATAACTCAATATAACGACCATTTATATAAACCCGTGCTTTCAATCTGGAAACAGGTACGTGTTTTACAAGCTAATAATGAAAAATCATTTTTGAATTTAAAAAGAAACTGCGTACTTGTAAGTATGCCTTATAGTTTCTCATATATTTGAAGCACATTTAATTTACTAATTTGAAGACAATGCAAGGAAGATATTGGCTTCAACAAAACTAGCTTTTATGAAAATCACGAGTTTGATATTTCAAAAAAATATATTGTAAAACAAAACATACGAATTTTTACACTGAAGCCAATGGTATCGAAAACAAATGTTTTCTAAATAAATAGATGTGTTTGCGGTCTGTTAGGTTTTTGTTTAAATTACAAGTTTTAATAGATTTTTTCTATGCCAAACAAGTATGAGTTCAACAAGTCAATGAAACACAATATAAAACTATTAATTCAAAATACATGTATATGAAATGTTTTCAAACAGGCCGAATGGTTTAGAATGTTGCCAATAAAGGCGACTGAATATAACGCATCCCCGAACATACACAGAACAATCATAGCGCACTTCAGTCTCAAATGAGGTGAAATTGTACTAAATACAATATTTAATTAAATCTTAATTTAATCTATAGCGAAGGAAATGGCTTGCTTATTATTTTAGCAGCACACATCAAGACATACATACAAGAAAAGAATGTTGGTCGACATAAACACTGTAAAATCGGTTAAGATGATATAGTAAAATAGCAAAATCTCTAGGCAGTTGTTTCCCTTTAATACTTAAGAGGAAGTGTATTTGACCCCTTTTGAAAGGTATTTCCTTAATCTCCAAGATTTAAATAATAAACGAACAATTCGTTAATTAAAAAAAGCATTTAAAAGTAGTCATCCGCATAAACAAAGTAAGCAAATTCGACAGGAGAACATGATCAAATAAAATAGACAAAATGCACATAAACAATATTCTACCGATCATTTTTAAAGACGATTTCGGTAGTTATTTCTGCGCATCTTTTCGCGCATCAGTGGAGTTGATTAGTGTGAAAGTGTTTTGCCTGCACTCACTTTTATTACATCGTTATAATCAACTGCTGTTAATAAAACAATTATATATCAATATAATGTATATCTATGAATTTTTATAAGTGTATTGTTATAAATAATGACTGTCATTCCATCCTGTTTTACAGAAAATATCCAATACGCACATGTACACTATCCCCTGTTTTCCTTTTTTCAGTCTATTAAGCATACAATTATGTATTAAATATATAACAAATGGGACTTTTCACGGAACAGATTTTGTTCTACAGTCAAAACAAAGCTTTTATATGATTACAAAATGTAATTTTTTTTCGCAAAAAAATGGATGAAAAAGCATTTTTGGCAGACATAATATTATTTTTTTACCATGTAACGGAGTGCTTCCTCACAATAAGCCATTTCAAGCAAAACAATGTCTTCATGTTTTACCAACCAATGGTCAATACTATTTTTTTGCTAAAATAAAAACAACTAAAATGCATCTACGGGTAGGTCATTTACATGCATTTTCCAAAATATCTAATTCGGTGACCTCCATTTGTTATGGTTTTATTGTATTAGGTATTGAGCGATCTGCAAAATGTGTGAAAAAAAATCATGGAAGAGAAAACAATGTAGAAATCGTCTTTAAAACACATAACACTGAATGAAATATACACTATAGAGAAAAATACCATAAAAACAGTCCGATATACAGAAATGTTTATTATGGTAGTTTTATATACATAAATAATTATATACATCACGTACGTTCGTTGTGGACTACACAGTGGTATCGATCTGTTTACTGGTTTAAATGAAGAAGGACAAACTCCAATTCACTACGCCTATCGACTTTAACAGTCTTCATCAGGTATGAATATAAACAAATTACATTATGACGTCACGTTATTTATTTATAATATTATGTTTACTGGTCATCATTATCTTATAATAAATTGTTATGTAGCAAATATGTTCATTTTTAGTGATAAACCAGCGGTTAAAACTTTATAATGATATACATGATATTGCCAATGCAAAATTAAATTAACAAACAGTTATAGTAAAATATGAATATATGCAACGAAGTGAAACTTATTACTTAAAACAATACTTACTCTAAAGGATCCGTTTATATCATAATCTACATATTCATTTATGTCTGTTACAGAATCCTGCCATTTATTCTGACATTAAAATCGATAGTTTTAACAGAACATTGTACAAACGTCCTGTTTGCATTTTTTTAATTCTATAAATACAGTAGAATGACTTAAACTTTAAAATCGCATGTCATTAACATCCTATTTGCATCTCACAACAGACCTTTGACTAGAGCTGCTTGTTCAACATTTATGCCTCCTCTAGGTTAAAAGCAATCTTTAAAATATCAAGTTGGATTAAAACGGTTGGAAACGGAGAGCATAAACTGTTATTAAAAGCAAATTTTCAAAAATCAAGGGCCATTACTCTGCAGTTCCTGTGCCTTTTTGATAAATCAACTATAAGAAATTACAACCTCAAACATTTTCGTCAAGTTCGATGAAGAACGTATGAAAACTGTTGGACACAGTGCGATTACAGTTAAAAATGCTCATTTTATACACTTCAAGGGCTATAACTCCACAGTTCCTACGGCGATATCGTTTTTTTTTTATCAAACTTGACCGAGAAATTATGCCCACAAAGATGTTACTCAAGTTTGGTGAAGATCAGATAAAAACTGTTGGACTTGAGAGAGCTAATGACAAGCTAATAATATATATTTTAATGACAATTACTCCACAATTCCTGGGGCGAAATGGCTGATATTTCAACTGGATTATACCCACAAACATGTTCATGAAGACTGGTGAAGATCGGATAAAATCTCTTGACTGAGGGCAAAAGAATGTGTTTGCCCACCGACCAACATCGTCCATGGGGGCAGAAAACTGTTAAATAAATGTACAGACACTCAAGTGTCTGTTTTTTTCAAATCATTTACAATAATAGCTTTTCAAAATGTAACATATAACACACTAAATAAAACATTATTAATAAATCATAATGTATACAAGGACACTTTGACCCAAGCTTTATTTATATCAAAAATTATTTTACTGAAGGTTTTCGACAGTATAATAGCGTATAACAATATGTCATTGTTTTCGTTTGTACAATTTGGTCTCTTTGAATATTCTAGATCAATATTAAATATAGTTGAATACATGCCCGCTAATATTTACAAGATTTGCCAGCCCAAGTCAATGTGATACAATTGATGACAATGATAAATATACACAACATTAATCCTACAAAAATAGCAACAAAAATAAACAGAATAATAATAATAAAAAAAATAATACGCTTTATTATTATGATTATTATTATATGTTCAGGCATTAAATTATTATAAAACGAAATCCCAATAAATACGGAAAAATGCAAGTAATCCAATTTATTGTTTATATCGAAAAAAAATACTACACTAATTTTTTATACGCAAATGCACCTTTTAATAAAGTGCATAAAAACAACTATGTACTCCGTGGATGGAATTTTTGTTTGTTTGGTAACTAGTCCGGTATCCAGGAAATGAGTACAATAAATGTAACATCAAACACATGTCCATCTAAAATGTAATCGAAGCATAATGGGCTTGCAGAAATTTGCTCAACTCCTCTGCCAGAACCTGACATCACCGAAAACCTTAGTTGGATTCCAAAACCTCTTCAATTACACTATTTGGATCAATATTGGCGAAGGTTATGCTCTTCGCTTTTAACTCTTCCGTCACTCTGTCCAAATACGTTGGGTCAGGATATCCAAATCTACAATGAAAATATATGATGTATGCAATGCATTAATTCTTGATGCCGCAAATAATTTGTGTTAATATGCCGCAAATAATTTATGTTAATATGTAACCGGACTTAATTTTGAAATAAATACAATATAAACGAAATTATAATAAACAAAAATTATTTTTGCTAAATTTAAATATGCAGTTTTGTTTAGAAATACAATTATAAGTGGACAAACAGAATTTTGCTTATTTACTTCCTAACATGAAACAAACAATACAACATATCTGCTTGTAATTTAGCTTGTTATATTTACATTTTGAAGACGTAAGTTTGGTAGGCATCTAATGCATGCACAAATGACTTGTCTTAATGCACATTGAGTATACAGAATATTGGTATTTGACAAGTTTACACAAATAAGACACAAATTATTACTGCGTGTTTAGCCTGTAATCAGTCTTATGGTGGATGTCGTTCCATGTTATTGCTCCATCCTGACCTGTCGTGTGCGAGTGCCCAATTGTAAACACTAGTTTTCTTTGAAATGCCACCTTCAACATTCTACATACGTTACGTCCTTGCTCATTGTCTGGGAGAAACGCGCTTCGAGTTATTCCTGTGTATGCTGAACCAGGAGATGGGTGATAATCCTAGAAGTAAAGGAAATTGATTATTATATTGTATATTTCAACTTCGCGGTAGTATGAAATGATAGGGCTTTACATTAATATCACACAAATAATGCTTATTCTAAATGAGCAACGATAACTTGGAGAGACCCATATACCAATTAGTACACAATGCTTTCAGTCACTTGTCCATAAATGTTATACTTTGATTGCAAAACAAGTAAATAATTCTGCAAGAATATGCATGCTTAAACAAGCTTACATCTGGACTTCACCAGAAAGTTTGCTTTTCTTGTTGGAAAGACGAGTTCATAGGTAACTAGCAATATGTTTTGTGTTTCAACATGATTCAGTATAGCATATACAACAGTTTTCTCTTATGCGTGTACACGTGTCATGCAATTAGGCCAAGAAGGTTGCCGTCTGTTTGCCGTTATTGCTGATATGGTTTCAATCAAGACGTTAGTTCCAAATAAAAGCAAATTGACATACAGACAGCAGGCATGGTATGCGACAGCAAAACCTCTCCATGGCATATCCCATAATGCACAATTAAACAACACGTTTAACTATTTTAATTGTGTTGAATTGTGATATGATTAATAAATTGAAATCGTCATAAAGAATACGTATTACCAAATATATCTGTAACCATTGATACATACCAGTTGATTACCGTCATAGAAGGTATACTTGATGCAAATCTTGCCAAACTTCTCATATCCATAGCAAAAATGTGAATTCTGTCGCGTTACTCTCATTTTTCCAGGTGGCTGATCCCCTTAAAGTCATACATGTACAGCATTAATTTTGCTAGTTTAGTTTACATACCAACAACAACAAGGATCAAAATAATGCCAGGCTCCTAAAGCCAACATTACACCTCTATTTAAAGAAAACAACACCTTTTAACTAGGGATGGCAACGAATAATCGAATACTTGACCGAATATTCAAATATTAAAAGAGTATTCGAATGGCAAAAATAAATAAAATCTCCATAATAAGTTCTTTTTATTCTGTAATCTGCGATCATTATGTTTTCACAGTTACCTAATTTGACACGTTGACATGTTATTTAACGCCACTGATACCCGTATGCGCAGTGGGAGATAACATATTAAGCAAACTGTGACAATCGAGTCGTAAACGGACCCTAAGAAGAGACCGATATTTGCGCAGTTTGTACGTATTATTATTTGGGTGCTACACTGAAGCTAATTGGAGACCGATGTTTTTACACTGACGCTAATTGGAGACCAATGTTTGGTGCATTATGCGGTTTAGGTGTTACTATTAATGTTTGGTGCATTATGCGGTTTAGGTGTTACTATTAATTTAATTTCATTCCTTTAATTAGCGCTGCATTAACAACAACATTTTCATGCCGACTTTTATTCTATGTGTTTCCCGATTAATCTCAAAGTCTTCTCGTTCATTAGTGTTCATTAAATTGTCAAGTTTAGAAAATAACGAGTTGTGTTACTTGATCTGCTCGCACATGTGTGATATGTGACTGTCAGCAAATAGACTGGTCTCTATTTAGTTATGTAATGTGTGTATACACCTATAGGTACAGTTGTGGAATGATTTGATTTTTTTTTAAATGTATGATGAGATGGGGTCAAGATGCTGCTAGCATCTACTTTGTGTATTGGGTGTCTGTTTTGCGATGTCTGAAGTGTAAAGATCAGTTTTACTATTAATAAATGTATGACAAATGTATGACAAAGTAAATGATTCGAAAAAAATCTATGAACTGTTTTCTATGTTGTTTTATTATGAAATCAATAAATCGGATGATGATGATAATAAATGATGATGATGATGGAAAAATTAGCATTAAATTCATAGAGTCGACAGCGATAAGAACGGTTTTTAACGACTCATTTATTCGTTTACCTATTATACATTCTGGATTAAAAAAAAAAAAAAAAGACTCGGACATTCACTCTGGGTACACAGGCGATTCTAAAAACAAATCTATCTTACGGACCATTCCGGAGTTAGGTTATGTATCACGATTGTCGGACATTTAAAAAACAAACGAATATTCGAATAGCGTTTTGGTATTCCCTACTTTTAACACAAACATTGATACAGGGATGACGGACACATGGCCGTCGGTTAAGGCAGGGACCTATAAAAACATGTTATAGGTCCCTGGTTAAGGTATTGTCACGATTTCGAGATTGTCAAATCACGCGTAACGAGACTGTCGAGATAACGCGAGATTTTGAGGTCAGGGGGGTTCCGTGTTCTCGCTGTAAACATTGATCAGCTGCTGATGCAGTTTCATATAAACTGCCATTAAAACTCAAAATAAACAATTAATTAACGTTATATGAAGACGTATTGCTTTCATTTACGATTTTAATGTTTACGCACATAATTTAGACTGGCTAAATAACAGTACTAAAGATCAAACGAGCAGTGTGTCAAAATAGGCAAACATGAACAAGATACACCACACCAAACCTACGGTTAGAAGTAAACAACAATACTCTTTTGACATGCTACTTTGAAAAACTCCACCCACCTATTTTTAAAACATCTAACATGTCAATTTTTCAAACATTTACTTTGTACTAAATGTGTAAAAAAAAATAGCCCCACATTGAGTACATTTTCATGGACCCAGATTTTTTTTTTCTTTTCTTTGATTTGATGAGTGGGGTTTCTCACAGATATATTGACTTAATGTATAAATCATTTTTAAAAGATATTTTTTCTTTCGACAATTGCAACCAGAATACAAACCGGGCCCAACTAGCTTAGTTGGTACAGAGCTGGACTGTCAATCCGGGTGTTCGCGAGTTCGAGCCCCAGCCCGGCCACATAGCTTGTGTAGGACTGGTCATAAAATAATTTCTACGGCCGTTCTCTCCATACCTCTGCTTCAAGAAGGGCAGTAGTTACTTTTATTAAAGTATGTTCATTTGGTACTGATTAACCGCTTAGATCGGCTAAGGAAAATGAGTAGGTTAAGTGTCCGCCATAAAGTCTGTAATTGTAGTAGATATTGCTGCAGTATATACAGGAGTTCCACATAATAGACATGTGTCCTACTAGTACCATCATAAAAAATATATGCAGCTCAATTATCTTCACTTAATAAACAACAAAAGAAGAAAAAAGCCCATGTCACCGGGGTATTCTCTTTAAATCATAAGCTATAAATATAAAGCATTTCAAAATCACATCCACCACACAAATAAACAAAATTTTATAAAGTATTCAATTTGACTGAAACAAGTATCACAAAAAATACATCAGTAATGCTCAAAGCATGGAAATGTTTTAATTAGTATATTCCTGTGTAGAACCAGTACTTAAATCACTTTTTTACAAGTTTTAGTACAGTACAGTAAAAAACCAAGCAGGTTCATCACCAGCTATTGAGTTGGGCTGATAACCCAGACATTTCCAGTTTACCCATTTTGAACAGGAACTGGGACAGTCACAGTTAATGCTGGTTCTAATGTCACAATGAACAATTTTTCTATAGAATATATACAGCTACTTCCCCCAGTGGTTTTACACAAAATCACAAAATGTTCAAGGGTCATAGCCCGGCAGACTGAATTGATGAAGAAAAATATTCAGGTCACTTTCCACTGTCTGCGGATTCCGGAATGTTTCGCACCAATGATGTTTTTCCCGAGCATGTATCTACTTGGAACGTTGTATGCGCATAGATGTGTGATTACTAACTACTTATGACAATCCATCAACATCAGGGATGTTACATACTAAATACGAAACCTCTGGGCCTTGCGGTTTCAGAGGAGAATTTTTTAAAAGAAGTTTTGCTATTTAAGTTTATATAAACCATGTGATCCCCGGTGCATGGCCAGTTTTGACCCCAGGGGCATAATTTGAACAATCTTTGTAGAGGACCACTATACGATGTTACATACTAAATAAGAAACCTCTGGGCCTTGCGGTTTCTAAGGAGAAGATTTTTAAAGTCATTTTGCTATTTAAGTCTACATAAATCATGTGACCCCCGGGGCGTGGCCAATTTTGACCCCAAGGGCATAAATTGAACAATATTTGTAGAGGACAACTACAGGATGTTACATACCAAATATGAAACCTCTGGGCCTAGTGGTTTCAGAGGAGAAGATTTTTAAAGTCATTTTGCTCTATATTCTAGATAAACCATGTGACCCCCGGGGCGTGGCCCCTTTTGACCCCAGGGGCATATTTTTAAAAAAATTTGTAAAGGACCACTAAAAGATGTTACATACCAAATATGAAACCTCTGGCCCTTGCAGTTTCAGAGAAGATTTTTGAAGTCATTTTGCTATATATTCTATATAAACCATGTGATCCCTGGGGCGTGACCAGTTCAGACCCCAGGGGCATAATTTAACAATCTTTGTAGAGGACCACTATAGGATGTTACATACCAAATATGAAACCTCTCGGCCTTGTGGTTTCAGAGGAGAAGATTTTTAAAGTCATTTTGCTATATATTCTATGTAAACCATGTGACCCCCGGGGCGTGGCCCGTTTTGACCCCGGGGGCATAATTTGAACAATCTTTGTAGAGGACCACTAAAGGATGTTACATACCAAATATGAAAACTCTGGGCCCTTCGGTTTCAGGAAAGAAGATTTTTCAAGTTTACACTTTAAAATCTATTTTTAGCTCTGGTGACCTACATATGCAGTGGACCGTAATGATTTGAACAACTTAGTCTCCAATCTTAAAACAGCGCAAGTGTCATACTGTAGTCTCCAATCTTAAAACAAATCAGTGATTTATTTTTGCATACCACTGCTTACCCTACCAAAATCTCCAAAAAGAATATAAAAGCAAGTGTCTAAACCCAAAAACATGTCTTCGAGTAAAACTTGTTGATTTATTTAGAGAGTACAGCCCTACATCACTTATTTATTTAGTGTATTGTGACTTTTACGATCACCTACACGTTAAGGTTCGTCAGCTGTGAAAGTTGGAGCGAAATCCGCCAAGTAGTAAAAGAGGAGTCGAGTCCACAAAATTTCAGGAAGTATAACTTCTATAGTGGAAAAAATGACCAGGGCCATGGCACTGGTTGCTGCCAAAATTCCTTCCTTTACAACCTACACGTTAAGGTCCTTCAGCTGTGAAAGTTTCAGGGAAATCCGCAAAGCAGTTAAAGAGGGGTTGAGTCCTCAAAATTTAAAGCACTATTATATTCTACAGTGAAAATGACAAAGCCCAATGATTTTTACAAAAATGGTTGCAGCCAAAATTTTGCCAACATGACCGCAGCCAATATTTAAACCTTCACGATCATCTTCATGTTAAGTTTGAACATAATTCACCAAGCAATTTAAGAGGATTTGTATGCAAACAATTTTGAAACGAAAGGGCGGACGGACAAGTGCAATGCTTAATGGGTGCATACAAAGCATCATTCACTTTCACAATGTGTTTCCTACTTTGCAAAATATTTCATCTATCAACTGACTACAATTTTAAACCCACGTGACACATATTCAACTTGATACAAATGTCACTGAAAGTGTTGACCTGAATTTTTTTTAATACAAATATAGGCATTGGAGTAAAAGATCCTTCGAGTCAGTTAAACGTATTATTATGCAAGAGTTTATCTACTGACCCAAATTATACCAGAACCCAGGACTCATGGATAATCTGACTTGACCTGAAGCAATACGTGATTCCTACAGTGCAGAAAATTGTATTATAATATTTAACAATTTATCTAGTTTTTGACTCACAATAACATATTCCATATGACGAGTCATGGTGTTACAATGAAAACTAAGACCTGTATCAAGTGTGAAAGATGAAGATTCACAATGAAAACTAACAAACGACGATGGTACGACGGAAAATAAACCAGGTGAACAAAAATCAATTAGTATAACTTATAAAGAACACAATCGATCTGTATGCAAATAACTACACAGTTTCACAGCTGAGTAATCCGATAATACACTATCAGTTGATTTGGTTTCATCAATTTGTACAAGTATTAAACAGAGCTACGTTATTGGCATACCTCTGATTATCCCACATACACGACCACATGTGGGACAACATTCTTTGAAAGATAACGATTGGTCAATGCATTCTGCACAGAAAATGTGACCACACAGAAGCTTCTTGGGTTGTGTTATCTTGTCCATATAAATTACACATCGGTCATCTTCTTTCAACTCAGCGACTGACACCTATTGTTTTAATAAATATAACATGTAGTGCATTTTTATCCACGGGGAACAAACGTAGATCTTTGATTCTAACATCATGAAATTAACAAATGCGCTCATCTATCTGCACAGCATGTTCATACAGAACAACTCGGCAGTTAAGCAATATATACAGTGATTCTGACGTCAATATCATTTAGGAAAATTGAACAAATGCATTGATTTCAAATTTATTTTCCAACTGTTATCTAACATCACTGACATGTTGGTGACAGATTTTGCTTTTCCTGATCAGGCATGAAATCAGCTACATTCGAATTGTATTAATGTAACTGATTTCTCGGCTTATTTACAGCGTTGTATCTATTGTCAACTCAAACATCGCCACAATAGGGTTAAAAGGGTCAATCTAATATGTGTTAAAGAAGTAGATAGGCCCTTGTAATACTAAGGTGGCGATATATATATACCAGCATACACATACACTTAATCACACTTCTAACGCAACACTTCTATTTTTCATAATTTCTCAATAATTTTTCAGCGATTTCGTAAAAATTTGAAATATGAATAAATAAATCATTTTTAATGTCTCCTAGTATTTTCAATCAATTTGATATACTGTAGGATGGAATAAAATAAAACAATCAATCTCTGTAAAATTAAAGGTCACAAAATGTAAAACACAAAACGTGGATATTCCACGAAAACTAAATTTTTCTAACGAAATGCATGAAAGTCAGCACAAAAATAAAGTTTTAGTATTGGTGACCTTTACTCCACCATAACCATACACAATCCCAAGCGAGGTCCTGTTATAAGGTATCTACATATGAAGTCTAATTAAAATATCTCAATGTCTTCTCAAGCTATTGAGCGGAAACTGTTTGTCAATTTTTAGTAATGATGACATTAGCCGAACCTACTCCATATGTAATCCCAATCGAGGTCTAGATATAATGTATGAAGTCTAATTGAAATATCTCAAGATGTTCTCAGGCTATTGAGCGAAAACAGTTTTGTAGTTTTTAGTAATGGTGACCTCGAGCTTGACTCCACAAACCCTAAACGCAAACCCAAGCGAGGTCTCAATATATGGTATCTATGTTTGAAGTTTCATTTAAATATCTTACTGTTTTTTCAAATTATTATGCAGATTTTTCTTTTTCTATTTTTAGTTATGGTAGTCTTGACCACACCCACCCCATACGCAATCCCAGACGAGGTCTCTTTCAATATAAGGTATCTATGTATGAAGTTTCATTAAAATATCTCAATTCGTTCACAAGTTATTGAGGTGAAACCTTGTTTCTATTTTTAGTAACAGTGAGCTAGACCTTGACCCCATCCACCTCATGTACAATCCCAAGCGAGGTCTCGATACAAGGTATTGATGTACTAAGTTTAATTAAAATATCTCAATGCGTTCTCAAGTTATTGAGCGGAAAATGTTTTTCTATTTTAAGTTACAGTGATCTTGATTTTTGACCCCATCCACCCCACATGCAATCACAAGCGATGTTTCGATATAAGGTATATATGTATTAAATTTAATTAACATATCTCAATGCGTTCTGAACCGTTTCTCTATTTAGTAACAACGACATTGACCTTGACCCCCCCATATACAATCCCAAGCGAGGTCTTGATATAAGGTATCCATGTATTAAGTTTCATTAATATAATATCTCAATGCATTCTCAAATCACTGAGCGGAAACCGTTTTTCTATTTTTCGTAACGGTGACCTTGAACATGATCCCACCCATCCCATATGCAATCGAGGTCTCGATCAAAGGTAGTTATGTATTAAGTTTCATAAAATATCTACATGCTTTCTAAAGTTATTAAGTGGAAAACCGTTTTTCTATTTTTAGTTACAGCGACCTTGACCCCATCCAATATGCAGCCTCAAGCGAGGTATTGATATAAGGTATTTATATATTAAATTTCATTAAAATATCTCTATGCGTTCTCAAGTTATTGAACGAAACAGTTTTTCTATTTTTAGTAACAGTGACCTTGACCCAACCAATCACATATGCAATCCCATGCGAGGTGTCGCTAAAAGGTATCTATATACGACTTTTCATTACAATAGCTCATTTGAGGCCGGAAACGAAACGACAGCCCGCCCGCCCAACGACATACACCAATCTAATAACCGAATTTTTTTTTCAAAACATTTTGTTAAATATATCCTACGTGAAAAATCATTAAACAGGTAACCACAATTAACCTTTCACAAAACAATTATCTGGTCTTTGTTACTTAGCATATCGTATGACCACTAATGGCTCTCATGACATGTTCACACCTTTGTCTCATCGAGATCACATAGTCCCTGGTGACTGCCTGTGGAATGTTCATCCATTCCCCATCAAGGGTCTGTTCAAATTCCCGTAGATTACGTGGGGTTTCAGGTCGCGTCCATACCCACCTGTTTAACTCGTCAGACAAAGGCTCAGTAATATTGGGATCCGAAGATTGTGATCACATTACCAAAGTCCTTACGTATGTTGTGATTCTGCAGTAATGCATGAGTTGCACGTGCTGTGTGAGCTGGTTGCCTTAAAGATTGGCCTACCTGCTATCTTTCAATTGCGCGATCACGCTTTTTAAATGTAATCCGAACCAATATTAATATAATTTTTTTTTCGATCAGATTATCCGCAGAGAGGAATAATATACGAAAGAAACTGAATGATCTTCAATTACTTCCATTTGCAGGTGCAGCACGATAAAATCACACCGGCACCTGGCCAAGAAGAGACCGAACTTCATGGATGAATGATTTTAACGCACATGTGAAGCTTATGATTTGAAACAAGTTTGAAAGCACAAATTGACATCTTGAACTGTTTTTGAGGAATTATAATTAAAGGTGTTGCGTTGGAATTGTGATTGAGTGTATATCTTGAAAGATATTGAATGCCTTATTTAATTGACAAAACTACCTGCATGAACATGTCGCTTTTTGTTTTTATATCAGATGTTGGTTTGTCCTTGTTCAGCTTTTCCAATGATTTATTAGCTTCCTCGAGTAGTTCAATTGTCTTTAGCGCACCGTAGCCTTCGAAACACACTAAATGCAAGTTCACTGGTTGCACATCTTTTATGCGTACACAATGGTCAAGAAACCCATTCCAAAACATTTCAGCACCAAGCCGTATTTCTTTTGGATCACTGGTATCTGAATTATACAATTCTTTGTCAAATTAAAAGAAACAAGAATTAAAGGTCTCATTCAAACCAACCTTCAATCTAAATTTAATACAAAAAATGAAACGAGTTGTTCTACCGATTCAACATATGTTCATAAATTAGTGTAATATAAAGTTTGAAATATCTAACTGCACCACACAAAAGTGGTTTGTTTTTATTAACTCAACAGACATGTATATGCATTAATGACAAAGAGGGCCAAGATGGCCCTAGGTCGCTCAAATAGTGTAAGGCATCATAATTAATTTTAACAATAATTTTTAAATTTGATAATATAGCCATATAAGGAAAACTGCAACGCCCCCCTGGTGACCAGGTTTTAACGAATCAAAATGATTTCCAGCCAGTGGTTTCATACAAGAGGACCAAATGGTCTTGGGGCGCTAGTCTGAGTTGAATGAATCATAATGGTTTGTAAAAATTTTAAAGCATGTTCAGAGGTGAAGTATAGTTGACAACTGACGCCAATGATGGACAATTTACAGCCATCTGTTTAACGTATCCAAATAGTTTGAAGGAATTTGGTAGATTAAAGTGAAATATGCAGTGGTTTTTGACTAGAAGATTAAAAAAAAATAATCAAAATAGCCATATAAGGAAAAAGGCACCGCCCGCTGGTGGTCATATTTATAAAACATATCACAATAATTTGAAGTATTTTGGTACAGCAACCAAGGGAACATTTGCGTCAAATTATTTCAAAATTCAACTTGTAGTTTTTGACAATAAGATTTTTTTTTAAGTTTTCAGTATAGTCAAATAAGGAAAAAGGCCCCGCCCCACGCGGCCATGTTTTTGAAGGAATCAAAATAGTCCAAAGAATTTTGGTAGAGGACTACCCAAGGATCATTTGTGTAAAATTATTTCAAATTCAGACCAGTGGTTTCTGACAACAAGATTTGAAAAGTTTCCTATACAGTCGTAAAAAGAAAAAAGGCCCCGCCCCCTGACAACAATTTGTTTAACAAATCAAAATAATCTGAAATATTTTGGTAGAGGACCACCCAAGGATCATTATTGTAAAATTATTTCAAAATCGGACCAGTGGTTGCTGACAAGATTTTTTTAAAGTTTTTCTATATAGTCATATAAGGAAAAAAGGCCCCACCCCCTGGCGGCCATGTTTTTAACAAATCAAAATAATCTTAGGTATTTTGGTAGAAGACCACCCAAGGATCATTTGTGTAAAATTATTTTAAAATCGGACCAGTGGTTTCTGACAAGAAGACTTGTAAAGTTTACTATGTAGTTATACAAGGAAAAAAGCCCCGCCCCCTGGCGGCCATGTTTTTTAACGAATCAAAAAAGATCTTAAGTATTTTGGTAGAGGACCACTTAAGGATCATTTGTGTAAAATTATTTCAAAATCGGACCAGTGGTTTCTGACAAGATTTTCAAAGTTTTCTATACAGTCATATAAGGCCCCGCCCCCTGGATATCATGTTTAGTGACGAATCAAAATCATTTAAAGTACATTGGTAGAGTACCACCTAAGGGATATTCATACCAAGTTTGGCTAATTTCCACCAAGTAGTTTCAGATGAGAATTTTTTTTCAGTAAATTGTTGACAACGACCACGGACGACGACTACGGACCGTGACTGACCAGAATAGTTCACCGTTGAGCACTTCATGCACAGGTGAGCTAATAAGGAAAACTGCCCTTTCCCCTGGCAGCCATGTTTTTAAACGAAGCAGAATGATCTGAAGTAATTTGGCAGAGGGTCACACAAGGAACATTTCTGTGCAAACTATTTTCAAATCCAGCGAGTGGTTTCTGAAAAGAAGATTTTTGAAGTTTTCCAGTTTTTGGTTGCCATATATTATAATGAATTGGAGGAATTTGTTGAAGGACCATCCAGGAATATTCCTGCTAAGTTTGGTAAAAGCCGCCCCGTGGTTTTAGAGAAATTGTTTGAATTAAAATGTTGACGACGGATACAGCCTGACCAAATTAACTCACCCTTGAGCACTTTGTGCTCAGGTGAGCTAAATAAAACAGCAATTAAACGCAGAAAATTCCCATCATTATGTTCTGCATACCCGGAACCCAGGTCCTGATTAACAACTCAGAAAGTATACCCTCACATTGCTTTGTTAGTATTTTGCTAAATTCTTATTACGTTTATAATAGAAACAAATACCAGTTACCAATGTATTCAATATCATTACATGTTTAAGTTCATTGTTTATACATACAAATACAAGAGTATTGAAGTTGCTATTGTGATAATGGGTTTAAATTGTTGGCAGGATTTTTTCAATCCAGGCTAACAAAATAAAATTGGACCTATGATGACTTTGCGTCATTTATCGTTGGAAACTCTTTACAATCATATCTATCAATTTGTTACTATATATAATAATGTCAGCGTTTCCGCAGACAAAGTATGCAATAGCAATACACAACAATGTGTTTAATTAACGTCTGCAAATAATTATTGTTGTTGCATGTTTCTTTTACATTGGTATTTTTTTTATGATGAATAAGAATATCGGCAGAAGCAATGAATGCTCCCAATGCCGCTTTGACTTCCAATTGTGGCCTTGACCTATGGACCTGATTCATACCGCAACACAATGTGTGGTTAAAAAAAAAAGGAAAATATGAAGAATATACTGTTCTGATGAGTTTGAAAATTACGATATCTTGTATGCCAAGGAGTGATTAGTGTCGGTTTTATACATCAGTCAGTGCAACGGGCTAACTTAATTACGAGTTGGGTAGTGGAGGTTTCGCCTATGGTCCTCAAATCATCTTACAAGATATTCTTGTGATAAATGCGATAACTGTGCTAAGGTCAAGTTTAGCCTTTTCTTTGATAATTTTCTGTCCAATGATGGTAAACGATGTTAATGCACATCTCTGAAGTCATCAACGTTGTATGTACACATTTCGTAATTGCATGCAAGGTTTGCAATTGTTGGAAGTACAATTTCATCCTTTGTAAACCAAAAAGACAAATGTAAATCTATAATGTGCTCTGACATTTAAATGCAAAACTCTTGTGATAGTATCTGGTTTGTTACCAACATCAATAAAGTCACTCGTTTTGCATGAACAAATGGTAAAAGTGCATGCATGCTCACTAGCCTGTTGTCAAGACTGGGTGACAAAGAAACCTATATCCTGCATAAATGTTTTGTTTTCTTGCTCAAAAACAGGTTCGATCTGGCTAATGTTTGGCTTCTGCTCAGAAAATGTGGTTATGAACAGTGGTGGTTTGGTTAGGATTGGATGACAAAATAAAGTCTATATCCCGCTTAAAGTCTATTTCTGTTTTCAAAATAATAACACTGGTGTTTGGGGCACAACCAAGCCCAGTTTGAGCTTCTGATGAGATTTTATGGCACATTAACTAGAGAACTTTGGTCAAGATTGGATGAAAATGAAGTTTTTGTTTTGAAAAATACATATTGTATTGTTTTTGTGAACAAGGAAAAAAGGCCGATTTGACATTTGACTAAGTGCGATCTTGACTTTTGACGTATGGATCTGGTATAAATCTGGTATATATGCACTTCCTGTTTTCTCAATGAGATTAATATTTCTGCCCTGTAGTTTTTTAAATTCATGTCAAATTAAAGCATAGATAAGCAAATGGCCAATTTTGCTCTTTGACCTCTAGGTGTGACCTTGACCCTTGACCTAGGGACCTGATTCATGAGCGTTACACACCAGGTCATTGCAGCTAACATTTGTGCCAATTAATTTAAGATCCGTCCATCCATGGCCAAACTATAGGCTAGACAAGCAAAAAAAGCCAATTTAAATTCATAGGGCAATTACTCCCTGAAAAATCATCAGCACGGACAAAATGCGCATTTCATATTTGTACGAATGCTGCAAATAATAATAATTCGAGTAGTTAGTTCCTGAGATCTTGCACACAAATGAAAATATTCCATAACAAGAGCTATCGGAGGACAGCACGCTTGACTTTGTTTGTGCTTATCAGAGTTACTGGCTTTTTTTCTAAAACAAGAAACATGGAAATTCCACGAAAACCAAATGTTTCGAACGAAATGCATTAAAGTCAGCACATCAATTAAATGTTTAGCAATGGTGAACTTGACCTTGACCCCACCGACCTTGACCCCACCAACCCCATATACAATCCAAGCAAACTGTCGATATAAGGCATCCATTTATTAAGTTTCATTAAAACTCTCAATGTCTTCTCAAGCTTTTGAGCATAAACTGTTTGTCTGTTTTTAGTAATGATGACCTTGACCCCACCTACCCCATATGCAATCCCAAGCCAGGTCTATATATATGATATCTATGTATGAAGTTTCATTAAAATATCTCAATGTGTTCTCAAGCAATTGAGCGGAAACCATTTTTTATTTTTAGTTACTCGACCTTGACCCTAGCCACCCTATATGCAAGCCCAAGTGGGGTCTCGATATAAGGTATCTATTAAGTTTCATTAAAATATCTAAATGCATTCTCAAGTTATTGAGTGGAAACCGTTTTTCTATTCTTAGTAATAGCGACTTTGACCTTGACCCTATAGGCAATTCCAAGTGAGGTATCTATAAGTTTCTGAGCGTACTGTTTGTCTGTTTTTAGTAATGATGACCTTGACCCCACCTACCCCATATGCAATCCCAAGCCAGGTCTATATATATGATATCTATGTATGAAGTTTCATTAAAATATCTCAATGCGTTCTCAAGTTATTGAGTGGAAATTGTTTGTCTATTTTTAGTAACAGTGACCTTGACCCCACCCCATATGTAATCATAAGTGAGGTCTTGATATAAGGTATCTATGTTTGAAGTTTTATTAAAATATCTTAATACATTCTCAAGTTATTGAGCTGAAACCGTGTTTGTATTTTTAGCAACAGTAACCTTGACCCCCACCCACCTAATATGCAATCCCAAGCGAGGTCTTGCTATAAGGTAACTATGTTAGAAGTTTTATTACATAAGCTTAATCCGTTTTGGAGTTAAAGAGCGAAAACAAAAAGTTGAGAAACTAGCTTACCAAAAAACTTTAACCTATCTAAATAGCTTATATGTAAAATTTAATGTAAAGAAAGTGTAAAATGGCCCATCATTTTGACAAATTTCAAACTAGAGTTATCAAAATTTGCCTATGGGTTCATTTTAATGTAGGGAATAAGTGCTTTAAGGTTGAATGAAACCCCTCAAGCTATTCCTGAGAAACTAGCTTACCGATAAACTTTAACATGTCCATATAACTTATATGTAACATTTCTAAGTGTAAAAAGACCCGTAATGTTGACAAATTTCAAACTATAGTTATCAAATTTGGCCTAAGAGTTTATTTTAATATAGGGGATAAGCATTCCAAGTTTGAATGAAATCCCTTAAGCCATTCCTGAGAAACCAGCTTACCGAAAAACTTTAATCTGTCCATAGCTTATATGTAAAATTTCTAAGTGTAAAAACGCACATAATTTTTAAATTTCAAACTAGAGTTACCAACCTTGGCCTATAAGGTCATTTTAATGTGGGGCATAAATGTTTTACGTTTGAATGAAATCTTTCCAGCGATTCCTGAGGAAATAGCTTACTGAAAAACTTTAACCTAGCTCGGACGTCGACGCCCGGGGCGAGTAGAATAGCTTGCCTTTTCTTTGAAAAGTCGAGCTAAAAATGATTTCTTTTTTTATATAAAAGGGCAACAACTCCCTGAAAAATCATCAGACCGGAACAACCTGACAATATGCGCATGTCGCCTTGGTAGGCAAGCTGCATATAAAGTTTCATTGACATCGAGTTATTAATTCCTGAGATCTTGCGCGGAAACAAACATTTTACTTACAAAATGTCTTATTGCTTATCAAAGGGCATTAACTCTCTGAAAAATCATCTGACCGAACGACCTTACAATATGCTGCATATAGAGTTTCATCAAATTTGGGCCATTAGTTCATGAGATCTTGCGCAGATACAAAGTACCGGACGGACAGATGGACAGAAAAAATGACGGACGGAAGGACGAATGGACATGGCATATGGCAGATAAAATCATCGGGAAATTTCGTTTCACACTCAGACAAACTGAATAGCAGTGGAATTAAAATTCAAACGGACGGACAAAGCGGCGATTATATACTCTCTCCTTCGGAGGGCATACTAAATACACATGCAAGTGTACTTACATACTGCCAAGGGAGTCATTGCCACGGACCTTGTCATTGGATTCATATAAACCTTCTCAAATAACATTTTATAAGTTTCTCTCATTAGTTCCTTTCGTTGCTGTGCCGCCATAGTGCTTACTTCATAAGGTAACACAACATGCAAAACACTTTTATAATTGTGCCAGTTACCTGTTATCTCAATAACAGACCCAGTTTTCGCATTCAAGACAGCTTGTTTTAATTTGGAAGCATATAACTGTTGAGTTTCATAATTCATTTTCCTTTTTAATTCACTGCCAATTTTGCCCGGTCGACAATCCTTGTCAATTACAACTACAAGTGAATTTACTTCAGCTAGAAATATGTCCCCTTTATAGCAGTTAATTGTCTGGTTCAGTTCATGCGACTGCAATTTTAGAGTTACATCACCAGATTTTCCTGTTGTTTTGTTGCACGAGAACGGTTTTATTGCAACGTGTTGTGTGTTTTCATTCGGACTGACATTAGTTGCTTTTTGTTTAAAACTAGATTCAAATTTGGACCGTTCTCGCCTTGAATGGCTTAGACTGCTAGATGGCAAGTTGAGTTCATCAAATGGTTCAGGTTCCTTGTTCCGTATCATACGATCAAACATGTACTGGATTTCCTGGACTGTGTTCAAATTCACATCAACGAAGTGAATCTCCTTCAGTGACGTGTTGCCATTGGAAACAGTCAAAAGGTCCAAAACAGCCTTTGCATACTTCATCGTGCAATACTTTATCGGAACACCAAAGATAGCTAGAATAATCAAATAATATATTATGCTAATATAGAACATTTATAATATTTATACCCATACGTGGTACACGGTTAAGTGTACTGCCAAGCTGATGCCTATTGCAAAGGGCAGATCGTTATGGAACAACACAATTCTTTACAACAAAATTCTGATGAAATGTAACTCAACCTGTAACTCCACTGAATAAAGTGACGAGTGTCAGAAGTGAGAAGCCTGATTAGATCTAGCAGTCAGTAGGTGGAGATTTTCCGAACCTGACTGAACCCATAACCTGGGTTTCCCAAGCAACAGTATCAATTGGTCAGTACACACTAGTGAGTTGTCTTAATTGTACAGGACATACAGTTCTAATCTCTACCGTTCACAATGTGTTGAATCGTGATGTTTTAAAATAATCTGTATTTAAAATTAATGGTTTATGACACAAGCCAGTGTCACCAGAAATACTATATGTTGTACCAATTAACAGCTCAACAGAGGTTAGAGACCAGGCGATATACTGTCATTAACAATTAGTAATACACTGATATAAGGGATATGTTCGAAAACGGAAAAAAAGATAGTACTAGCAGTAACATATCTTCATGCTGTCATTCTGGCTTACTTTTTATTTCATTTTGACTAGATATGAGCTTTATCACTCACAGTTTGTGACACACCAAGTGTCATTGGTTTGAACCCCTTTAATTTGATGTCCTTAACATTTGAGTCTTGCAAGCATTGAAGTGAAAGGTTCTGTATTTGAATTCCGCAAAGAAGACACAAGGCACCTTCTCTGACTATAATAAATTGGTCGTGATTTACATTGCAAACTGACCGAAAACTAGACTCAAAATTATAAGGAATAAAGCTTCAAGCATAAGCCGTATTCAGTAATATGAATGTTTTTAAACACGAACTGTAATCTTTAGCATAAAAACTAAATTTTGTTCATAAATTGTAAATGCAAATAAGACATACCAGAACTAATAGCAGGAAGTGCGATAGACCTCATTCCCAATTCATTTGCTTTGATAAAACTGCTCAGAACTGCATCATAAAGATGTTGACCACAATCTGCGACACCTTTCGATGTACTTGTATCATAGTCTATCCACTTTGGCCCAACAGCGTGAATAACACAACGATAATTTGGGCGTCCAGCTTTTGTTACTGCAACTTTTCCTACTGGAACTGGACCATTACATCGGATGTGTTCGTCTCCTTCCTTTGTTAGTTCATCTCCGGCGTCTTTTGCAATCGCATACGCAACTCCTGCACCGTGTGAAAGATGTTCATTAGCTGCATTCACTATGCAGTCCACACCTAGTTTACATATACTTGCCATGTAAACATATACTTTCATAGGCAAATAACTGCTGTAATCAACAAGATGTTCTGCATCCTTCATCCAACTATCATCTGATACAGTTGAATTACCACTACTGCCAAATGTTTCAGGCCCTTTATCAACTCGATTACGCTGTCGGCCTGTTTGCTTTATGTTTGACCCTTGCAGCAAAGATTTAATTTTCTTTGTGACCTTTAGAACATTATCATACCTCTCAACTAGAACTATTAAAGTCCTTGTATCTTTGAGAACTGTGGAAATGCAACCATCACTCTCAAGTTCATTGCACCAACCTTCTGCTTTTTCTACATGCTCCAATTTCAAAGGAAATTCTTTCTCAGCTTCAAACTGCAAAATCTTGTTTATGTATCTATCGTTTTTTTCTAAAGCACGACTACGACAAACCATAGTGACTGAATTTCTGTCACAATACAAATCACCGTCAATGTTTGACATCCCAAATAATTCTGATCCACACATTTCCCCCAACAGCACTAGCCTTTTCAGTTCAGATTCAATACTGTATGTTCTACAAACGTAATCTTTCAAAGAAAATCTGATATATTCAACACCGTATGAGGTTTGCGATGTTATTTTCACACTTCCATTAATGTCTTCGCACGTAAAGTATGGACGTTGAAACTTTTTGCTGTGCAAGTACTTAAAAATAAAGTTATTCTCTACCTCTTGTTTGGCAACGACGTAACTGCAGTTATAAATTGCCTGTAACAAAAAAATTAACATTGCATATACCACTACATATTTAACTAATACACGCATTCTAACTTAATTGTCCTTCTTTTTGCCGCTAACATTAAGTGTGTAGAATATGACTATAAAACTGATATTAAAAACGACAAAATGCAACTTTTAAATGCTAGTTTATAATAAATTATTAATAAATAAACGTACTGATGTGAATGTAAATATTTTGGTCTAATTAAGTTGAGCAGTTAAAATCCATTAAGTTTTTGTATTAACAATAGCAAATTCAACCAATTTTTGTTCAAACCAAGACCCAGTTTAACAAAATGAATTGACAAACATTTAAATTGGTACAAAAATGATTGGATGAAATACATATACAGAACCAAAAAAAACCCACATATTTAGCCAAAAGTGGCTGATTAATCAAATAATTTTTTATTGATTGATTTCAATCACTAGAAATATCCATGCTTAAATGCATATCAAATCATGATTAATCAACCCATCACTAACGGAAACAATGTTTTTAGGGAAGTGCAGTAAAAAGGGGTCATAACTCTTTCAAAATTTAGTGGTTTGTAAACACAGTCTAAACAGACCTTATTTGAATACATCAAGCTATTCTTGAGTTATCATCCAAATCATGCTTTTAGGGAAATAAATCGAAAGTGGCCATAACTCTGTCAAAATTTAGTGGTTTGGTCGAATTTGACCTGTATTCTATGATGTTACACATGTGTAACAAACATTATTTGAATATGTCATGCCTTTCATCCGGAAACCATAAAAATTAACCAACCGACAAGCTTACTCCTATATACCCCACCCCCTAAACTTTGCTTGTGGGGGAATAATAATTTTAATAACTTTACGATAATTAGACTTGAAAAGTTATGAGCATTTGGGAAAGGAACTATGGAAAAAGATCAATATTTTAGGATGATAAAGGAAAATTGTTTCTATAGCATAGCCTGGACATATTGACCTGTCAATGACCCTATTACAAACAGACAACAGTTTCCATATGGGATCTGTGCTTATGAGGAGTAAATCGCTTAAAATTGAACAGGCATGATATCCAGTACTTCAAAACGGACCAATGGATAGTGTTGAGAACCTCAACGAGCGAAGGCACAAGTTTCATATTACGATGATTTTTTATTTTAAATAGTGCCTTGTTTTATTTTCTATTGGTTTATGGTTTTAATACATCAATGTGCTTTGTTATGTTTTCTATTGGTTTACGGTATTAATGCATAAAATGATCATTATACTTCATATTGATTAAATAAAACTTAATTTACTGCTGAACTTACACATGGGTTTTCTGTATAAATTAAGTGCCTGTTCATATCGTATTGAATCAGAACAAGAGAGCAATATACGTCATGGGTCACTTATTTCTGTTCGAACTAAAATAAAAACTCTGACAGCGTAAAAAAAAGACTGTTGCCGATGAAAATAACTATAATCATGTGCATTATTAGGGGTAAATTTGCTTAACTGGAAACATTTGTTTGAAAGAAGTTCAATTACGGAGAAAAAGTGGAGACAAGGTCTGTTTATATGAATTTCTCAAAAGGCCATAACTCAGCATTTTTGATTTCAGAAAATCCGCCACCGACGATATGCACAACTAGACTTGGTCCTGATCAATCCTGTTAAGTTTTTTCCAAATCTGACCAGGGGTTACGGAGAACAAGCGCAGACATTATGTTTCAGGAGTCCATACATCAATACATACAACTGTCCAGCACAAAATCAGTATGTCTCCCTACCCACTACGTAGGTGGAGACATAATTATTTGACGAAACCTGTGGGACAACCACTAATGGAACATTTATGTCAGATCTGTCATCATCCGGCAATCTGTTTCTGATGAGGTGTTAATTAAGGAAACTGTTGATGACTGATCAGGGCAATGAGCACCAAAAGCGTTTGAGATTAAACAAAGATTACTAAATCAAGACAAACGAAACACTTACCAAGCGGGGATGTGACTTGATCTGAAACATCTCACCTTTACATCTTAACGACTTCGTGTCTATAAAGAAGTGACATTCATCACTTTGGTTTATTTGTAAGTATAAAAGTAGACATACCACAACAGTGTGTTACTTTAAGTAGAAAGCACATAATATATACTTCTTATGTTGAACCATTTATAAACACTTAATAGAAACGAGTCAACCAAACGTACCAGTAGGTCTGGTTTATTTTGTAAATATAAGCTTCATATTAAAATGTTTTCATGTAATACGTTAATGGTTCACATGAAGCAAGTATACTATTGTAAAACACCGTGTTGTAATAAAACAACACATATTTCAAACAAAATTATGGCTTGTATATGGCAATAACAAATACTATTATTATTGCAAAGCTAGTTTGTTCGGAAATAGCTTTGTTGCACCTCTCCGCCTTTGTAATATAACGAAACTCAACAAAGATTGAAACAAAACGTATTTGACACAATTAATCATTATTACAAGTTTTGGCTTCGAATATCACCTTCCCCCAACGCTATATTTATATTTAAGTGAATAATAACTGTACTTTTAAAATACAATCGGTTCCACACATAAATATGTATACAAGGCAATAATGATATCCAGTAGCGGGCCTACATAATACTGCTCAAAAACATTTCTAAAACCATATAAGTAAGAATTATGTCTTACCGGATTCTTTGTCGAAAACAATTAATGCTTGAGTTGTTCCCTCATAAAAAACTACTTGATGTTTGTAAGAGCTTATAAGACCATGCAATTCTTCTTTCAGTTTGTTTTCTGTAATTCCGTCTTTTATCCCATCAACAAGCACAATTTTTGTCTCATATCCTGCTTGAAGCATATCCATACGCCATTTACTAGGATCTTGAATACAAATAAAGGTTACAATTAAACATAATATTTAAAATAAAAAGTTGATGAGTAACGCACTAAATTAGATACTAAATGGACAAACGCAGTTTACTGCTGCGTATGAAATGCCTCATAGCTAACGTAAGTGATGGCGTGGGATAGGTATTTGATTATCCAACCTTTACTCTGACGTTGCTTACTAAATAACAAACATATCTGGACCATTGAAAATAAAAATAACATTGAACAGCGATTGGACAACATGTTTAATCACTTCAACAAGCAATTAGAAATTTTTCGAATTTTTTAATATAGCCATTTATAGGAAAAAATGCCCCACCCTCTGCCTCCTCTTATCCGTAACCATATGAGCAGCTTTAGCAAAAATCCACCGAGGCAACAATTCTGTAAAATTATTGCTAAACAATCAGAATCTTGGATTTTGACAAGCAGGTTTTCACAGTTTTCAATATAGCTATATACGGAAAAATGGCCTTGCGCCCTGGCGGCCATGTTTTCCAACGGAGCGGAACCATTTTGACAACTTCGGTAAAGAAGGACGCAATGAAAATTTATGAAATTAATTCGGAGATCTCGTTTGAAGAAAAGGTTTACGGACGCACTCATACGCTCATGAGCTCCCTGGCCTTCTGCAGTGGAGCCAAAATCATTACAACCACTGGACCAAATCAGATGTCAAACTGTACTTAAAAAAACATGGAAATTTCAACCAGAACGTCAGCACAAACATTTACTTTTTAGTAATGTTGACCTTGATATGCACCCACCAGATATGCTATTCCAATTGAGGCCTAGATATATGGTATCTACAAATGAAGATTCATTAAAATATCTCATGTCTTCTCAAGCTTTTGAGCTGAAACTATTTGTCTATTTTTAGTAACGATGACTTCAACCTTGACCCAACCCACCCTATACGCAATCCCAAGTGAGGTCTCGATATAAGGTATCTATGAATGCAGATTCAGTAAAAAAATATCTCAAGTTATTGAATAAAAACTTTTTTTCTAATTTTAGTAATGGCGAATTGACCCCACCCACCCCATAAGCAATCCTAAGCGAGGTCTTGATATAAGGTATCTATGCATGACATTTCATTGAAATATCTCAATTCGTTCTTCTTAGTTTTTTGGGGGAAAACGTTCTTTTATTTTTGTAACAGACATACATACCTTGACCCACCTACTCCGTACACAATCCCAAGCAAGGTCTCGAGATAAGGTGTATATGTATTAAGTTTCAATAAAATATCTCAATGCATTTTCAAGTTATTTTCTTTTTTCTATTTTTAGTAACACTGACCTTGACCTCACCCACCACATATGCAATCCCAAGCAGGGTCTCAATATAAAGTATCTATGTGTTAAGTTCCATTAAAATATTGTAATGTGTTCTCAAGTTAATGAGCGGAAACCCTTTTTCTAATTTAAGCAACAATGACCTTGACCCCACTCACCATGTATGCAATCCTAAGCGAGGTCTCGCTATAAGGTATCTATGTATGAGGTTTTATAACAATAGCTCAATCCGTTCTCAAGTTATAGAGCGGAAACAAAAAGTTGACAAAGCCACTACACAAAATTTTGGTAAAAAGAAAAATTAAAGAAGACACAAATATGAACAAATAAATAATCACTAGATGCTTGTTGGCAACATGTTCAGCCCGTTGACAGTAACAAAATCACATAATCTAACAAGAAAATCTTCTTTGACCTCTTAAGTGTGTCTTCTTTGACCTCTTAAGTGTGACCTGGACCTTTGAATGGTGAATTGACATTCTGGACCAGATGTAATACACCAATATTTGACCTATTACCTCCAAGTGTTACCTTGACCTTTGAGCTAGGGACACAGGTCTTGCGTGCAACACACCATCTCCACATGGTGTGACCTTTACCTTTGAGCTATGGTATCCGGTCTTGTGCGCGACATGTTGTCTCCATATGGTGAACATTTGTTGCAAGTCATTTTAAAATTGCCTGATGAATGATGGAGTTAAAGTCAAAATAAGCTATATTATGCCCATATTTGACCGTTGACCTCTAAGTGTGACCTTGACCTTTGCACTAAAGACACAGGTCTTGCCCGACACGCTGTCTCCTCCTGGTGAACATTTGTGGCAAATTATTTTAAAATTGTCTCATAAATGATGGAGTTACAGTTCGGACAAGATCGGACGGATGCACGCACAGACGCACGCACTGACGCATGCGCTCACGCACACGCACCGACTTTGTAACATCTAAGTGGAGCTGACTGCAGGTGGGCTCGACAAAAATTGCTCGAAAGATCAGATGCCCTTAATTGCATTAACAATTATATAGGCAGAACCCATGGATGCTCCTTGATGGTGCTTTGACAATGTGCGTATATGTGGTATTATTTTAAATCACTTCAATACTAATGGAGTTAAGCACTGCACCAGAAACTTAACAAAAGGGCAATAACAACATAATTATTGAAGAAAGAGTTATGGTCCTTGTACTCTTCACTTCCTCTCATTGTCCTCTTATCATTATATGAATTTTCACTCGAATCTCTTTAAAAATAATAGAATTAAGCTCCTCACACACAAAAAATAAACCAAGGGCAAAATAATATTGAAGAAATAGTAATGGTCCATGTGCTCTGCACTTCCTCTCATTGTCCACTACCATTCTATGAAGCTTTATTTGAATACCTTCAATACTAATGAAGTTGTAGGAAAACAAGAAAATAAAATAAAGGGCAATAACTCTGTAAATACTGAAGACAACAGAGTTGAGGTCCTTGTACTCTGTACTTCCTGTCATTATCCTCTTATCATTTTATGGAGCTTCATTTGAATCCCTTTAATACTAATGGAGATAAGCTCCACATAAGAAAATTAAACAAAGGGCAATAACTCAGTACATATTGAAGAACAAGTCATGCTCCTTGTGCTCTGCACTTTCTCCTTTTGTCCTCTATCATTATATGAAGTTTGATTTGAATCCCTTCAATACTAATGGAGTTATACTCCACACAAGAAAATTAAACAACAGGCAATAACTCCTTACATATTGAAGAAAGAGCTGTAGTGCTTGTGCTGTGTACTTCTTTTTATTGTACTCTAACATTTTATAGTTTTATTTAATCCCTGAAATACTAATGAAGATATGCTCCCGACAAGAAAATTAAACAAAGGACAACAACTCTGTAAATGCTGAAGAAAGATTTGTGGTCCTTATACTCTGCACTTCCACATATTGTCCTCAATCATTATGTGAAGTTTTATTTGGATACTCTCAATTCTAAGGGAGTCTCCGCACAAGAAGCGTGACGGATGGAGGGACGGACAGATGGACGGACAATGAGATTACTAAATTCCCCCGAAGTTCCCTTCAGGGGCAAAAAAGGCCAAAACAGTGATGATCTCTCACATATCTGCACCAACATACCCAGGTGCACAAGTTCACTTGCTGATTAAAGTGGTGGCGTAAAAATGTCAATTACACCCTGACAAATCGTCAAACGGGAACGACCTGACAATATCAGAACCTGGTGCAAAATAAATTCCCTGACTTTCCACTGACTTTCCCCTAACTAAATCCAGTTTTTTCACTGACCAAAAGCATCTATTTTCAACTGTCTCCTCCTCCCCTTTAAGCCTTCTGAACCCTCAGGAAATGAAGTGCATGAACAAATAATATTTAAGTCAGACTAGGACAATTACATTAAGAAACGTGGAAATTCCACGACAACCAAATATTTTAAACAAAATGCATTAAAGTCAGCACAAAATGTTTTAGTGAAGGTGACCTTGACATTGACCCCACCAGCCCCATACGCAAGGTCTAGATATAAGGTATCTACATATGAAGTTTCATTAAAATATCCAAATGTCTTCTAAAGCTAATGAGTGGAAACTTTCGTCTATATTTAGTAATGGTGACCTTGACATTGACCTCGACCACCACCTATGCACTCCCAAGCGAGGTCTAGACATCAGATATCTATGTATAAAGTTGTATTAAAATATCTCAATGTATTATCAAGCTATTGAGCAGAAACTGTTTTTTATTGTTTTGCAACGGTGACCTCGACCTTGACCCCATCCACCCAATACGCAATCCCAAGCATGGTCTCCATGTAAGGTATCTATGTATATGGTTTCATTAAAATATCTCAAGTTATTGAGTGGAAACCATTCTTCTATTTTTACTTATGGTGATCTTGACCCCACCCACCACATAAGCAATTCCAAGCAAGGTCTTGATATAAGGTATCTATGTATAAAGTTTCAATGAAATATCTCAATGCTCTCTCAAGTTATTGAGGGGAAACCATTTTTCTATTTTTAGTAACAGTTACCTTGACCATGACCAGACCAATCACATACGCAAACCCAAGCTAAGTCTCGATATAAGGTACATATGTATGAAGTTTCATTAAAATATCTCAATGCATTCTAATTTTTTTTTAGCGGAAACTGTTTCTATTTTTAGTAGCAGTGGCCATGACCTTGACCACACCCACACCATATGCAATCCCAAGCAAGGTCTCAATATAGGGTATTTATGTATTAAGTTTTATTAAAATATCTCAATGCATTCTAAAGATATTGAGCTGAAAACGTTTTTCTTTTTTTAGTAACAGTAACCTTGACCATGACCTCACCCACCCCATATGCAATCCCAAACGAGGACTCGAGATAATGTATCTATGCCTGAAGTTTCCTTAACATATCTCAATGCCTTTTCAAGATATTGAGCAAGCAGCAACTGTTTTTCCTTTGTTAGTGACAATGACCTTGACCCCACCCACCCCATATGCAATCCCATGCAAGGTCTCAATATAGGGTATCTATGTATTAAATTTCATTAAAATATCTCAATGCGTTCTCATGTTATTGAGCGGAAACCATTTTTCTATTTGAAGTAACAGTGGCCTTGACCCCACACACCCCATATGCAATCCCAATCGAGGTCTCGATATAAGGTATCTATGTATTAATTTTCATTAAAATATCTCAATGCGTTCTCAAGTTATTGAGCGGTAACCGTTCTTCTATTAATAGTGACAGTGACATTGACCCCACTCACCCCATATGCAATACCAAGCGCTGTCTCGATATAAGATATCTATGAATGAAGTTTCATTAAAATATCTCAATCCGTTCACAAGTCAGAGAGCTAAAAACTTGTTTCTATTTTAAGTTACAGTGACCTTGACATTAGGTATCTATGTTTGAAGTTTCATCAAAATATTTCAACCTGTTCTCAAGTTAAAGAGCGAAAACGAGTCAATCTAATAACCGAATTTTATCTTTGAAAATTTTTGTTAAAAACTATATAAGATATATATCTCTGACAAACAATAAGCATATTATGTATTTATACACACATTTTAGTAATTCAAAACACCTGAAGACTGCCATGGCCATAACCTGCAGATTTGTATAAATTATGTGTGTACCTCCAGACATATATTTCCCTTACTTTTCACTGACTTTTTGGAATTTGATTTTTCACTGACTTTTTTTCAAAATTCCCCCTACAATTCACTGACCTTCATTGAAATAATGCCATTGAATGCTGAGCAATTGTGCAATTTATGCCATTTGTAGCTATTATCAAAGGCCCATAACACCCAAGCACAGCGTTCAAGACGAATGTTTGCCGATAAATATTTAGGACAAAAATACGGAACTTTAAGAAAATGCTATTACAATATGCACTGACGAAATATTTCGGAGAGCATACAAATAACGACTTACATGTTTACAGCGACACTCATGTTATTCAAGCTGATGTTACATTGGTTTAATTTGATAAACACAACAAGCTTCTATCATGAGACCTTCTGATAATTATAAAAACAGTGGTGTCATTATTAACCGATTGCCGATCAAATTCATCGTTTCAAATCATGAGAAAATCGGTTGTTTTTCTCAGGGGCTTTATTATCGCAATAGGTAATATCACAAGGGGGCCCCCTAGACCCCTAGCCAAATCGCTTAGATTCAGATAAAAATCACTTGTTTCATTTTATAATGACAACCCTGTAAAAAGATTTAACACTGGAGTCAAGACTATGCATTTCGTTCCATTCGACACAGAGTTCAACTAACACGTTGAATTGATTAATTAATTAATATTTGTGTTTAATTAAATAATTAATTAACTGATTAATTAATATTTGTGTTTATCTTAAAATAGCTATTTGATAAATTAAGTTTACTTCTTCCCATTGTCAAAGGTGGTGGTTCTGTAGGATAATTGTGTCTGACCAGCAGTGAATTGTTCTTCTTTGGTTTTGTGCCATTAACCTCCTGGTTGCTTGCATTGTGCATCTGGGCCTCTTCCCTTGCACTGCCAGTCATTTCTTGAACCTTTTTCAACAAATCATTATCAGCATGCGTACAAATTGAATAAAATGAGATATACATGTAATATCCCATAATATGCATTTCAGAAAGACCTACTTGACATTCAGATACAGGATGTCTACAAAACATTATCACAGAAACAAGAAATACCCAATACATAATCTTTAAATATGTGAACACACGTATGTATATATAAACCCCTGGGTTAAGTCATTGTAGGAGTCAAGCATTTGTATACAAGCATGTAACGTGTGTTGCGGAAAAGTTTGAATATGGCTTTCTTCTAAAACTTGATTAATCATTATTTAGTCAAGCCAATGACATTTTTTATTTTGCATTGTATGTCCCCGCAGAAAATTCTCCTGCATATGACGGAACATACGACTCGGTTTTAAAGCAATTACAAGAGAGTTTAGTTGAGTACACCCATAGGCACTTCCAACTAGACCTTTATTGATTGCGTTTTTTTTCAAAAATGACAAATCACATCGGTTTCAAATTTTGCACAGCCCCAGGGCTTTTTTTCACCTCTTGGGGATGGGGCCCTTTTTTTAGCATTTTGGGGAAACATTTTCCTAGCAGGGGAATGAAAAATCCTGTATTAGGGGAAAACTGCATGATTTCAAATAATTTTTCCGAGGGGATGACGCCATATAACAGCCCTTACTTTTGAAGGAAAAAAAGCCCTGAGCCCCATCATACACAATTTCCAATACAGGTATGACAAGAGTGCCATGATGGCCCAAAGTGCTCACCTGAGTACTGGCAATGATGAAGGCCTTACTGTTGTGACACGCTTAAACAAATATGGGAGTGTACGCCAAAATGTCCTCAAATAATTTGTATAGCTGATTAACTCTCATACATATAACAAGTCAGGACTTGGATATATTTTTCCTACACTGGTATCCAACATTTCGCAGGCCATTTTCGCGCTGGCGACGGCTGCGCAAAGGTCATGTCAAGCTTGCCGCCTTGTTCCAAAGAGTAGAGTGCATTGCCATTTGACTTTTCTAAATTCAAATGCGCTTTAGATGTTATGGTCATAGACAAATTGTGCAAGTTCGGTCCAAATTGGTTGCAAATGAAGTCCCTGTCTTGCAACAAATCCATTATTGCATAAATGTTTACAATTAAGGGGAAATAACTCCAGTGTTCATGGCCTGATCTGTCTCATTTGCTGCTTGTGCTGAGATCTTATGGCCATACAAAACCTGTGGATTTTTGGTCAATATTGAATGAAAAATGAAATCTTCAAGCATGAAAAAGGCAATTTTCTCTATGAACGAAAAGGCATTTTTTTTGCATTTATTCCCACAAACAAGTGGCCATAACTCTTAGCTTTCTGGCCCATTTCAATACCAACCAAGATTTTATGGTGCAAGTTAGTTCAAGATTGAATATAAAATGTAGTCTTTATCAGGATAACGGTCCAAATTGTTGATAGCATACGGACGACGGACACTTGATGACGGATAACGCCGAGAGGTCCCCTATACCAATAGATCACCGAGCACTGCCTTTTCAGGTGAGCTAATAAAAATTGAATGGTTTAGTGATTATTTATATTTCTTCTTGCTCTAAGATGTCAAACAAATAATTGCACGAGATTTCGTGGTGCATGTAGAAATCGGATGCAATTTATAAGCAAAGTGTTTAACAATATTAATCCAACCAAAAAAACATTTAACATCAATTATTGCATGAATAACACCTTCCAATAAAGAATAATAGATGTTTCCAAAAATGTCTCCAAAATGTCAATCATATGCACTTAAATCTGCAATCACCCGCTCGCAATTGGTATGCAAGTAACCGCATGCCACGTACTTAGGTATGGGGTCATTATTATAAGACGTAACAAATATTTTTTTTTAGGTTACATGCCCAAAACAAGATGCTGTATTTGAAAAATACACATGCCTCCGGTTGGAGCTGGATAGCCCATTTCTTAGTCCAAATTAGGTCAAGATAAAGGTAAAGTGAGGTTGGGTGATATGGGTTGATTGGGAAGGGTCATAAGTAACAACTGTGTAAATATCCAAGTGTTGTTGCAAGTGGTGTTGGCGCTAGACGAAACAGTAAAATCTAGTTAACCAAGAAACAGCCCATTTGATTTATTGTAAGTGCAAATTATGTTAAGGTCAAGGTCAAAGTGAGGTTGGGTGATATGGGTGGATAGGGAATGGTCATAAGCAACAACTGTGCAAGTATCCAAGTGTTGTAGTGAGCAGCGTTGGTGCTAGACGAAACGGTAAAATATACTTAACCTTGTCACAGACAGCGGATGGAAAGAAGTATGGACAGGACAATTAATATATGCCTCTCACATTAACATGCAGAGGGCATAAAAATTAGGGTAGGTAGGTAGGAATTTATTTTTTATTTTGTAAATGGTCAACTTTAAGATTCTAAAACTAAATAAATATTCCTAACATACCAGTTATATCCTTAAACATTGTTTTGAAGTGGATGCTATCAACACAATACACTTAGTTTTTTATCTAGACCTAATCAGAGAGGTGCAGCGCCACGCCCCTTTATTGTTCCGCCACCCAGCCCTTTTCAAAGACAATTAGCGCCTTGTGCCCTCTTATCTATCATTTTTGTATATTTTCTAATAAACAAAGGGCAATAACTCTAGTGTTTGAAAACAATCTTGCCCATTTTTGGAGTCTGCTGAGACCAGATGGTCATACAAAAACTGTGAAAGTTTGGTTAAGATTGGATGGAAAATACAGTCTATACGTTGGAAAAGGGCATTTTTGCACTTTTATTGCATGAAAAAGGGACAATAACTCTGGTGTTACTGGTGTGATCGGACCCAATAACAATCTCATCCAAGATTTTATGGTCATACACAAACTGTGCACGTTAGGTCACGATTTAATAAAAAAAAGTAGTCTTTATCGCGATAACGGTCCAAATTGTTGATGGCATACGGACGACGCTGGAGAGGGCCCCTATACCAATAGCTCACCGAGCACTTCGTACTCAGGTGAGCTAAAAATGTGCGTAAATTGTATGCTTTTAACAGCCTCATTTTCATATGCAATTTCAAACATGCTTTTGTTTCGTCAATATTTATGATCAACGTGATAACAAAGGGCAAAAAGCATATAAATGTAGACGCAATGTGGTCTTTAATCACTAATTATGAAACAAGAGGGCAATGATGGCCCAAAGCGCTCACCTGAGAAATGGTACAGATGAAGACCATACTGTTGTGACAGGTTTGAAAATTAAGGTATCTAAACAATACACAGACAAGGATAGGATCAATTTTGATTTAAAACATCGGTTAGTGCAATGGGCTAACTCAAGTACGAGTTGGGTAGTGGATGTGCGTTATCTTTGCTAATGGTTCTCAAATCATTTTTCTCGATATTCTTACCTGACCCTTTTCATTAAGTCATTGACAATTCTGGAAAATGCAGAAACAGTAGATTTTTATGTCTTTTTCGCAAACAGTTTTGGAGAACTAGTTGCAATGCGATAATTGCTATAGCTGTGCTATAAGGTCAAGTTTCGCTTTTTCGTTGATAATTTTCTGTCCAATGACGATACATGATGTTATTGCAGGCTCTGAAGACATCAATGTTGCATGTACAAATAACTGCACGCAAGTCTTGCAACTGTTGGAAATCAAATTTTATCAATCAATTTTTATGGTCATGCGCAAAATGTGTAATTTTGGTCAAAATGGAATCAAAAATCATGTGTGCAAGCCAATCATGAATAACTTGTTGATGTTTTTTCCCAAACACAAGGGGCAATAACTCTGGTGTTTCAAGTCCGATCTTGCTTTTATTCGACTTCAACTGTAATCTCATGGTAATAGACAAACTGTGCAAGATTGGTGAAAATTGGATGAAGAATGAAGTCTTTTTCCATTTCTGTACATTTTTTTAATGAACAAAGGGCAATAACTCTGGTGTTTGAGTTCTGGCTCGTTTTTGGCATCTGCTGAGATCTTATGGTCATACAAAAACTGTCAGTTTGGTTATTGGATGGAAAATAAAGTCTATACGTTGGAAAAGGGCATTTTTGCACTTTTTTGCATCAAAAAAGGGGCAATAACTCTGGTGTTACTGGTGTGATGTGACCCAATAAGAATCCCATCCGAGATTTTATGGTCATACACAAGCTGTGCAAGTTAGGGCAAGACTGAATAAACTAGAACTCCACGAGAAGGATGTGTCGCCTGACGCCGGATATCTTAATGAAAAAGCGCTTAAGGTTAATGCTCAATTTTTATTTTTTTTACAGATTTATTGAAATCTTCACTCTGGCTAATTGCAAAGAAAAGACTAATTAAAACCAAAAATGAGACACAAAAATAAGTATGAAAATTAACAAAGGGCAATAACTCTGAAAGTATGAGGTGCAGAGTAACGGTTCTTGTGCACTGCACTTCTCCTCAATGAACTCTATCTATCAATGAAGATTCAAGTTGATAGCTTTCATAGTCTTACAGTAATGCTCCAAAGAAAAAGTAAACAAAGGGCAATAGCTCCAAAAGTATGTGATGCAGAGTAATGGTTTTTGTGCACTGCACGTCTCCTCAATGAGATCTATCTACTTATGAAGTTTCAAGTTGATAGCTTTCACAGTTTTAGAGTTATGCTCTGGACAAAAATTAAGTATGAAAATAAACAAAGGACAATAACTCCAAAAGTATGAGATGCAGAGTAACTGTTTGAGTGCATTGCACTTCCCCTCAAAGAGATCTATCTACCTATGAAGTTTCATGTTGATAGATTTCATAGTCTTAAGAGTTATGCTCTGGACAAAAATTTAGTATGAATATAAACAAAGAGTAATAACTCCAAAAGTATGAGGTGCAGAGTAATGGTTCTTATGCACTGCACTTTCCCTCAGTGAGATATATCTATCTATGAAGTTTCATGTTAATAACTTCAATAGTTTTAGAGTTATGCTCCAGACAAGCGAAAGGGGCCGCCGCCGACATAAGTAATACCTATATGTAGCCTATTCAGGAAACACAGAAATGAAGTCTTTATCGCGACAACGGTCCAAATTGTTGACGGCATACGGACGCCGGAGAGGTCCCCTTTCCCAATAGCTCACCGAGCACTTCAGGCTTAAGTGAGCTGAAAAATACATGTGTATACAATATTTCTTCCGATGATAAACAATAATTGTTGAAAAATCTGTATTCAATCTGAATTGCAGTGTTTGGTTTCTAAATTGTTTATCTTGACTTCAGCTTTTCATCATTACTCTGAATATTAGAAGCAATATTTTCATGAACAACATATAAACCATAAAAGTAAAAATACAAATATTTCCTATAATAAAAGAAGATGAAAAATAATACCAGGGTATAAGTATTTTACCATTAAGAAGCATGATTTTTGCAGTAATATAACTTGACAATAACACGAAACAATAATTAAGGAAAATGAAAATTGGTTAATTATTTGACCTGAAAAAAAACAGCATCAAACAGGTAAAATGAATCAGTCAGTAATTTAAATTGTATTAGCGGTTTGATATATTAATTCAGGAAAAAAAACCTATTCAAACCTAATGTGCCCATTTAAGCAGTGTTACCACGCGCAAAATGCCCTTTTTACAAGTCAAGCGACATGCCCCTCTTCCCTTCTAGATTAAACACTAATACTTATTTATCCAAAAAACATTTAATTATTGTAAAAAGGTAAATAAATCAAAAAAATATCTAACAAATAAAATGTTCTAGGGTCGCCCCATTTTTTTAAGGGTAGGTCGGGTAACCTGAAACAAACATTATTTTTTTACACCTCAGATAAATGTTCTCTTTATTTAGATTGAAATTTATTAAATCATTATTGTTAATGATTTTATTAAATATTAAAGAAAAAAAAACGAAAACATTTACTCTTAATTCTAACAGTGACTTTATCGTATTTTCGTATTTCAGCAAAGTTTTGTTTTGATATCATGTTTTATTTTTGGTAAGATTTGTATGAAAACGAACTTTCAGATAAAGGAAATTATATACATCGAAGTCTACTATTATTTTGTGTTTTTTTCTAAAGTTTTGAGAAATTCTGGCTAAAAATAAAGAAGATGGCCCTAGGTTGCTCACCGGAGTGTCAAGCATCATCATGGCTTTTAACAAAAAGATTTCAATATAGCCATAAAAGGAAAACTGTCCCGCCGCCCTGGTGGCCATTATTTTTAACAAATCATTTTAATTCCAGGAATTTGGTAGACAGTCAACCAAGGAACATGCATGCAAAATTATTCTGAATTCCAGCCAGTGCTTTCAGACAATAAGATTTTAAAAAGTTTTTAATAAAGCCAAATAAGGAAAACTGATGCGTCTCCTGGAGGCCATGTTTTTTAACAAATCAAATGATTTGAAGGAATTTGGTACAGGGTCACCCTAGGAACATTTCTGTGAAATGATTTTGAAATCCAGCCAGTAGTTTCAGACTATAAGATTTTAAAAGTTTTCAATACAGCCATATGACGAAAACTGCCCCATCCCCTGGTGGCCATTTTTTTTAACGAATCAAAATGATTTGAAGGAATTTGGTAAATTGTGACCCAAGGAGCATTTCTGTGAAATTATTCTGGAATCTAGCCAGTGGTTTCAGACGAGAAGATTTTTAAAGTTTTCTATATAGCCATATAAGGAAAACTGCCCCGCACCCTGGCAGCCATGTTTTTTAACAATCCAAAATCATTTCAAGGAATTTGGTAGAGGGTCACCCAAGGAACAATTCTGTGAAAATTATTCTAAATCAAGCCAGTGGTTTAAGACTATAAGATTTTTAAAGTTTTCAATAAAGTTATGTAAGGTAACTTCCCTGTCCCCCTGGCAGCCATGTTTTTTAACAAATCAAAATGATTTGAAGGAATTTGGTAGGTCACCCAAGGAACATTTCTGTGAAAACTATTTTCAAATCCAGCCAGTGGTTTCTGGCAATAAGATTTTTAAAGTTTTCCAGTTTTTAAGCTTATGGTTGCCATGGCAACCAGAGTTATAAACATTTTTTAAGAAATTGAAGGAATTTGGTATAGAACTAACCCAAGACACATTTCTGCCAAGTTTGGTTAAAATCCGCCTAGTGGTTTCAGATAAGTTGTTTGAAGTAAAATGTTGACGCCGGACGCCCGACACAGACTGACCACAATAGCTCACCCTTAAGCACTTCGTGCTCAGGTGAGCTTAAAAGTAATAGCTGATTGAGCGAAGGTCTTGTTAGAAGAGCCTATAGGTGTATAATTTGGGTAATATTGAGCTGTTTTTGTGTGGTGATTTCAATGCTAGGACTTTCCTGACTGTAATATCCCCGAGCTTAAAAATCTCCATGATATACTTTATGAGGAGATTGGAATAAATAGGAAATCAGTAGATGATAAAATTAATAAATTTGGAAAAGAATTGATTAACTTTTGCATCATGTTATATTGTAAATGGGCGATTTGGAGATTGAAGTAGTTGATTTACATTTGTAAATCAAAATGGTTCTAGTGTCATTGATTATTATATTGTTTCACTAGAGGTATTTGGTAGGGTAAAATCAATGATATTCTCATCAACAATATGCTCAGTCACTAAACAGTCATGTGAAATTCTGTGTATAATATATATTACTGTTTGGGTATTAATGAATATGTGTGTAATGCTCTACATTCTAAATAACATGTTATTTCTACTGTTATCAATAAACAACTAACAAGTACCTCAATTCCTGCCTTTTTTTTCAACATCTGCAAAATGCCATGGACCTCATTCATAGACCCTTTCGCAGTCAAAAAAACAACCTTTACGTTATCTGAAAATAAGAAAGCAATTCCATTAACACTGCTTTTAGTGACAGCAACATATATTAATACTTGATGACATACAGAGTATTCGTCCGGTGACAAAGATAAGGGCAGGCCAGACAACTAGAGGTTTGCTTGAGTGAAGCTCTTAAAAATATTCCTCACCCACGATATGAAGTATGGTGTTTTTCATGAATGTTACTAAAGCCACGCCTTTGCCTATACAATTGTTTAAGCTGTTAAGATGTTTCCGTTCTTTCCAAAGAATCTGTTAGAGCCACATTTGATACAAATAACAACAATAAACAAGTAGGTCTAGTGAAATTACAGGAAGAACATACATAAGCACTATATATGAAGAATTATTTTGACGTTGAAAATGCATTTTAACATTGGAAACGCAATCTTAAATAATTATTGTTTTTCTTAATTTTTTAAAACAACATTGTCACTATCTTAAATAATAATTATTTTTTCTTAATTTTTTAAAACAACATTGTCACTGTCAGTGACGAATGCCCCAGTATATGTCTTTTGACACATGTACTCTGCACTTCCTCTCAAAGGCCTCTATCAATATATGGAGTATCATTTGAATCCCTTTAATATTTTTAAAGTTATACTCTGCACAAAAAAATTAAACAAAGGGCAATAACTCAGTAAATTTTGAAGAAAGTGTTTTGGTCCATATACTCTGCACTTCCTCTCATAGCCCTCTATCATTATATGGATTATCATTTAAATCACTTCAATATTTATAGAGTTATACTCCGCACAAGAAAATTAAACAAAGGGCATATTGAAGAAAGAGTTACAGTTCTTGTACTCTGCACTTCCTCCCATTGTCCTGAATCATTATATAAAGTTTCATTTAAATCCCTTCAATACTAACCAAATTACACTCAGCACAAGAATATTAAACAATGGGCAATAACTCCGTAAATATTGAAGAAATAGTTATGGTCCTTGTACTCTGCACTTCCTCTCATTCTCCTCTACCATTATATGAAGTTTCAATTGAATCCCTTCAATGCTAATGGAGTTGTGCTTTGCACAAGAAAATTAAACAAAGGCCCATAACTCCATAAATATTGATGAAAGTGTTATGGTCCTTGTATTCTGCACTTCCACTCATTCTCCTCTATCATTATATGAAGTTTCTTTTGAATCCCTTCTATACTAATGGAGTTCTGCTCTGCACAAGACCAACAAATGGCAATTACTCCGTAGATATTGAAGAAAGTGTTATGGTCCTTGTACTCTGCACTTCCTTTCATTGTCCTCCATCATTATGTTGTTTCATTTGAATGCCTTCAATTCTTTTTTGAGTTACGCTCCGCACAAGAAGCGGGACGGACGGACGATGCTATTACTATATGCCTACAAAGTTTCATTCGGGGGCATAAAATACATATCATCGCTTCAATATAAATAAATGTACAAATACTAAATAACAATTATAACGTCCTGCTATTGTATATGTAACCTTTTGAAAATAAACGTCAGTGTAGCTCTCTTTGTTGTTTTGTGCAATACATACAATACAAAGAATAAGTTAAATAAACTAATGTAACTACCTTGTTCAAACTGCAAGAATGTGTCTTTACACCATTTTGCCTCACTGAAAACAAGTGTTACTCTCAATGGTCTTTGAAATATACGACCCATCATTGCCGACGCTTGACAAAATTGTTTCCCGATAGTACTGGTCATCAACGTGCCTGCATACGACAAGTTATATAAATACTTGCAATCAATAATACAGTAATCTAAATTAAGTTAGTAAATGTTATTTAAAATCAAAATTATGACACAACACTGTTTATAACTGATTAATGTATATTCTGTGTTTACAATAACAACAACTATCACTACATATTATACATATCCCCGAAGACAATTAAATACTGACTGAGTGAATTGTCTTATGAACAGGGATGTGAATCAATGGGAAAATTTACCTTTCAACATTTGAAAACCCTATGTTTATCCATTGTCTAATTCTTGCCAAAATACTTACAAAGGTCCTATGAAGGTTCCACAGTTATTAAACAGGCAAGGTTTTCCAACTTTACAATGTTTGTTGGTTTTTACCGTGACCATTCACCCTATGACACAATAATCAATAGGGATCCACTTCTAATCATGACCGACATCCATACCAATTTCAGAACCTAGAACTAAGGGTTTCAATAATTATTGCATGTTCAATTTTTATGAACTATTGGCAGTTTTTACCTTGACATTTGACCCTATGAACAAATAATCATTAGGGATCCACTTCTAGTCATACCAACCTACCTACCAAATGTTACATACCTTGGCCAAAGGGATGCATTGTTATTGTCTAGACAAGGCTTAAAAACTGGTCAGTTTGACCTGGTCCTTTGACCTAAGGACCCCAAAATCAATAGGGATTCTCTACTGGTTATGACCAACCTTTTATCCCAAGTAAGCAAGAACCTGGAGTAGTTATAACCTGGAAAAAATTTAACCAATATTTGTCAGTTTGGCTTGACATTTGACCATGGACCTAATAAACAAAAAGGACCCTCTACTAACCAGCCTACCAATAAAGTTTGAAGAATCGATTCTTAGGGTACCTGTAGTAGTTTCCCAGACAGACATACAATTACTTGATGCATATTTTATAATCTTTGGTCTGTGTGACCTTGACATTTGACCCTACGGCAAAAACAATCCATAGGGATCATTAACTAGTCATGGTCAAGTTATTGCCTGGATGAGGTTTGGTCTACAGATAAACAGACAGGCTGCTTTTTGTAGGGGGATAGGCAGCCTATTTGCCATATCTCTTAATATTAAAATCCTTAAAAAATTCCTAATCTAGACTGTGATCTGGATCACCACCAAAATCTTATAAACTGCTGACTAAACTATCTGAAAATTCTCCGAAATTGTCAGGCAAATACTTTTGTTGTAACATTGATAACAGACAAAGCGCCACGAAAAAACATAACCTCCTTGGCAGTGGTAATAACCATTATCATATACACATCAGATACTTACTGTCAACAAATATTCCTACAGTGTGTTCATTGAATTCTACTGCAAGTTTGAAAGCATCTCCAAATGCCTCTGATGTAGCCCGTTCAGAACCATCTGAACGTAAAATTTCATTTCTTTTAGTGCCACTGACTGCACCGCCTTTAATTAGAAATGTACATGGCAAACTTGACATAAAAACAAAACTAGAAACGTATTCACACACACAGATGTCCCAATGTATCTTATCCAGTCATTGCTACATGGCGCCGCTTTGGCTTTATGCATACAAATTACATTACAAATAATAATTGTCCTGTTATTTTGTTTTATTTGCTAATGTCTTCTCTACTTCTGTGAAGTATGTTGAGGTATCAAATATATCAAATGAATAATTTTAAAATTTTAAATAAAGAACCTTCACAAAAATTCAGTTCAGAAGAGTATTTCATAACGGAAATACTTTTTTTCTTTCAAAAATGTTCTAATGTCTTCTCTAATTCTGTGAAGTATGTTGAGATATTCAAATTTTCAAATCAATAATTTTCTCCATTTAAATCAAGAATCCTCAGAAGAGTATTTCTAACAGTTTGGCAATGCTGAGTTCTTGTTCTTTAGTGCTTTAGTTTACTCTGGTTGATTTAAATCATTCTGTACTGAATGAACAACATGTCTTTTTCAATTTTAAGACTGTTGAGAGGGTAATTTCCGAAACAGGTATAGCGGAAAACTACTTCTTTTCTTTGCAGGCAAACGAGTCAGTAAATCACAACTTAAAAGGACCCTTCCTCAAAACAGCAAAACATTCATGCCTGTGTTCTCACCTTTAAATTATTAAGATAATTTATGTCATGTGTACTATAATGTAGAAATCATGTGATTTATTACAAGTACAGTTACTAGAAAAAGCCAATTTATCAAAAATGTTACATCAAAGTAATGATACTTGTATGTAACCAAAATATTTACCAAGGTGTCCTGGAATATGACCACTAAATTAATGCGCTTAATCGGTTATTTTTTACTCGTTGCGTGTTATTTCCTGTTAGTGATTTTTATTCTGATTATTTTTACAACAAATGACTGCAATGTATTAATTTTAAACTGTGGTATGAACTAGAAATGTGTCCACAGACACTGATGCCCCCACCGATGAAGCCATTTCTACATGGCGCCGCTTTTTCTGTATGCATACAAATTATTTTGCCTAAGGAGAATTTTCCTTCTATATTGTACTTTCTGGTAATGTATCATTTTATTCTGTGAAGTAAGTTGAGGTATCACAAAGTAGTGTTCGACCTGACAAAAAATCAACAAAGGGTAGTAATTAAACCTTGTGGGCATTTATGAGTGATGGTTCTTCTTTGCTTCACTTACTGTTGCCATGTTAAACAATTCTGTGCAGAATCAACAAAATGCCTTTTATCATTATTGAATTATGCTTTACACACTCATCTATACATGGAAGCAATTCACTAACTTTGCGAGTCAGGTTCTTGCACGCGACACATTATCTGGTGATGGAAATCATTTCTGCCATTTTATCTGAAAATCCTTGCATGCATGACAATATAATGTTCTGGACAATTATTTGATTATTGACTTGAATTACTGACTTTGACCTTTCAGCTACAGACCTGGTGCTTGAATGCCACATGCTGTAATTTGAAAATTGTTCCATGCTGAACAAAAGTATGCTCCTGACAGAGTGGATGGTATTAATTCTTGAATGTGACCTAGACCTGGGACCATAGGACCATGCTTGGCACTTCTGCTACTAGTAAGTTATTTGAAAGTCCTTTCCCACTGGATAAAATTAAGCTCCAGATGGGATTTATGGCTTAAATTCTTTATTCACAATTAAGGGGAAGGGCCTAATCTGTCTCATTTTCTGCATGAGTTGAGATCTTACGGCTATACAAAACTTGTTGAAAATGAATTCTATGTCTTGCAATAAATTCATTTTTGCATTAATTTTCACAATTAAGGGGATATAACTGCTGTGTTAGTGGCCTGTCTCATTTGCTGCATGTGTTGAGATCTTATGGCCATACAAAACATGTTGAAGTTTTATCAAGATTAAATGAAAAATGAAATCTCGATGTACGAAAAAGGCAATTTCTGCATTTTTTTCACTAACAAAGGGGTCATAACTCCTATGTTTGTTGCCCAATCTGACCGATTGTTGGCTTCTGTTGCAGACGTATTATCACATACAAACTGTGGAAATTTGGTCAAGATTGGAAACAAAAAAAAGTCTCAATGAACAAGAAAGGCAATTTTTACATTTTGTTCTACATAGAAGGGGCCATAACTCCGGTGTCTTTGGCCTAACCTTATCCATTGTTGGCTCCTGCTGAAATCTTTTGGTCACACACAAACTGTGGAAGTTTGGTCAAGATTGGAAAAAAAAGAAGTCTTAATCAAGGCAAAATGGCAATTTGTGCCTATTTTTTTCAACAAAAAAAGGGGAATAACTTTAGTGTTTATCACCCAATCCGGCCCAATGTTCACTTATACTGTGATCTTTTGATAACAAACAAACCGTGGAAGTTTGGTCAAAATTGGACGAAAAATGAAGTCTTTTTGAACGAAAAAGGCGATTTTTGAATTTTTTCCCACAAACAAGGGGCCATAACTCTAAGGTTTTTGGTCCCATTTGGCCAATTATCAATACCAACCAAGATTTGATAGTCATACACAAACTGTGCAAGTTAGGTCAAGATGGCATAAAACATGTAGTCTTTATCGCGATAACAGTCCCAATAGTTGACAGCATACGGATGACGGACAACAGAAGCTGCCGGTGAGGTCCCCTATACCAATAGCTCACCGAGCACTTCGTGCTAAGGTGAGCTAATAGTATCTCTATGCAGGAAAAGGGCAATTTGCGCATTTGTTCCACAAACAAAGGTAACTCAGGTATCTGCTGCCCAATCTGGCCCATTGTTGACTTCTGCTGCGACCTTATGATCACACACAAACTGTAAAAGTTTGGTCAAGATTGGAAAACAAGAGGGCCAAATGGCCCTGGGTCTCTCCCCTGAGTTTCATTAGTCGAACAATTTTCCATGTGTGAGATTTGTATACTCATTTGGATATACTGATACAGACTGATGGAAATGCGGCCTTAAACATCATAGTTTGAAAAACTTAAGAGACAGCAGACATTCAAAATTTTGAAGTACATATTGAAATTAAAGCTTTTTCTTCAATTTGACCTTGTGACCTAGTTTTTGACCCCACATGACCCAGATTCAAACTCGGCCGAAATACCATTGGGACAAATGTTCTGACCAAGTTTCATGATGATTGGGCAAATAATGTAACTTTTAGAGTGTTTACAATCTTTTTATTCAATTTGACCTAGTGACCTAGTTTTTGACCCCACATGGCCCAGATTCAAATTCTTCCGAGATACCATTAAGACAAATGTTCTGACCAAGTTTCATGAAGATTGAGCAAAAAATTTGACTTCTAGAGTTTAAACAAGCTTTTTCTTCATTTTGACCTTGTGACCTAGTTTTTGACCCCAAATTACCCAGATTCGAACTTGGCCGAGATATCATTAAGACAAATGTTCTGATCACATTTCATGAAGATTGACCAATAAATGTGGCCTCTAGAGTGTTCACAAGGTAAATGTTGACGACGAACGATTCACGATGGAAGACTGACAAAAGGCGATCACAAAAGCTCACTGAGCACGTTGTGCTCAGGTGAGCTAAATATATAGTCTTTATCGCGATAACGGTCAAACTGTTGACGGCATACAGACGACGCAGACCCAGGATTTACTGACCAATAGCTGACCAAGAGCAAAAAAGCCACATTATTAGCTTGAAAGATGGGAAATTAACCTTCATTCAAACAAATGTTTCCTTTTTAGCAACAATGTGCTCATAATTCACGTGTTTGGCTTTTCTTGTGTCGCCAACAGTCTGTCAACGCTGTCAGCGTTTTGATTAAGTCATGTTTTGGACAACATCAATTTAGAGAAGTAATTCACAAACTTCACATTCACTTATGCAGTTATTTGAAAATCCTTCGTTACTTTACAAAATTATGCTTCAGACAAGAATTCAAACATATTTACGCACGTACATATGTAAATTTGTACATTTGTACACATGGACGGGGCCAACACTATATGCCCCCCCCCCCATTGTTGGTGGTGGGGGCATTAAAAGGTAAATAACTCTATAAAACCTTTCAAAACTGAATGGCATTATGAACAATTTTACGTTTAAGTTTTTAAAACATTATACATTTCCATTTAAAATCAATATTCGAATTTTAACGTCAGATATAATATTTTATTCTGTTTCCTGTATGTTTGTTGACAAAGTATCTAAACAAAATAAAATATGTTTTATAATTTATACAAACCTGAGGTTAGTGTAGATAAAATGTAAATACATTTATTAAAAGGTGCAAACTGAGGAAGAGCACAAACAGCTTTGCAAAACATATTTCCGCATCTCAGAACAGCAGACGATTTTCTGTACCAAAATGCAGTATTCAGCCATTTATCTGCAGAACAAAATAAAGGCAAACACAAATAAATAGCAAGGATTTCTGTTAATCTGAGAGATGTTCCCCCAATAATGGGCTTCATCAAGTGATTGGAATGTCAGTTATATTTTTACCAAAGCGTTGAACGCACAAGTGTCTTTCGTTATTGCATAACATTAGGCACAACATTAGGTTGTTTTGCAAGCTAATACCAACACAAATCTAATTTAAATGGCATAGTTTGGAAAGACAATGAAAATTGTCCTCAGTCTTGTTATAAATCAAGAATACAATTGAAATATAAACCTGGTACCCATTGCTGAACATGTTTATAGAGCTCACACATTGTCAATATAATTTAAACACATAACGCCCGATGAAGCAGATTTCTAATATTGATTCGTCTACATGTCGTATCCCCATAGCCAATTTGATCAGCGTCATGGTAACTTCTATATATTTTTTTCGTTTGTTAAACAGAATTTTTTGTTAGGCAATATGTCGCTTAAATATGTTAAAAATGTAATAGTACTTGTATTGCCAATGATATTTTCATCATTAATATAACAATTACCAAGACTTGATCATCTGTGACAATCAATTTTATTTCAGGTTAGAAAACATTGGGCTTTTAACACAACATCACAAAAATATTGTACATGATCATAATTGCACATTGAAATAAGTGCTGTTAGTAAATCAAGTATACCCGCTCTAGGTGGAAAGCAATCTTTTAATTATCTTATTTGGACGTATAGAGCGAAAACAGCTAAATCAACAACTTTTAGAGCGACAACTCCGCAACTTCCGAGGCTATTAGGGTGATTATTGAACTTGGCTGCGATATTATGCCTACCAACATTTTCATCAGGTTTACTGAAGATCGGACGAAAGCTGTTTAAATGGAGATTGAAGAGGTTGGAAACAGCTAAAAAGACAAACTTGAGATAATTCAAAGGCCAAAATTCCTATGTGCCTTGGGTGAAGTGTTTGATAATCAATCTTGGCTGAGATATTATGCTCTCAAACATTTGCATTAAGTTTGGTGAAAGTCTGATGACAACTGTTCAACTAAGAGGGCGGCAACAAATAATCCAATCATCAATGGTCAGGGCCTGTATTCACCAATCGATTCTTAGACTTACAGACTTAAGCATATTCTTAAAATTGTTCAGTTCTGAAGACTGTTACTGTGAATATTACTTGATATTCATCAACACAATATTTCCTTTTCCTTATTTATAATGATTTTTTTATGACATTAATATGGTACCCAGTATAATTGCAATTGCAGACATATTATTTCTTAAGTCTAAGACTATTCTTTATTCTTAAGCCTAAAAATGGGTTGACAAATAAGTGCCTAGGTCACTTAGGTCATAGCATAACATACTACATAGTCATTTACTCTTCTGTGTTTAAACCTATTCTTTGATCTTGAATAGAAAGCAGTGAATAATTCGATCCTTGTGAGCTTTCCAAACATTTAATCTTATTATCACATTCATAATCAAATTAATAAGCATTTAACAAAGATACGGGGTACAATGTATACAAACAACACTTTTTTCTTTTGCCTAGGCTACATGCCTAAATTGCATTAATATGGTAGCTTGAGATTATTATCATCATCGACTCTCAAGTGGATTAAACATTTAGTTGCTCTTCAAACAAGTTAGCACTAAACAAAATAAGAAATGAAACAAGAAGCACACGAGTGCCTGTACATGTATCGGTCCACTGGCTTATTAAGTAAGCAGTGTCAGAGGCTAAAGGAAAAAAGGCCACGCTCTCTGGCGGCCATGATTTTTTTACAAATCAAAATAATGCAAAGTATTTTGGTAGAGACCACGATTTTTTAACATAAATAAATAAATAAACAAAATAAATTACAAGTATTTTGTCAGAGAACCACCAAAGTAACATTTTTGTGAAATTATTTCGAAATCCAAGCCACAGTTTCTGACTTGAAGATTTTCGAAGTTTTAAACAGAGTAATGTAAGGAAAAATAGCTACGCTCTCTGGCAGCCATGTTTTTCAACATAGGGGACTCATTTTAGCAACTTGGTAGGGGACTCCCTAACGTTCATTTCTTTGAAATTATTTTGAAATCCAGTATTAAAGTGATTTCTGATGAGAAGATTGTCAAAGGACATAAACAGTCAAACTTCCCCGCCCCCTGGTTTTTTAATGAATCAAAATTATTTTTACAAATTTGGTAGACAAGCACCCAAGGAACTTTCTGTGAAATTATTTTAAAATCCAGTAAGTAGTTTTTGACGAGAAGATTGTCACACTTGCCTCTACAGCCATATACGGTCAGACTTCCACACCCCCTGGCAGCCATGTTTATAACAAATTAAAATTGTTTTTAGGAATTTGGTAGACAGTCATCCAAGGAACTTTTGTGTGAAATTATTTTGAAATACAGTAAGTGATTTCTCACAAGAAGATTGTCCAAGTTAGCAATACAGCTATAAACCATTAAACTTTGCCACCCCAGTCGGCCATGTTTTTAACAAATCAAAATTGTTTTCATGAATTTGGTAGACAGTCGCCCAAGAAACATTTCTTTACTATTCTTTTCGTCACGCTTCAATAAGCATTCGGTATTTCTGTGTGCACGAGTTTTTTGTTCGATTTGGCGGGTAGAGTCATTCGAGGTTCGCTTACACATGAGTTAACATTTGGTTCAGCATATTTCGATTTTAAAATTCTAGTTTTTGTTAATTATTGTTGCAAGAATATCAGTTTTCAAGCTACATTCGTAGATTACAGTAGGACAGAGAACTTTTGAAACAAACATGGTTGGGGTTCGCGAGTGCGCCGAGTTTCCACACTTCGTGTTCGTACACACAGAGTCTTGGTTCCTCAGCAGTCCACATTCAACAGGGCTATATATTTAAGAGGCACTTTACACACCGCCATTAGCAGCATTGCTAAAGCACAGCATTGCAAAGATGAGTATATTGTTCTGTTTTATATATATATGTTATGAATTTCTGAGTTTTATGGCTATTTTTTTTACAGTTAAGAAAAATTAATTAACATATTCGGGTTTGGGGTTAAAGATCTTAAAAGGTGTTTCAAATATTCATGATATTTTTTTAAATGGACAAAAGAACCCTTGCATTTCTGCTTATTTTTTTGTATAGCTGTGGCGTAATTTAAACCTTTTATTTTTTGGCCTTAGAGGGTTTCCAGGAAGCCTTTCTGAAAAGAAAGACAACTTTTAGATTTAAGCCATGTGAATCAATTTGTAAATCATTTCATGTGTCTCTGGGTATGAGGTTATTCGATAATTTTTTGGGGCGTTGGGACTGAGTCTGGATTTTAAAACACGTGATTGGAACCAGACGTGTTCACGGGGTTTACTAAATTGAATCCTGGATAACTTTACGGGGAGAGATGTGGGGGTCATTCGCAAGTTATTTGGCAACATCACTGCTTACAGAGGCGAAGTGATGATCGATACATTTTGATTGCATTTTACGTTTCGAAATTACAATATTGTTCACACGGTAGCATCCTTTATGTTATTATCTTATGATATAATTATTTATATAAGAGGCAATACAAAACATTATTTTAAAAGGAATAATTCATGCATACCAATACTCGATATGTATGTTTGAAAGCCGTCCGTAATGGATTTGATAATGTAAATAGATGTGTCTGTTATACAAAATATCAAATGCCTACACTTGACTGCATGTAGAGCTGTATGTACGGACGAACACACATACCTCTGGGGCGGAATATGATAAACAATAGATGAGTGATGTGTCTAAATGAATATTTTATGATCAATTTGTGACAAATGCTCAAATTTGTAACTACATGAAATCCAGTCAGTGGTTTCTGACAAGAAGGTTGTCAAAGTTGCCTTTCCAGCCATTCATGGTAAAACTTCTCCATCCCCTGGCGGCCAAAATTTTTATTCAGTCACAATAATTTTTTGGAATTCGTTAGACAGTCAGCCAAAGAACATTTCTGTGAAATTGGGTGAAATTATTTTGAAATCCAGCGATTGGGTACAGACAAGAAGATTTTTTAAGTTTTGGGTATTTTTCTAAGCTTGTGGTTGCCATAGCAACCAGAGTTTTCTATATATTCAATTTAATTGAAAAAAAATTAATAAAGCACCACCAAATAAACATTCTTGCCAAGTTTGGCTAACATCTGCCCAGGGGTTTCACAGAAGAACTCGTTAAAAGTATGACCCCACCCACTCCATATGCAATCCCAAGCAAGGTTTAAATATAAGGTATCTTGATGCATTCTCAAGTAATAGATACGAACACATTTTTTCTATTTTTTGTTACAGTGACCTTACCTTGACCCAACTTAACCCATATGCAATCCCAAGGGGGGTCTCGATATAAGGAATCTATGTATTAAGTTTCATAAAAATATCTCAATGTGTTCTAGCGTTATTGAGCAAAAACCGTTTTTTTATTTTTAGTAACAGTGACCTGGACCTTGACCCCACCCACCCCATATGCAATCTCAAGTGAGGTCTTCATATAAGTAATCAATGTATGAAGTTACATTAAAATATCTAAATGCGTTCTCAAGTTATTGAGCAGAAAACCATTTTTCTATTTTTAATAACAGTGAACTTGTCCTTGATCCCACTCATTCGAAATGCAATCCCAAGCGAGGTCTCGATATTAAGTATTTATGTATGTAGTTCATCAAAATATTACAATCTGTTCTCGAGTAAGACAACGGAAACAAAAAGTGCTATGCCTGCCCGCCTGACATATGCCAATATAATAACCAAAATGTTTCTTTGAATAATCTGGTTAAAAATGATTTGAAGGAGTTTAGTAGAAAGATAATCAATGAACATTTCTGTTAAAATATTTTGAAATCCAGCAAGTGGTTTTCGACTTAGGCTACAGCGATTACTGACGGCAATGTTTATTTAACTAATCGAAATGGTCGAGGGTCACCCAAGCAACAATTCTGCAAAATTATTATTAAAGCTTTTGGTCTTTTGGTTGCCATGGCAACCATACTTTTCCATATATTCAAATGAATTGAAAAAATGTGTTGAAGGACCACCCCAGCAACATTCCTGCCAAGTTTGGCAAAAATCCACCAAGCAGTTTCAGATAAGTTGTTTAAGTAAATTGTTGAAGATTACAAGGAATGACTGATGCAGGACAATGAATGAGCAGAATAGCTCACCAATGAGTACATTGTGCTCAGGTGAGCTAAAAACAGTAGTTTCTGATCTTCAAAGTTATCAATACATCCATATATACATGCAGCCATGTTTTAAAAGAAACAACTTTAACAATTTTATATCAACAATGCCGAAACAACTTTAACTATTTTATATCAAATCGTCCAATTTACAATGCATTTTTGTTGGGAAAGAATTTGGTGCAAACGTCAATGCACAATATATTGTAACTCTAAGACGGCAATAAATATAACATCCTTAATTTTGGTTGTGTTCTGTTTAAGTCTCTCTAACAAACTGATTATTGTCATTTTTATATTTGAAATACACTTGTGTAAGGCAATTGAAATAGTATTTAGCATGTGAATTGACATCGACTTTCATTTTGAAGACGCCAAAAATGGATGTCATTTTGTATATCAGATGCCAAATTGTTAATTGATGTTCGATGTACATTTACATCAATTTACTTTGTGAATAGCAACACGCAAAATTTATGCCAAACATGTAAATGGTTGTCAGAAACTTGTTTCAGAGCTGACAGAGAAAACCATGATAACGTGTATTTAACAATTTAAAGACATTGCTGCTGATGTGTTTGTGAACATAGATAATTTGAAGGTGTATTAAGGGTCAGCGAACAATTACTTTCTGTTAAATTATTTTTCATACAGCCATAAATGAAAAGTTATTGGGAATGCTTTCAACAAAAACAATTTAAACATGTTAGAGTTTCAACCCGAAAGATTGCGTTACTAAAGCTGATATCAGATAAACTGGCTAATTTTGTTCAGCTAACGTGTTTGAAATGCATATAATGCTTTGCTCTAGAATAATGCATATCATTGAATAAATTGGTTATGTGTACAAAACATAAGCTCACCTTTCTCTGCTTGGAACGCCTAATATGAAAAAGACAGAAGAAATTAATAAAAGCAGTTGTAAACAACCCATGTTTACATATCAAACAAACAATCCACTAACATGTTTAGAAGAATAAACACACATTTAAATATGTCAATAATACGCAAATATGCCTTCAGATAATACAAACGCAATCAAGACATTAATGAACTTAAGAACAAGATTTGACAGTTCCTATGGAACCTATGTCCTAACTTTCCATAAGCAATTTAATAAAATGTCAACTAATTAATGAGAACTAATTAATTTGCAACATGGCATTTTTGCACATGCGAATAGATATATACTGAAGCAAAAACTAAACTTAAAACACATTAAACCTTAGCAAAAGTTTCTTGCTTGGTTCAGTTTATATAGTATCCGACTCACTACAATTAGTGTAATAAGCAAGAAAAATAATATATACCATAAAATGATCATGATTTTCGGGATTTATAACTATCATGATTTCCTTCACAAAGTCCAGTTTCTTCCAAACATATTCAATGGCTTCAAACATTGTTTGTGCCAGTTTTGTTACAGTAAATCCTGCTTTACCAGTCCCCAGTGCTGGAAATGCGATGGAAGTGAGCTGTTTTGCATCAGCAGCCTCAAGGCAGTCTATTATAAGCTTCTTCATATCCTGAAAATTTAAAAGAACACAATGCTAAAAGGTATGAAAAGTCTACATAGGAAACTGTTTATGATTTAAAACCTTCATGTTTTACATAGAAAATATTTAAAACAAGTATTTTCAAAAATCAACACAACGTTTTAGGGGCATTTGAACACAATTATTCCGACGTGGAGTAAATGTTTAAGAATCGGCAGCTAAATACTATTAAAGATAACAATAGGTACCAGAGCTCTTAGAGAACCAAGAACTTGATTATTCAAAAAATTTCAGTTCATGCATTTTTTAAAGTGGATATGAAAAAGAAACAATTTTAAGACAAATACCTACAAACACAAAATGTGTGTATTAATAAAGATAGTGAAAATAGAGTTATTAAATAAAGACCCCTTCATAAAATCTCTACCAAGAGTAACAAATACATAAAATATAAATTTGTAGTTTTGTATTCGGTGACAATAAACATGAGGGTCCAGGATGGTCCTAGGTCGCTCACTCAAATTTAATGAATCACAGTGTCTTTAATATTTCAACAAGAGTGTCACTACCCCTGGGTCGCGCATCTGATTTAATTAATTCATACTGACTTGAATAAAAATCAAGAGCATGAGCATGCTCAGTCATATTTGAAGTAAAACGTAGACGTCGGCCGCAAACAACGATGGACCACTGACAGCCAAGAATTTGTACCTTTTAAGATGCTTAGAAGGAATTAGGTGGAGTCACATTTCTGTGCATTTATTTTCAAACTCAGGAGGTGGTATTGGACAAGAAGATTTCCAAAGTTTTCAACACAGCCATATAAGGAAATTTGCCCTGCCCCTTTAACTTTTTTTTAAAAAACGAATGAAAATGTTATGAAGAAATTTGGTTGAGGGTAACCCAAGGAAAGTTTCTGTAAAATTTTTGTAAAATCCATCCAGGTCTCGATTTCTTGAATAACAACCTTAAGACTCCTATTTCATCAATCAAAAGTTGTATTTTAAAAATTAATTTATTGCGTTATCTGACATACAATTTTCATTCACAATTTAATATGCCTTTACAAAGTAGAACCGCTACTGTCATGGCACAAATACCCCTGCATGCGGCTTTGTCACATAGATATTGATACAAGCAACATATAGTTTTGAGGTGTAAAAATGTATTAGTTAAGCTGGGGAAAGCAATTGACAACTGGCTATAACTCCATAAATAGTGCAGCTAGAGTTATAATTCGTGCGCACTGCACTCCAACAAACAAACATGTGTCCATGTATGAAGTTATAGTTCAATCACTTCTGTAGATTTTGAGAAAATTGACAGACAATGAAAATTGACAAAGGGAAATAACGTAAATAATACAGCTAGTTATAAATCTTGTCCACTGCACTCAGACTAACAGCCATCTACCCATGTGTGAAGTTTGAGGCCAATCAATTTATGAATGAGCAATAATTGTGATCTCTTCCCTGGGTTTATATACCAAAGCCTGATCAGTCTTTTGATAGTGGTAATAAAACAATTTCTTGTGTATATACTTTATTGAATATCTCCGTTGCGTTGGTTGGGTCATTAGACTTATGCACCATGTAAGACAATTATTTATTGACCAATATGAATTATTCGTTACACAAATAAGGGTGTATTATAGGTATGCTTCTCATAGGTTAAACTTTTATTTACCCTTGTATTAGTAATAAATATTAAATAACATAGCAGCGTTTTGTGGTATTTCAAACTGAAGACTGACGCTAGACATTGGGCGAACAAAGAAGATCCTTCAATGTTTTCAGATAGTTTATGTCATTCATATCATTATTACAGTTGATCATTGTAAGCAAGTATAGTATATGTGTATGTTACATGCACATGTTTTGTATGTATTCAGTTGTCAGATTGTTAAATACTGTCGTTTTAATAGAAGCAAAGACTGTGAGTTCCATATTTATAATGTTTTTTTATTATACTTTTATATACAATGATCTATTCTGTCCTCCACATAATAGTCTAGAGTACAATTCAGCTTTATGATTACAGATGACATATCATCATTTTGCTGTAGTATCATGTGTTTCAGAGTGTTGAAGTTACCATTGGAATGGTGCTACCAGTATATCTTATGATATCATTATGTGTTTTGTTACTCTTATATTTTTAAATTGTTAATTTTATCAATATGCTTATGATCGTTATCATATTATTGATCTGGATTTTACTGATGATGCATGTATGTTTACAAACTATGTAAAATTAACACATTGCGTACGTGAATGAATTTTGGATTGTTTATCGCATTCCGGTTAATGTACAGATGTCATTTATTTTGCTGATTATTTTAATTCTTTAACCTGGTATTTTTATGTATAATTTTACCAGTCAAAGGCATTGACAAACGTTGATAAATTATGAGATGATTTATTGCTGTAATCTAACATCTGAGAGACCATGTAAGCTATATGGCTTTGTACCTGTATATTGACCCACATCCTACATGAACTATAAATAGTAACTATTATGTTGTCTGGTTTCCAGAGATGAATATATCTTCCTAGAGGTGTTGTTTGACCACTACTAAGTTAGAATGACAGTTAAAAATGCTTTTAAAACAAACCTTAACGGAAACTTTAGCAGAAGTGTCAAGTGACTCGGAACACACGTAATTGATTCCGAACCCCCGCAATCAGTGCATACAGTTCAACAAAATATGTAAAAACAATACTTAATGTTAACACATGTTTCAAACACACATATTGAAGTTGAGATATCTGTCTTCCAAAGCATATTTAGGTTCACGTGATTGAAAGTACATTTAAAATGAAGAGAATGTTTTGACGTAGGTGACCTGGAACTATCCAATTGATAGTATAAGGCAAACTCCGAGACCTCTGGCGGCCATGTCTTATAATGAAACAAAATCCTTGAAGGAACTAGGCAGAGCAACACGCAAGGAACATGTAGGTAAAACCATTATGAAAACTCAACAGCCGTGTCTGACAACAAGAATTTCATAGTTTTCATTATAGCCAATTTAAAAAAATATTGTGTTTTTTTTTAACAAATCAAACTGAATTGAAGGAATTTGGTAGAGGGTGACCCACAAAAATATATGTGAAAAATATTTTTAAATGCAGCCAGTGTTTTCTGAAAAGAAGATATTTAAGCTTTTAAGATTTTTAAAGGTCCATTATGTTACAATAATGTGAAGTAAATTTCAACAAAACAGTGTTATACATACCGGGTTGCCATTTTACGACAAGAAAACAATATACTCAAAGTAATTTTAATTTGAATAACTTAATAAGAAAACGAAAATGAAATGACTATAAATAGATACCGACAGCAACACTATATAGAGAGACCAGACTGACTGACAAGATTAGCTTATCCTTGAGCAAAAATTAAATGGAGAGTTTAGAGATGTTTGAATGTTGAAACAAAGCAACATCTACAAATGACAGCAATGACTTAGTCCTTGTGCTTTGATCTCACATGCTATATCATTCGGGTGATCAATAAGGCGCACCAATTTGAAAATCCCTCCAAAGATTGCCAAATTGTTCTCTTGACAAATATTTGACCTTGAATTTTGACCTTGGGGACAGGGTACTTATCTGCAACAAACTGTCCCACAAAGCTTTTCATTTCCGCCAAAGTTATGATCCAGACAGTGCTATTGATTACTTTCTTATGTTTGCTATTGAACATGAATTGTGTCCTTGAACTTGGAAAAATCGACCTGGTTCTTGCACAGGACACAGTCTCACAATGAGTTATTTGAAAATTCATCCATGCTGTAACAAAGTAATGCTCCGGACAAAGTCTTACGGATTGATTTATTTTATTTGACCTTTGACCGAATTTCATCCTTAACCTTAGACCATGTTTTTCAAACATTTATAAGCACACACAGGTCACAACGATATACAGGAGTAACGACCAGATTAATGAAATGCAAAAGTGTCCATCGATTTACGTAATGAGAGGTGCATGATAATTAATATAACAGCCTAAACAAACCTTCAATAGTTCATCCTCTTCATTTATTTGCTTTCCTTCGGTGTCACGGCATACACCTACTGCACCATGAAAAATGAATTTACATGTTTCCATGTTAAAGGACTCTGTCTCAATAAATTCGCCAGCGTTGATTTGTTTCTTCTTTTGGCACACTGCTGACTGTAGTTGATGGCCTGCTTGAGTAAGCAGCTGATTCGAAACATAGCCACTTTTTAAGTTCAACTTCTGTCCAATACTGTTCACTAAAACATCAGCCTGCAGAAAAGAACAGCTAATTCTTGATATTTAAATTTATAATATTAAACCATAATAAAAATACATATCACTGCAGGTTACTTTATATATGCAATTTAAAGATAGGACAAAAGGAACATCAACACAAATATTTGCACAATCAATGTGTTAAGATTATATTTATTTCAGATTACAACTTTAACAAAGTTATCATAAGATTTAAAATAACAAATTGTGAATAGTTTAAACAATAACTTATAACGTACGTAGTTAAATGAAGGTATATGCAAAATTATTTTGATTACCGTATGTCATGCTGTTAGTATTAATAAATGCTTCAGGTATTAGCCAAGAATAAACAACATGCCAATAATTTGCCAACACTGATATGTTAGTTTGTACAATAATATGTTCAGGAAAATAAGTAATGTTTTAATAATTTTTTGTGTCAGTTCTCGGAATTACCTTTGTTGCTGCTAAATTTCCTTGAACAACAGTTACTTTCAATGGTTCTGAAACAAATTATTTAAATAAAAAATATGTTGACAGAACAATGAAAATCCAGAGTAATGGAGATAACGTTTATTGGCAAAAAGATGCCCTTCAAATGCATACTCCTTGTAAAAGGCAACTTAATACTAAAGGCCAATTTCCCTATGGTTCATTTAGATAATGTCAATGCAGGGGTGCGGAAACCCTATGCCAGACTCAGATACTTTAACCGTCGGACGAATAAATTTTTCCTGTCAACTTGTCCACGGACAAGTACAATATTGGTGTAAAAAGATGATAAAAAATTTGTCTTTGTTTGTTAGCGATATATCTGACTTGTGGCCAAAATAGTATTCTAATCAATGAAAACATCGAAAATGTATGCCCAATAATAACCAATTACCAATTTACGTCATATTAAACCCAATCACAATGGAGTCTGTTTAAATTTACTGAACCGTTAGGACTCGGCCGTCACCAGCATTCTAATTACGTCATTTGGAAAAGCTGCACACGTCTATAGTTCGAGCCTAGATTATGATTGTCTAAGCTCAGTAAGCTCGTTTTTTGGACCTCGAATCCGGTAGCTTTACTTTTGAAACAAATTGAAGTAATTTGATTTTCTTATACTGGCATTAAACTCGCAATGACGTTTATGAATGTTGCTAGTGTTCATCTATGCGTTTTAACGTAATAGATCGTTATTTTATCAATTCAGATAGCAAACAAGTAGTACAAATTGTGTGAAGAATCAAACAAATAAAAGAGCAAATCTTTGCTCTCTGTCACATAACGGTCAATGATAGTCCAAATTGACATGTTTATTAAACATACAAGTTTCTGCTGAGAATTTATAAATTTTTATCTGGCACTACTTAGTTAAAGAATCACGAGAAAACAAAATTACATTGCATTGCAATACTTAAATACAGTCATGCGCATATTTATGTTACATAATATACATATGAAGGTTGCAGAATAATGTTTTCACTTGGACAATTGACATTTACTTGCAGACAAGTAGATTTTGGCACTGAACTTCTCCGTGGACAAGATAATTATTTTGATATTTCCACATCCCTGGTCAATGCATGAATAATTAAAGCCTAATTCACAATGAAAACAGTAGGTTAATAGTTGTGAATATAATATATATATGATTTAAATTAATTGAGTACATAGTGTTTCAGAATTGGTTATTTACGCACATACACGCCTTATCTGTTGCTCTGTATATATCTACTTAATAGAATATAAAATTAAAATCTTATTTCAAGTCACCTAATTTGCAGTTCTCATACCACATATTACAACTGCTGCCAGCAGCAAAAATGTGTTCACACTGCAAAAAGATGTGATCATCTTGACAGCAGAATATTATTTCACTGAATGATAACATTTTGTCGAAAGAATTAGTAGAGGCCCTCCACAGACTATTCAATAAATATTTAAGATCATATTCTTTTTCTCTGGTATTTGGAATGCTGACACAAATTTTCTCTAAATTCAGTTTATCTGCTTCTGTGAACATGGACTCCACAAGAGATACTAATTTCTTTTTGACTGATGTACTTCTTTCATAGATGTTCAAAACACCACTCTGTGTTGATTTATCACTTTCTGAAACAGACAAGGGTTAATATTCTAAAATAAAGTTTCTACATTTTTAACAATCAAATGACGACTTACAACATAATTGCAAGTTACTCTAATGATTTCTATCAAGTAATGGCTCCTATCTCTAGTTGAAGTTATTCTTAATTACAATCATTTACAATCATTTGGGATACTGGGATCAATTTTTAATTGTTCAGTTTCACCGGAAAATTGACCCAGTTATCGCAAAAGGAATCCGCCATAATACCTACCCTGTAAAACAAAATATGCCAAACAATTCTCAGCTTTTTCAGGTAAGTGCAATGGGCTAACCAAGAGTTGGGTAGTTGATGTGCGGTGTTTTTTGCTTATGGTTCTCAAATCATTTTTCTCAACAGTCTTACCTGACTCTTTTTCATTACGTCAGTGACAATTCTTGAATATGCAGAAACAGTAAACTTTGATGTCTTTTGCAGATAGTTTTGGAGAACTTAAGTTGCAATGCGATAATTGAGATGGCTGTGCTTTAAGATCAAGTTTTGCCTTCTCTTTGATAATTTGTCTGTAAAATGATGATAAATAATGGTAATGTAGGCTCTGAAGCCATCACTGTTGCATGTACAAATAACTTCATGAAAGGTTTTTAATTGTTGGAAACCCAATTTTATCAATCAATTTTTATGGTCATATACAAACTGTGTAAGTTGGGTTAACATTGAATAAAAAATCGTGTGTGCATATCATTGATAACTTGTTGATGTTTTTACCACACAGAAGAGGCAGTAACTCAGGTGTTTCTGGCCTGATCATGCTTATATACAACTTCACCTGTAATCGTATGTTCAAAGACAAACTGCGCACGATTGGTGAAGATTGGATGAAAAATGAAGTCTCTATTCTCAATAATGTCCATTTTTGTTGTTTTTTTTTCACAATAAAGGGCAATAGCTCTGGTGTTTCTGGCCCAATTTTGCTTATATTCGACTTCACTTTTCCTTTAATTTTATGGTCATATACAAACTGTGAAAGATTGGTGAAGATTGGATGAAAAAAGGTTTCTCAATCCTGAATAATGTCCATTTTTGCATACTAAAGTTTTTTTTCACAAAGGGCAATAACTCCGGTGTGTCTGGTCCGATCTTGCTTATATTCGACTTCAACTGTAATCTCATGGTAATAGATAAACTGTGCAAGATTCAGGGGTTTCCCTGTCGATCGCCACTGTCGCTAAATGCGCCAAATTAGTGAAAGTGGCGATTAAATTTCAACAGTGGCGATTTTACTTGGCGACAACAATATTTTGTCGATTTATATCCAATACGAGAATGTACTGCAAACCAGGCGTAAACGGCCAGCGTCTGTCTATTTACAGTATTGATTTTTGATAACATAAGCGACCCACAGGTCAGAGTGCATAAATAGAGTCACTGAACCGTGTTATTGTTGCATGATGTTTGTTAAGCAATTGACAACTTTATTTGGTAATTAGCGGATTAACAGATGGTGATTACGCCGACATATGATTTTGAACAATCAATTAGTGAGATTATAGGACAAAGACGAATAATAAGTACCGAAATTTCTTTAATCGGCATCATGGTAAGTGTATTGTTTTTTACACGCTTGTTAAGGAATGTGCTAATTTGGAAAATAAAGTCCATATATGTTGGAAAAGGCATTTTTGCACTCTTTTGCATGAAAAAGGGGCAATAACTCTTGTGTTACTGTTGTGATCTGGCCCAATAACAATCCCGTCCGAGATTATATGGTCATACACAAACTGTGCAAGTTTGGTTAAGACTGGATAAAAAGTGAAGTCTCTATTGTGAGAACAAAACAAATTGTTGACGGCACACAGAAGACATACAACGGCCGACGGACAACACAGGAGAGTGGACCTATACAAATAGCTCATGAAGCACTCAGTGCTCAGGTGAGCTAAAAATATAAGAGCTTTCTGAGGACACAGCGCTAGACTATTCAAAGGATTGTGCATATTTTCGAAAGTGGACAGAGAAGAGAAATATAGTTGGTTAATAAGTATGAAAATCTGGGCCTTGCGGTTTCAGAGGAGAAAAGATTTTTGAAGTCATTTTGCTATTTAAGTCTCTATAAACCATGTGGCACCAGGGGCGCGGCCAGTTTTGACCCCAGGCATTATTTGAACAATCTTTGTAGAGGACCACTATTTAATGTTACATATCAAATAGGAAACCTCAGGGCCTTGCGCTTTCATAGAAGATTGTTTAGGCGTAAAAAAAAAATGTTTGTTTCAGGTAACCCGACCTACCCTAAAAAATGCCCTGACCGTAGAACATTTCATTGGGTTTGTCAGATTGATTTTTGGTTTATTTACCTTTTTCAATATTAAATGTGATTTTGGATAAATAAGTGTCTTGTTTTGATAGTATCCACTTATAAACAATGTATTAGTTAGGATATTACTGATACGTTTTGAATATTTATTCAGTTTTAGAATCTTCAAGTTGACCATTTACAAAAAAAAAAAAAAAAAAAAAAACCTACCTACCTGGTGGGCATGTTACCTGAAACAAATATTTTTTTTACACCTTATGTCAATTTGTTATTTACGTCTATATAAACCATGTGAGGTCTAGGGCGTGGCACGTTTTGACCCCATGGGCATTGTTTGTAAAGGACCACTATACGATGGTACATACCAAATAAGAAACCTTTGGGCCTAGCAGTTTAAGAGGAGATTTATTGTCATTTTGCTATTTAAGTCTATATAAACCATGTGACCCACGTGGGCGTGGTCAGTTTTGACCAGAGGGGCTTTATTTTAACAATCTTTGCAGAGAACCACTATACCGTGTTTCATACCAAATATTAAACCTATAGGCCTTACGGTTTCAGAAAAGATTTTTAAAGTCATTTTGTTATTTAAATATATATAAACCATGTGATCCCCAGGGCGTGACCACTTTTTTACCCAGGGGCATAACTTGAACAATCTTTGTAGAGGACCACTATACAATGTTACATACCAAACAGAAACCTATGGGACTTGCTGTTTCAGAAGAGATTTTTTTAAATCCACTTGCCATAAGTCTATTGAAAACATGTGACCCCAGGGTGTGGCTTCTTTTTACCCTAGGGGCATAATTTGAACGATCTTTGTAGAGGACCACTGTACAATGTTTCATGCCAAATACTAAACCTCTGGGCCTCAGAGGAGAAATGTTTAGTCATTTTGCTGTTTAAGTATTTATACAAGAGGGCCATGATTGCCCTAGGTCGCTCACCTGAGTGTAAAGCATCATAATGGCTTTTAAGAAGATTGTTCGAGATTTCAATGAAGCCATATAAGGAAAACTGTCCCAACCCCCTGGCAGTCATGTTTTTTAACAAATCGCGAAAACAGACTAGTGTACATGTACATGAATAGCCTGGAAAGTTATATTGCAATCTGGCTATATCGCGATTGCGATCCATGGACCCGCAAATTGCAATATAGCGATTTGCAGTGTACCAAAGAAAACACAGTCATGCTATTGTTAAACTTGTGAAACATGTGCACCGACTTAAATGAATGTAAACACAGAATACAGTTAGAGCGCCTAATTTGTGCTAATACAGGAGACAAGTATTAGGTTAATGTTTGCCAGCTATACAAGTCTTTGTGCCCAATGCTATGCAAGTCTATCTTCTTAAACAAGTCAACAAGCCTATCCATATCTATTTTTACAATGAAAAGGGTTAGCTGGACCTGGATTAAATGGTCACACCCCATACACTGTAAATCAGTTTGTACTCATGTTATTGAACAGATAGCATTTATTTTTATATTTATATTTCAAACAAATTCTTTATTAATGTCAGTGACACATAAATATTAAATTTCTAGGCACATGACTAACTTGTGAAAATTTGAAAATACTTCTTTGAATCAGAACCTTTCCAACACAGAACCCAGTTTATATTACGCCTTGGAAAAATCATGTGCAAGTATTCCAATGTTATTGATGGTGCAGTTTACTGAATTGTCTTGGGAGCTTCTTAACCACAGGCCTAGTTCATTGGGACACATGAGGATAAATAGGTGAGTTGGAGAAAGTTATACAATTCCTGAAATAACTATATTGGATAGGAGATCAAATAAGACTAGTAAACAGTTGCTCTGGTTTTTGTGTTCCTCACTGATGTGATTTTCTGGAGATTATCATAATTACCAGAAGTATTGGGAATATTTAATTTTAATATTTATATATAATTCTAATATTGGGTTGTTTTTCATGCTCATATCTCATCACACTACATCATTATCATCATCCTCATCATCAAAAACACTAAAATCACAGTATCATAAGCATCATAGCCTTCATCATTTTAATATTTATAATCATCTTCAAAAATAAGCAACAGCCATAGCAATTTAAACCAAGGTCTTAAAGGCTACATTTATAAACATTTACCTGACATACCCTAAAAAATGCCCAGACCATAGAATATTTTTATTAAGTTTGTCAGATATTTTGTTGTTTTATTTTTTTTCAATAATTTACGTTTTTTGGTTAAATAAGTGCTTTGTTTTGATAGCATCCACTTTACAAGGAATTTGGTAAAGGGTCACCAAAGGAACATTTATGTGAAATTAGTTTGCAATCCATCCAGTGGTTTTAGACAAGATTTTTAAAGTTTCAATATAGCCATATAATGAAAACTGACCCGCCCCCTGGCGACCATGTTTTTCACGAATCAAAATGATTTCAAGGAATTTGGTAGAGGGTCATGCAAGGAACATTTCTTAATAATTATTTTGAAATCCTGCCAGTGGTCTCAGATAACAAGATTATTAAAGTTTTCAGTAAAACCATAAAAGAAAAACTGCCCTGCCCCCTAGCGGCCATGTTTTTTAACGAATCAAAATTATTTCAAGTGATTTGGTAGAGGGTCACCAAGGAACAATTCTGTGAAATTATCTGAAATCCACCCAGTGGTTTCAGACAAGAAGATTTTTAAAGTTTACAATATAACCACATATGACAAAATGCCCCGCTCACTGGCAGCCATGTTTATATTCAAATCAAAATGATTTGATGGATTTGGTAGAGGGTCACCCAAGGAACATTTCTGTGAAATTATTTTGAAATCCTGCCAGTGGTTTCAGACTAGAAGATTTTTTAAGTTTTCAATATAGTTATATAAGGAAAACTGCCCCGCCCCCCATTGCGGCTTTGTTTTTTAACAAATCAAAATGATTTCAAGGAATTTGGTAGAGGGTAACCCAATTAACATTTCTGTGAAATTATTTGAAATTCCAGCCAGTGGTTTCAGACAAGAAGATTTGTAAAGTTTTCAAATTAGCCATATAAGGAAAACTGCCCAGCCCCCTGGCGACCATGTTTTTTAACGAATCAAAATGATTTGAAGGAATTAGTAGAGGGTCACCCAAGGAGCATTTCTGTGAAAACTATTTTCAAATCCAGCCAGTGGTTTCTGAGAAGAAGATTTTTTTTAAGCTTTTGGTTGCCATGGTTACCAGAGTTTTAAATATATTTTAATAAATTGAGGGACTTTGGCTAAGGACCATCCCAGGAACATTCCAGCCAAAATAGTTTAAAATCCAATCAGTGGTTTCAGAGAAGAAGTTGTTTGAAATAAAATGTTGATGCCGGAAGACGTAAGCTTGACGCCGGACAAAGACTGACCACCATAGCTCACCCTTGACAAGCAGCAAGTAGCATGGTGCACTCTAAATAGTGTAAAAATAGTTCTCAAATTAAGGAGAAAATGTAAAATAGTGAAGAAGTATTTTTCAATTAAGGAGAATTAATAAATCAGCTTCAAAAATCATGTAAGATAATTACTTGAGTTTCCAAAATCCCAATTCAAATGCAAGTCAGTCCAAAAGTTACATGATTAAATGATACTGAATAAGTTACTAACTAAACAGTCCAAAAACTACAGAAAATAATTAACCCTTTCAGGCACTAGATCCCATTCTAGCTATTGATTATATTTTAAATCTTTTTCCTGACTGGATGCCAAGACAGACAGTGGAAATTTTAATAGCTGCACACAGTCAAAATATAGGTCAGAAGCAGGCTATCAATGGTTACTATCTGTTATGATGCTGACCTCAAGTAGAAGTATCATGTTGACTCAGAGTGATGTATTGATTTCACTGATAAGCAGACTCCACTGTATGGGTTATATCTGTGAATGAGCTACACATGGAAATAACACAATTCTGGCAATTATCTTCCTAATACTTCATTTACCAGGTGAGTTATTCAGGAATAGATGCATTTGGGACCAAACAAGGGACAATTACTCTGGTGTTTCTGGTCCGTTCGGGCCCATTATTGAACCCGGCCAAGATTTTATGGTTATACAAAAACTGCGCAAGTTTGGTCAAGATTGAATAAAAAATGTATTGTTTATCATGATAACGGGCCAAATTGTTGACGGCATATGGACGACAGATGACGCCGGAGAGGTCCCCTATACCAATAGCTCACACTGAGTACTTTGTGCTCAGGTGAGCTAAAATCATGTTATCCCAGGGCGAGGCCACTTTTTACCCGAGGGCATAATCTCAACAATCTTAATAGAGGACCGCTATACCATGTTAGATACCAAAAACGAAACCTCTGGGTCTAGTAGTTTCAGAGGAAAAAATTTCTAAAGTAATTTTGCTAGTAAAGTATTATAAACCATGCGACTCGCAGAGCGTGGCAACGTTTTACCACTGGGTCATAATTTAAACAATGTTTGTAGAGGACAACTACACAATATTTCATGCCAAAAATGAAACCTCTGGGCCTTGCGGTTTCAGAAGTGAATATTTTTAAAACCACTTGCCATACAAGTCTATAGAAACCATGTGACCCCGAGGCATGGCTTCTTTTGCCCCACAGACATACAAGGAATTTGTACAATTTTTGTAGAGGACCATTATACAATGTTTCATTCCAAACATGAAACCTTTCGGCCTTGCGATTTCAGGGAAGATTTTTCAAACCACTTGCCATATAAGGCTATAGAAACTATTGACCCCGGGGCGTGGCTTCTTTTTACCCCAGGGACATAATTTGTGCTCAGGTGAGCTGAAAAAGAGCGCAACTCTGTCAAAATACAAAACTGAGCTTAGTGGATTTTTGAAACTTATGCTGGCATTGATGACAATGTTTTATTCCAAGTTTAAAGTGAATACCTCAGGTCATTTTAAAGTTTCAAGACGTTTGAATAAAAACTTAAACAGAGTTCAACACTACTGCCATTGCTGGGTGAAAAGGAAAGCTCACCTGTTCTTCGAATAGTTGAGCTAAAAAAAATGTTGACACATTAAAATGATTTGGACTAAACTTTAAATATACAAACCAAATCCTTCCTTGGCTGATTTCTCATCATTAATAATACGTATATGAGCCACAAATCCCACGAAGTCACCTTGACCTACCAACAGCTGGACCGTTTGACATTTAGGAAATGTCCATTTCATACATTTCAAATCTTCAACCTTTGCTATGTTGATGTTCATTTGATTTTCAGCAACAAGCTTGTCTAAGGCACTCTTGCCTTCACCTTTACAAAGAATTTTTATAATTTTGTCCACACTGTTCAAAATTTGTTGCGCCAAGTCTATGACATTTTTTTCACTTTTGTTCTTGTCAGTGTGAATTATAACAAACTCTCCTTCTTCAATGACAACGGCACAAAGTTTAATAGTTTTCTGTAACTCAGCTTGCAAGGTAGCTAACATGGTTTTTGTGCTGTTCTCACATTTAAGAGTCACTTTTTTTAGAGCATTTGTCAGATCGGAGCGTACATCATTTGCAGTTGGTTCACCAACAGTACAAAACTGAATATATTCTTTTGTTTCATTAATAGTCCAGAAAACAGTTCTGTGCTCATTGTATCGATCATTCATGAACATGTCAATCACTGCACCTAATCTTTGAACATATCTATGCCTGTTTATTTTTGAAAATTCTAACCTATCAACGGCTATCTCGTGTTCGAACCATTTCTGGACTACTTCTAAAGCCTCTACACCACACTGAAAAGTCACTGAAGTTCCATTTGTGTACTGAGTACAGAAAAACTCTGAGGATGGAAATTTGGATTTAAATGCATTCCTAAAGACATCTGTCTTCACCATTTTCCATTGACACTCTACTTCTAAATCGACCCGACTTGAAGACTGGTTTGAAGTCAATCTTGTATTCCTATAACCTTGAATCATGAAATGTAAGAAGTAACATGTTAAACTGTATGGTTAACACATTAATATTTTAATGGCTGCATCCATTACTGACACGAGAAAACACATCATAGCAGGTTCAGTCTAAATTTTTGTTATTAAAACCACATAATATTATGTTCACATGAAATATCTAAAGAATCTGGACAAAAATATATATCTCGTGGTGGCACTGCGGGTGGTTGACTTGTTTCTGCATCTTAAAAGTAAGGTAGATAATCTGCAGGTATAGCTGTTTGCATTTATGTCCAAACAATAGTACATAAACACATCATGCAGATTTCCTACTTTGTACATTGGTTTTGGAAAGATTTCCAACAATAACAGATCAAATTTATCAAGTTCTTGCATTTTAATCCTAGTAGATCTAACAGTGAACAACCGTCATTCATTTATTCATTTCATAAGAAACTATAAGTTGGATATTATTAGCAAAGATAAGTCAAGAAGATGTTTTAAAATACATGCTTACTGGTATCAGGCAAAGCACCAGCAGTTTCAGTGAGTGATGAAGTCTCACCAGGTTCATAATCATCAGTCTCTGATTCTGTAAAACATTTGTCTTTTAATTACAGAACAGGATACAGAAATCATCAAAATGGAAACCAACACTACCCAAGATGGAGTTGTGATATTTGGTGTAGGTATATTACTTTCTTATGTAAAGGCAGCATAAACAAGATGGCTTGAATGGCCCTGGCTCACCTGATTAAAAGCAGTGACAAAGTGTAACATACAATATATGGACACTTAAATTTGAAGAAACATTGCCCTAAAATATTGTAATTTTAATTGCTTTATTAGTTAAAGATGAGATTTTCGAAGTTTGCAATACCATAATACAAAAACTGTCCTGACTGTTTTTTTTTAAATAAAATATTTGAAAGAATTTGTTAGAAGGTCACCCACAGCCATGCGCTTCTGTCAAGATGAAAAATTAAGGTTTTTAAGTTTACTGACAGCCCAAATGTTCCGTATTTCCCTTGAGTAAGACAAAATGTGTACATGAACACCTAAGTAACATGCTTTTATGTTGTGTTGTTTGAAATAACATGTAAATAGTTCAAGAAGCAAGAATAATTTCGGACAATTACTGATCACAACAGCTGGAGGGAGCTAAAAGGCTACCAATCTAAACATACATTAAAACGTTCATCTATAAATCCAGTGTACTATATAACCAAATAAATCTGAAACATTTCAAATGTATTCTTCTTCAATGTCCTAAGTCATTAAATTACATTTCATATTTCATTGGAATTTCATTAAACTTATTCACAAATACATATACAGGTATCTTTAAATTGATTTAATATAAATCTCTTCAATAATTTCAGTTTTTGCTTATGTACAAAAACATTGCTTTATAAATTCTATATAAATTCTACTTTTTTCTCATTCTAATTTTTGGCAGTGTACAAAAGTCTGGAACAGACTGACAAACTGACATTATGATGAACAGATAAAAGTTTCATATCACAAACTAATTATAGCAGCAGTCACATACAACACAAAATATCAAAATAAAGGTCACCAAATGTATGTTCTTTCTGTTACAAACACAGTGATACATGGGGTACTGTGTAAAGTTTTTTTTATTATAAAATAAGCAATAATCATTCACTATACCACACTTATTATGCAGTAGGCATAAAAGCATAACAACAAATTGATTATTGGGACCACAGCACACAACTAATACAGCAAAACTAAATTAAACACGAATTAATCTGACAAAGAGTAGTAATGAGGTATGTGACAATCACTGCATAGACAGTCACATACATTGAAAACAGAATAAAAATGAAATACCTTCTTTGATATCAGGTGGCTCCACCTGTGTTGTTTTCTTTTGTTGACAGTTTGTACTACTGCTAAAATCAGCACTTGTATCTTGACCAACATGAGGCCTTTTGTGGGAGTTTCCTTCATTGAGCTTATTTTGCTGGGTTAATGAAGATAGTTGACCCTTCTGAGCAGATGATTGGTAAGTTAGAGTGTCATGCTTAGATACAGACTCAGTTCCAGATTGTGGTAAGTCAATGTGTTCACATTTTTCTAACAAAGGAGGTAGTCCTTTTGATGACAGCCTGACTTGATAAAAAGCATCATCAACAATAACTAGTTCCTTGCTTTCATACTGTACATCTTTAGCAACAATATGCTTCTGAGGGTAGAGTTTTTGAGTTACAGTGTCTCTAATGCACCATATTTTCCCATGCTTTTCAATGCCATACAAAGCAACATCTGGGTTTTCATTACATGACCCTTTAATACTTTGAGACTGTTCTGCACATGGCTTTTGATCGTTTGTGCCTTCAAGTCCTGTTTTATCGTCATTGCCCATCATTCTCTTAGCACTCTGTCCATCATTATTTGGTGTTGCAGTTAGACTCGTTTCATCCTTCTCTTGCTCTGGCTCAGGAGAAATTTGCATTGCACTAGGTTTATTGCTCATGTCTGTTCCATCAGTTTTTTCATTTTCTGTTTCTTGCTGCATAAACCTTTCTGTTTTATTATCGTTTTTATCAGCAATGGCTGTCATGTCTTTGTTTGGATTCTGCTGCAGGTTAGTTTGTTTATGTAAGTTCATATTGTCGGAATCTATTCCAGTCGGTCTGTTTTGTCCAACAGTGTTGCCATCTGTCTTGTGCAAGGTGCCCATCAATGGTTTATCATCTTCATGCAAAACTATGTCACCATGGTCTGCCATTCCATCATAATTACTTGTCTGGGGTCTTTTCAGTGTTTCATCAACACTTGCATTTTCAGTACCAATTGTATTCTTGGTGTTTGGGTGTGGCATATTGTCACCTTTCTCCGTGCCCTCATCCAAATCAGTCTCATGTTCAGGCTGAACAATAGTTGGTAGATTTTTCTCACTTTTGTCAGAAATGTCCAATTTCTTAAAACCATTTACAATTTCATAGAGATCTGCCTGTTTTTGTTCAGGATCTATATAAAATATATACATAAAAACAACACATAATTATCATGCACAGCTGCATAGTGGCAGCAGAACAGTCACACTATCTCAGCTGTTAGACATTATCAACACGTACCACTGAGAGCTTCTATGCTAGATGAATCTCCATCATCACTTTTCTGGTCATCAAGAGGGTCAATATCACTGTCAACTTTGAAATAACGATGATTTGGGTTGATTTCATTATGAAACGTCAATAATAGAAGCATTTAGAAAAATTCATAAATGAAAATTGTTTCAAATAAAATATTTGAAATGAAACACATATAATCATTCCAAACATTTTAATATTCTTCCTTTATTTTTTTAAAATATATTTTCATATAAAAATAACTTAATATGCATTAAAAAGATTCAATTAACAACTGTCAGCGAAGCAAATGACTGACTCGTAAGTCGTCCAAAATGTAAATTATTCAGTTTGGTATGTGTTGTGACATGGTCAACTTCGACTTTGTATAACAGAACTTGTATAAATCATTAGGCTTAAGTCTGTGTGCCAACAACAACAAACATGTACAATTAATATAAGTGCATATCTCAACGAAGCATTTTAAATGATTGCATTCTTGATTAAACATGTAATTTAGCAACCAAACCTACAGTGTTACTGCCCTAATTTATAGTCTATTTTATTGTTAAAAATATTTCATTAGAAGGACAACAACAGACAGAAATAAACTTATCACTTCTATCATGAGTAAGCAGTCCGTATCATTTCATGATGACGCAGTGCTTACGCTGGCGACAATATATGTCACACATATATGTTGTAAATGAGAAATTTCCTAAAAATTTAAGTCAAGATGCAATGCATTAAGTAAATAATTATTCATTAAATCATGTTAGCACTGTTAATTATGAAGCATACAACCTTTATTTATTGTTAATCATGTACAATCATTACTGTTTACATTGTAAATCTTGATGAATAGTGACCACATGATAACCATTAATGCTGCTTTGTAAAAACGCACTACAGTAAAAACATATCAAGAAGCTATATCACATCATACTCGCCTGGTACAACAACAAAATCACCTTCAGCAATCACATCCTTCTGATCTTCAAATGGACCTGCTGAGTGAGTTGACACATGTTTTTTTAGGGCGGAAGTGTGCGGCGACTGTAGTAGTCTTGGATAAGCTGTTTCTCCACCGCTGTTAGTTTTATCTTCAAACATTTGCTTTGCGTCCTGAACTAATTTTCCTAAAACAAGAGCTGTTTGTAAAGCAGCTATTCCCACACTAGGTTTAAAGCAAATCTTTCAAATATTAACTATGGTAAAGATCGGATGAAAACTGTTGGTCTTAAGGGGCATACACTGCTACAAAGGCTAATTTTAGATAAATCTAAATTTCTGTTACACATGAAACAACAGAGAAATTCCTTTAAAATGTTGTTGTTATTTTGTAAACAAAGAAATAATCAGTCACTACACCACACTGAAAGAATACCAAAGTACTGAAAGTTACCAGTGCAATATGCATTAAAATATTGTGTTGATAATAGGGACTAAAGTTAATCTCCAGAAAAAGTCTATGCTTTGATTTCTTATATTTGACCTTTGACCTTGGATTGTTACCTTTGACCTTGAACCTAGGGACCGGGTTCGTGCGTGTTACACATTGACTCACAATGCTCTTCACTTCTGCCATGTAATTTGAAAATCCATCCATGCTAGACAAAGTTAAGCTCTGGACTAAAGTCTTCAGGCTTGCTTTCTTATATTTGACCATTGACCTTGAAACGTGACCTTGACCTAAGACCTACCTAGTTATCGCGAGCCACACACTGTCTCATATTGATTTTCTCTTCTGTAAAGTTAGTTTAAAATTCATCCATGATGGATAAAGTTAAGCTCCAGACAAAATCTCAAGGTTTGATTTCTTATATATGACATTTTATACTCAAGGTTTGATTTCTTATATATGACATTTTATACTGAACTTAGACTTTGACCTGAGACATACCTAGTTCTTGTGCGCAACAAAGCTTTTCACTTCTGCAAAGTTAAGTCAAAATTCATCCATGCTGGATAAAGTTATGCTCCAGACAGATTAAATCTTAAGGTTTGATTTCTTATATTGACCTTTGACCTTGAGTTTTTACCTTGACCTAGGGACCTGATTCTTGCACCTGACACACAGTCTCACAATGCCTTTCAGTTTGCATGATTATTTTAAAAATCCATTCATGCTGGTTAAAGCTATGCTCCAGACAAAGATTGTGGACACCTCCATATACAGATATAAATCAAACGCAGGTAATAAAATGCTCAATCACTGATGATTAGCTTTGGCAATGATGATGGAAACAATGATTACTCCTTAGGAAAAACAAATGATGATTTTAAATGAATGCCTGTAAATTGTTCTATTATGAACTATGGTTGTAATAATTTAACTAGAAGTCCATGAGTCAGATGTGTAGTCTTTCATGGCATAACGGTAACTCAAGTACGATGAGAGCAATTATGCTGGATCATGATTTTAACCTTCCGTTCATGCTTACTTACACTTCCCTAAAGTTTGGTAATGATTGCACAAAAACTTCTCAAGTTATTGTCTGCACACACACTAAAGGGGATGTCCCAGAAGTTGCCTTTTCAGGCGAAACAACTACCCACTGCGCTTCTGTTGGTAGTTGGTCCTTAAGACAAACAGACATGGAGCATACAGGATTCATTCTTTGGAAGTTTGCAGTGCGTTTAACTTTCATCACTATAGTTTCACATGAACAAGTTAATTTTAACTGATAACTATCCAATGCCGAAACAGAAACATATATACAACAGTAAAACTTATACAGCAATGTGTTTATCTGTATAAACAAAACTAGAACAAAACCTTTTTTCTCAGGAGGATTCTTTGACACCTGGGGTCCTGCATTGTGGCCGGTTTCCTGTACACGAGTCTTTGCAGCAGGCCCTTGATCACGTCCTGTAACCTTTGATCCAGCCATCACTGTAAACATAAACATAATGGTGAACTTGAACATTTATAAAATGATCGATGTTAGTTCTCTCAATAATAGCCAATAGATACTCAAATTTGTGAAATTATTTTAAAATGAGTCATATTTTCACATATTGATGGGATATTATTTTACAATGGCAGGTATTCTTTGCAAAAACTAAAGGTTTGTCTGCAACAGTAATTATTAATATTAATAGAGGTTCCATTTCTGAGCCAATGTCATGTAAATAATACATATTCCAAGAATAAACTATGTTTAGAATTGTTTTTATTAAGGCAATTAAATGATTCTTATGTTTTTGTAATTATTATTTATCTTGTTTTAATATTTTGCATCAAGAGGTTCCTGTGGCTTTAATCTACAACTACCTTGTTCCATCGTTGATTCAGATAGGTTGTGAGGTTTGTCTTTTCTAATTGGCTTCACATTTGAAACACCTACAATTAAATTGATTGAAAACATGCTAAAGACAAACTTGAGCTTACATTTAACGAAAACGAGAGATGGGTTATTTTCACAGAACTTTTACTCAAATGGGGTCCATAAGAAATTGCAAATTTCTGGTTATTACTTCTAAAAGATCATCACATCACCACACTTTAAAACACTGCGATTCATAACTGATCCGGAAAGAATGGGGGACACAGTCAAGCGAATATCAAGTCCAATTGCATTTTAATATATATATTTTTATTTTATTTTTGATGCATGGTCATCAAAATAAAACTTTGTACTCTTTTCCAAACTATTACATAACATATATACTGGTGCAGTACCTAAATCCGGACAGTTTTGCTGGTTTTTGGATGATTTCTCAATAGCATCAAACGGAAATAAAAACTTAAACATATTAAGTTGGGTTAAATCTTAAGCTTTGGTCACAATCTTAGAGGGAATTGCTATCTTAAAGTGACAGTGTGATGTGTTAAACAAGAGGGCCCTGAGAGCCCTAGGACGCTCACCTGAGACCTTGTAACCTAATTGGAATTTGCATCCCAGAGGCATGGCTTATTTTTATCCCAGGGCCATAAGTTGAACAACCTTGAACAAACCACCGGGCCTTGCGGTTTCAGGTAAAGATTTTTTAAGTCATTTTGCTATTTAAGTCTATACAAACCATGTGACCCCTCGGGGTGCCCTGATTTGACCCCAGGGGCATAATTTGAACAATCTTTGGAGAGGACCACTATGCAATGTTACGTACCAAATATCGGAAAGCTGTGAGCCTTGCGGTTTCAGGTAAAGATTTTTTAAGTCATTTTGCTATTTAAGTCTATATAAACCATGTGAACACTCTTTGTTAAGGACCACTATACAATGTTACATACCAAATAATATGATACCCATAGGCCTTGCGGTTTCAGAGGAGAAGAAATTTAAAGGCATTTTGCTATTTAAGTCTATATTAGCCATGTGACCAATGGGGTGTGGTCTGTTTGGACCCATGGGGCATAATTTGAACAATCTTTGTAGAGTACCACTATAGGATGTTAAATACCGAATACAAAACCTCTGGGCCTTGCGGTTTCTGAGAAGAAGATTTTAAGACATTTTGCTATATAAGTTTATATAAACCATGTGACCCCCTGGGCGTGGCCAGTTTTGACCCCAGGGGCATAATCTGAACAATCTTTGTAGAGGACCACTATATGATATTACATATCAAATATGAAACCTCTGGGCCTTATGGTTTCAGAGGAGGAGATTTTAAAAGTCATTTTGCTATACAGTCAAAACTCGTTAATTCGAGGTCGTCGGGACCGGAGAAAATACTTCGAAATAACGATTATTCGAATTAAACATTTCTAGATTTTTTTGAAAAAAAAAGTTGTTGTAAAAATCGCATAATTATATAGTAGAGATGCGGTTACACTACACACTTTGATTAAACTTATAAAAAAACGAATAAGTACGATAACTTGATGTATGTGAGTTTATTTTATAATTATATTTGAATACATTAAATTAAAAAATATATTCATTTGTACATATAAAATAATATTTTAAAGAACACATGTGATACAAGAGTAACAGTATAATGCATAGCATTCATTGTAAAATAATGTCACAGCACAACATAATAGACATGATATAAAAGTTCAAAAAAACATGGTCACACTAGATATAGCTCTGATTGTAACAGAAATAAATATAATAAACATTTAATGGCCGGTTTTAACGAATTACACAATGTCTGACTACACAGTATTACTGCTTCTGACATCGTGAATATTCGCGCAAGTAAATGCGATCTGACAAATGCAAGTCTAACTTAAATACAGAAACCTAATAATTGCTCAAACGTTTTGACATCGATGTTTGCAATTCAGTCTTTTTAATGCAATAACTTGCCACGCTTTAATTATACAAACACAACGGCTGGGTTTTTAATCGATTATTAACTCCGAAAAGGTGTGAAAATCAAGCAGAGAGCAAATGCTGTCAAAGCTGATACGGTTAAGGTAAAGATGTGAAAATTATCTCCATCTCTATTGTTAACACTTCGAATTAACAATTGATAAATGCACTGAAAAACAGGAGTTGGGACCGGATTAATGGGTTCGAAATAGCGATAATTCGAAATAACGGAGTTCGAATTAAACATCAAAATTCAAATAAAAATAAGAAGGAAAAAAGCGGGACCGAAAAAAAACTTCGAAATAACGAGGAATTCGGATTAACGGTGTTCGAAATAACGGTGATCTACTGTATATTCTATATAAACCACTTTACCCCTGGGGTGTGGCCCGTTTTGACCCCAGGGGCATAATTTGATCAAACTTTGTAAAGGACCACTAAAGGATGTTACATACCAAATATGAAACCTCTGGGCCTTGCGATTTCAGAGGAGAAGATTTTAAGTCATTATGCTATATATTCTATATAAACCATGAGACCCCCGGGACGTGGCCAGTTTTGACCCCAGGGGCATAATTTGAACAATCTTTGTAGAGGACCACTATAGGATGTTACATACCAAATATGAAACATCTGGGCCTTGTGGTTTCAGAGGAGATAAGTTTTAAAGACATTTTGCTATATATTCTATATAAACCATGTGACCAGCGGGGCCTGGCCTGTTTTAACTCCAGGGGCATAATTTGAACAAACTTTGTAAAGGACCACTAAAGGATGCTACATACCAAATATGAAACTTCTGGGCCTTGCGGTTTCAGAGGAGATTTTTAGTCATTTTGCTATATATTCTATATAAACCATGTGACCCCTGGGGCGTGGCCCGTTTTGACCCCAGGGGCATAATTTGAACAAACTTTGTAGAGGACCACTATAGGATGTTACATACCAAATATGAAACCTCGGGGCCTTGTGGTTTCAGAGGAAAAGATTTTTAAAGTCATTTGGCTATATATTCTATATAAACCATGTGACACCCGGGGCGTGGCCTGTTTTGACCCCAGGGGCATAATTGGAACAATCTTTGTAGAGGACCTCTAGAGGATGTCACATATCAAATATGAAAGGTCTGAGCCTTGCGGTTTCATAGAAGATTTTTAAAGTTTTCACTTTTTAAATCTATTTTTAGCTCTGGTGACCTACATATTCAGCGGACCGGAAAGATTTACACAACTTTGAAAGAGGTCCACCCAAGGATCATTCCTGAGAAGTTTGGTGAAAATCTGCCAAGCGGTTTAGTAGGAGATGTTGTTTGAATGAAAAGTTGACGCACACACGCACGCACACACGCACGCATGACGGACAACGGGCGATCACAAAAGCTCACCGTGAGCACTTAGTGCTCAGGTGAGTTAAAAAAGGCCTGTAACATGTATCAAAATACAGTTGGAGAGTTCCTAAATCCGGACACTTAAAAAAAAAAAGTTTTATTAAAAACAAAAAGAATAAGAATAAGCATTCAACTACAACTTGTTCGTCAGTTATCATGTTTTCTTCTTTGTTAACATTGTTCTGGTGTTCACTTAAAAAAATTTCCCTACAAAGCTTTATTAAGCGGATCTACTGTTTTGATTTCAATCCCCGGCGTGCAAATATTTACATTTGAAAGGAAGACAAGAGGGCCATGATGGCCCAAAGCGCTCACCTTAGTCTGAGAACAATGGCGACCATTAGGGATGCAACAGGTACCCGTAAATACCCGCATTCTCGGTACTATTAAAACCCATTTTGCATGGCATTAACATATAGGGGCGATACAAAACAACATGGAAATAATTCTATAAAAATACATAAAGAGCTTATGATTGGATACTACCATCATTGTTTCACATACCAGTATATGTTTGAATTAAAATAATAAATTATTTATTAACACCAGAACACAGACTGATTTGATGTCAGTTCAACTTTGCATACCCGTGATTGACATATTGTTCTTTATTGTTGTTTTCAAAAATGTTTTAAATGTCTTTGCAACGAAGTCCATAAGCAATGATAAACCTTTACGCGTATGAAACTGGTACATACAGTGACACTCTATAGTTACTACACTCAACGAAAACTTCCTAAATATCATCATAATGGCTCCATATAAATGTATCAAACCAAGTAGATTATTCTGGCTTCGCGGGCCCGTCTAGCTCAGTTGGTAGAGCGCTATACTCTCAATCAAGGGTTCTTGAGTTCGAACCCCAGCCTGGCCACATAACTTGTGTGGGGATTGGTCGTGAAATAATTTCTACGGCCATTATCCCCCTACCTTTGATTCAAGTAGGGCAGTTGTCATTTACTGGCATAAGTATGTGCACTTGGTACTGGTAAACCACTTACGTCCTCGGCTTAGTTTTCCCAGAAAAAGTGTGAGTAGGTTAACTGACCGCCATTATATCACTGAATAACTGGTAAATAAGGTGAACAATCCAAACAAACAAACTTTCCAAATGTACTCTTGGGAGAAGGAAATTTCTAGGTTACATAGGAATACTTATTGTTAACATTAACAACCATACAACTATCAATATTGTCAGATTAAATTATAAATAACTATAAAACGTTTTAGTTGTTTTGTGTAAAAACTTACTAATAATTTTGAGTCAATGACACCAACAGAGACAAACTTTCCAAATGTACTAGGAAAAGGGAAATTTCTATGATATATAGGAATACTCATTGTTAACACCTATCAACATTGTCAGATTAAATTATAAATAACTATACAACCTTTTAGTTGATTTGTGTAAAAACTTACTATGTAATAATCACACAAATTTTGAGTCATACAGTGTAGAAGTATTTTTCAATTAAGGAGAAATAATAAATCAGCTTCAAAAATCATGTAAGATAATTACATGAGTTTCCAAAATCCCAATTCAAATGTATAAGTCAGTCCAAAAGTTACATTATTAAATGATACTGAATACGTTACTAACTACACAGTCCAAAAACTACAGAAAATAATAAACCCTTTCAGGCACTATATCACATGATATTAATCCTATATTCTGATTGCTTGTTTACAACATGAATTTTAGCTATTTATTGTTGTTGTCATCTTTTTCCTGACTGGATGCCAAGACAGACAGTGGAAAAATTTACTGCTGCACACATAGCCAAAATATAGGTCAGAAGCAGGCTATACATGTATTACTATGTGTAATGATGCTGATCTAAAACAGAAGTTAAATGTTGACTCAGAGTAATGTATTGATTTTATTGATAAGCAGACTCCACTATCTGGGTTATATCTGTGACTACAGGGAAATAACACATTTATGGCACTTTATCGCGATAACGGTCCAAATTGTTGACGGCATATGGACGACGGACGATGCCAGAGAGGTCCCCTATACCAATACCTCACTGAGCCCTTCGTGCTCAGGTGAGCTAAAAAAAACAAGAGTAAGTTAATGAATTAATACTCAATTGATTCGGTTGAAACTTTACATACGTTGATGAGACAGGTGTGTGCATCAACGGATACCATAGAATTATGGGTCTTGATCGTACAAAACACATTTGTTTTGAGGTGTCTGGATTTAAGTACTGTCAGGATTTAGGTATGTCACCAGTATGTAAAAAATATCACGGCTTTTGTCTGCAATCTTTCAATATTTATTAACAATTGCCAAAAATCTTGAAAGTGCTACATTAATTCAATATGTTACCTTTTAACCAGCACAGAAAAAAATGTTTACACCAAATAAACCCATGTCCTTATGGCTTTTAGCATGTATTGATTTTCTGGTACAGAAACATATACATTACCAGCTAAATCCGGGTCCTTTAATCTAGGATCCATTTTCTGTATGTCACTAGGATGTTTCAATTTATTAGGCAAAGGGTCAATATAATTAACTCTCTGTCTTAAATTTCCTTTGACGGGTAAACTGATGTTGGTCATACCTCCATCAGGGGCTGTAACTGTATGTGTAGTGGCATCTTCCTTACATTCAGAGACTGAATCTAAACAAGAATATACACAATATGTTGAGAACTTATGAAATGAAACTTACAATACCTGTGTAGACATAAATCTACAACTGCCAAGCATAATAAAACAAAACTTATAATACCAATGTAGGCATACATGCATTATGCTTAAAATTCTAAAAATGCTACTGACAACTTGAAAACAAAACTTACAATACCCTTGTAAGCATAAAATGTATGTTTTATGCTAAAAATGCCACTGGAAAGCATAGAATTAATTCAGTGAAAATACATATTCTCACTAGAATACATGTACAGTAATATGAAGAATATGAACATGAGTCATATGGGCTAGAAGAATACGACGCATCGAATACAATTTCTTAATGTTGTCATTTTCAGATAAGCAATTTGTTTAATTGTGTGCCAAAATTCACAAGCTCACAATACAATTTCATGCCACAAGGTGATCTTTGATGCTAATTAGTGTAAATGTTTCATTTGTAAAAACTCAGGCAAAAGTATTTACAATAAGTAATTGAAGTACTGTAAACGCTCGCGTATAAGCTGCACTTTTTTCATCCAAAATTCGTATCATTTTTTCGGTGCGTCTTGTATGCAGATATAAGCAAAAACTCCTAGTTTTTCTATCATAGATATAATGCGATCTATTTTGGCCGCCATTTTGAATAAATGCTTGATTGACGTCACGAAGTGATTATTCGTACCCGACATGTTTCGCACCGATTTGGATATTTAAAAATTAGTGTTTTTTTTTTTATTTGCGTGATTTTAGTATTTATTTTATTTTTTATATTTACGAAAACAAAAAAATGTTAACACTTATGCCAAAAAAATAATACAAAAAAGGGTCAAACAAACTCACAAATTCGTTCACACATTTAATATCGCTATGCAAACAACGACGACAGTTTCATTGAAGATACTCGCGGAGACTGTGTTGGTTTCAAGCACGTTCACACATTTAATATCGCTATGCAAACAACGACGACGGTTGCACTGAAGATACTCGCGGAGACTATTTTTGTAACGATTAGCACCCGTGGTGTAATTTTAAGGTGTTGACACTGAGACATCTCAACACCTCATAATGCAGTTTTATATACCGAGAAATTATTTTATGCTTGTTATAACCATTCTACTGATTACAAGCTACACTACGTCTACAATCTACTACTATGAAGTACCATAATGGGAAAGATACTTACTTAGTATAGTGTATCCGCGACTGCATATTGCGGTTCTCACGACAAAAATATTTTTGGTGTCTGTTATCATTGGACGCGAAATGGACCGTTTTGAAGCGTTTATAAGCGTTGAAATCTCAATTTTTTATTTTTCCCAAATTCCGGTCTGAAATTTTATTTGCGTCTTATACGCGGGGGCGTCCTATACACGAGCGTTTACGGTAAGTAAAGAATTATAATTGCAAAACCAATACAACATTAGATTTAATAAGTGCAGTTCAATGTGCTATTAAAACTTAAAACAAGAGGTGTTTGAAAAACAGTTATGCCCCCTCTAGGTTAATATAGCTAAACAGGCCAATTTTAGATAATCAAGGGCCATAACTCCACAGTGACCGGGACTATTAGGTTGATTATCAAACTTAACCGAGACAATTTGCCCACAAAGATTTTCACCAAACTCAGTGAAGATCGGCTATGAACTGTCGGACTTAGAGGATGGAAACTGCTAAAACGGCCAATTTAAGATAATTCAAGGGCCATAACTCAACAATTACTAAAGAGCGGTAACCACTAAAAAGGCAAATTTCAGATAATTCAAGTAAAATAACTCCACAATTCCTGGAGCGATTTGGCTGATTATCAAACATGACCTAGATATTATTATCACAAACACTTTCTTGAAGTTTGGTGGAGATTGGATGAAAACTACTGGACTTACAGAACGGAAATGGCTTAAAAGGCAAATTTTAGACAATTCAAGGGCCATAACTCAACAATTCCTGTAGCTATTTGGCTGATTATCGAACTTGGTCTAGATATTATTATTACAACTACTTTCATGACGTTTGGTGAAAATTGGATGAAAACTGTTGGACTTAACGAGCGGAAACAGCTAAAAAGGCCAATTTCAGATAATTCAAGAGCCATAACTCCACAATTCCTGGAGCGATTTGGCTGATTATCAAACTTGACTTAGATATTATGCCCACAAAAATTTCATGAAGTTTGGTGAAGATCAGATGAAATCTGTTGAACTTAGAGAGCGGAAACAAAAATGGTCTACTGACCGACCTACAGACTGACAGACAGACAGACAGACAGACTGACCGACATTAGCAAACCAATTTACCCCGCCATCTTCGATGAGGGGCATAACTAGTATGTGCTATGTGATGTGTATTACCATGCAATTGAACTGTTAGGCAGCTCGTAAATTTGTCAGCGGAAGTAACTCCAGGAGCAGCTAAACCCTCGTTCCCTTCAGAGGAACCAAGTACAGAATGTTTGTATCAATTTTGATATTATTTTTTTAATAAATCAGATAACTAAAATGGGTTCAACAGGAAGACATGTCTGACAAACTATTTGCCTGTTGGTAACATGTCGAGCCCATTGTCAAGAAAATGGTGACCATTTGTGCAAAACTATGTCAAAATCCACTCACAATTAAGAACAGCAGGTCCGGATGAGCTGTATTATGTCCATAATTTACAATTGACCTTGGCCTAATAATATTAGGGACACAGGTCTTGCATCCTACACGCTGTCTCCACATGGTGAACAATTGTGGCATATTATTTCAAAATTCCCAGATGAATGATGAATTAAAGGGACTTGTTCACAGATTGTCAAAATGACATTTTCCCAACTTTTTGTCACAGATTCAAAAAATAAAAGAACACTGTACACCAGGGAGCGAAATGACACTAATGGCGTAGACTCATTATGAAAATACAGTTTCGTTTATGAATAGTGATCATTTGAAATTGATAAAATTATAAAGCATTACAAACGCCAAACGATTGAATAATTTGGAATGTTTCTGTTGTTTCCGTTAAATTTTGTAACAACACGTGGATCACTTATATCAAGTATTAAACGCAGGCTTCTTATAACAGTCCGGATGGCAGAGTGGTTACGGCGATAACCTTTTAATCCAAAGGGCACTGGTTCGAGCCCCGATAGGGACAAACTTTTTTCTTTTAATTTCTCTTTTTTAATTCTATTCTTGTTATTATAATGGAGCTCTAGAGTTCCGATGTTTAAATCTAACAATTTAAGGCATTTAATGACACACTTCAAAAAATGTCCCAATCTGTGAACAAGTCCCTTTAAGTCTGGAAAAGCTGTATTATGCCCATATTTGACCTTTGACCTCAAAGTGTGACTTGGCCTTTGAGCTTGGTACACAAGTCTAGCGTGTGAAATGCCGTCTCGACAAGGCGAACATTTGTGCCCAGTTATTTTAAATTCTCGGATGAATGATGTAGTAACAGTTCAGACAAGCTGTATCATGCCCTTACCCTTTGAGCTAGGGACACAGGTCTTGTGTGTGACATGCTGTCTCTGCATCGTGAACATGTAGCAAGTTATTTATAAAATTTCCTAATGAATGATAAATTAACAGTCTGGGCAAGCTGTATTGTGCCCATATTTGAGCTTTGACCTTTAAGTGCTACCGTGACCTTTGAGCTATGAACACAGGTCTTGTGTGCTACACGACGTTTCCACATGGTGAACATTAGTGGCAAATTATTTTAAAATTCCCCGATGAACAATGAATTAACAGTACTGACAAAATCGGACGAAGCACTCACAGATGCACAGATGAACTCATGCACAGATACACCAAATTGCCATTGTGACATTAACTGGAGCTTACTGCAAGTGGGCTTGACACAGAAATGATAAAACACCTGATACATGTCTTAAGCCGGTTTGACTTATTTTCAAAATCGATCACCCACCAAAATCAACAAATATCCTCCATATATTTAGAAAGTGTTGCAGTGCAATCCATATTTGCCTTCTACATTACATATGGCGAATGTACTTATCTTTAGCAAAACCAAACTGTACACCATCTTCAAACTATGTTATTACATGTCACAATGTAAAAGATCTGCTGAAATTATTCTCTAAAACAGCTTGTCAAAAAGTTATCTAATCAGATAGTTTTTGAAATCAGTTTAAGCATTACTTGCACAGAAGAGCTCACTCTGACAATTGCCTTATTAGCCAATGATTTCATTTGTTTACATAAAGAACATTTTGTTATTATACACCTTTTCTTGATAAAACTCTTCAAACTTAACATACAAAATGTACCAAGAAATTAGGCTAAATACCTTACAATTAACTTGTTCAGCTGTGATGAGCCATTTCAACAAAGTAAAGTCGCTTACGCTTAAAGAACATTTTTTAACTTAGTATGTGTAGTGAGTTATTTTCAGGAAAGTAAGGCCAGTTAGCCTTAAAACATTTTCAGCATAGTACAGTGCGCTGTTTTCAATAAGTAAGGCCAATTAGCCTACAGAACATTGTCAGCATAGTACAGTAAGCTTTTTCAAAAAAGTAAGGCCAGTTAGCCTAAAGAACATTGTCAGCATAGTACAGTAAGCTTTTTCAAGAAAGTAAGGCCAGTTAGCCTAAAGAACATTGTCAGCATAGTACAGTAAGCTTTTTCAAAAAAGTAAGGCCAGTTAGCCTAAAGAACATTGTCAGCATAGTACAGTAAGCTTTTTCAAAAAAGTAAGGCCAGTTAGCCTAAAGAACATTGTCAGCATAGTAAAGTAAGCTTTTTCAAGAATGTAAGGCCAGTTAGCCTCAAGAACATTTTCAGCTTAGTGCAGTGCGATATTTCAAGAAAGTAAGGCCAAAGAACATTTTCCGCTTAGTATAGAGCACAGTTTTCAATGAAGTAAGGATGATTAGGCTAGAAAACATTTTCAGCATAAAGTAAAGTGAGCCGTTTTCAACAAGGTAAGACAAATCTGCCTTAAAAAGAACATTGTGAGCATAGTACAGTGAGATGTTTTCAAGAAAGAAACACCAAATACAGATAGGCTAAATAACATTTGCAACGAAGTGCAGTAAGCTCAGTGCCTTCCCCAGGATTTTTTGTCAGGCGCCCCCGCCCGATATGGGTGGGTTAGGGAGGGGTATCCCCTCCATACCTAAAAAAAAAATTCCGGCATGTGTCAAATGACGTTATCTGGTGCGTTTTAGCTCTATAATTTAAGGCTAACACGTTTTAAATTGTGTGTAAACGTTTAAACAAAATGAAATAAACAAAACATCATCGTTTAAACGGTATACCCCTAGACTTTTTAAAGCAAATGTGTCATTGCTGTTGCGAAACTGAAAGTAACATTTTTTTCCGGATGTTAATGTCCAGTGTGCATCACATTCTCACAGTGACGTCATGGTCAAATCCACTATTCTCGTCGTCTCAAAATTTTAGGAAACACTCGATTTACTTAGGGAGCCTCTTTTTTTCGACTAATTATGTTCATATCCGCATGTGTTTGATGTTTTAACAATGTTTTAATCGTTAGAACTGTTGAACGTAGTACTGATAAGATAAGTAGTGAATTGTAAAGATCTTGATTAAAATACATGTATATTATACATGCTTTGTTCTTGCATAAACGGCGGGAAAAATTCCTCGTGCACGTTGTGCCTACGCGCGTCAAATGTTAAAGACCTTTATTTAGTAAATCACATGGTCGGTACACGCACGCTTTCCATGTGTGGAACGTGATATCGTGTTTGTCAGCAGACATTTCGCGCTCTTTTGTAGAAAACACGGGTTTTACATGGCATACATGTACATAAACAATACAGCTTGTGTTTACGAAACTACAACGAACAGTAACACTGGATAGGCTTTTCGATTAAGATTTCATATTAGCGTATATCTGACTAGTCTTTTGCAGTTTATTTTTTGAAGTTATTAAAATCATCAATTAAATTACTGTGGACATTATAAAATACGACAATGGTGAGTGAGCAATCTTTTGACGGTCGATAAAATGCATGGACGCGCGTATAAGGTTACTTGTATGTGGATACATGCCTATTGCGCTGATTGTTCAATCATAGCATCATTCCAAAGCGAAGATAAACAGAGAGTTTCTATTGGCTTACATTGATTTTACTGCGAGATGAAACTCCGCCTTTAGGGCGATGCTTCACGGTGATTGATTGCTGCTTAGGAATAACTGTAAATTAAAATTTTCGGCGAAGTGACACTCGCTTTGATCATTCACCGACTTTATTGAGTGGTTGTACATGTTTCTCGAGTGAACAAACGGCCATTGTGACATAAGAGATTAGTTTTCACAGCAGGAATGGTCGGTCTGCTGCAGTCTACACAGCTAATTAACTGATAAAATACACGCGCCCCGGGCAATGTTTATAAGCGCAACACCAGTTAGACGCCCCGGCTATGTTCAAGTTAAAATTTAAGCGCCCGGGAAGGCCCTGGAGCTGTTTCCAAGAGTTAGGTCAATTCGCCTAAAGAACATTTTCAGCTTAGAACAGTTAGCAGTTTTCAAGAAAGTTAGGCCAACTACAAATGCAGCATAGAGAACATTTTTAGCATAGTACAGTGAGCTGTTTTCAAGCAAGTAAGACAGATTAGGCTAAAGAACTTTTTCAGCTATGGTGAGCCCTGCACAGCAACTGAACTATAAGCTATGGTGAGCCCTGCACAGCAACTGAACTATAAGCTATGGTGAGCCCTGCACAGCAACTGAACTATAAGCACTGTTTGTAACACAGCATACCTGTTAACGGGCTTTGTGATGAAGATTTTGTGCCACGAGTTTTGGTACCTGATGGCTTAGCGTCCTTTGGGGGTGTAGGTACATGGACTGTGTGTTGAAAACAAAATACATTAACAAGAGCAATAGATAAGGAGCATATTTGCTTAAATCCCAATTCTGAAATGTCATTTACTCAAATAATGTAAAATTGTAACTTTTATAAAGGAACGCACAAAAAGATTTACACCTTTTCTGTGATAATGTCTGTTTTACTTAATTGGAGAATAATGTTGACACCCAATTAATGTATATCTGCTAACAGTTTCAAGTACATAAATCAGACAACTTACTTTATTTTTGTATAATGTTTTAAACAAGAGCTGTCAGAGGACAGCGCGCTCGACTTTTCTTGTGCTTGTCAGAGTTACTGGCATTTTTTTTCTAAACAAGAAACATGCAAATTACACGAAAATCAAATGTTTCGCAAGAAATGCATTAAAGTCAGAACATCAATAAATTTTTTAGTAATGGTGAACTTGACCTTGACCTCACCAACCCCATATGCAATCCCAAGCGAGATCTCGATATAAGGTATCTATTTATCAGATTCATTAAAATCTCAATGTCTTTTTAAGCTATTGAGCATACACTGTTTGTCTGTTTTTTGTAACGATGACCTTGACCCCACCAACCCCATATGCAATCCCAAGCGAGGTCTAGATATAATATAGCTATGTATGAAGTTTCATTAAAATATTTCACTGTGTTCCCAAGCTATTAAGCGGAAACCATTTTTTATTTTTAGTAACAGTGACCTTGACCTTTTCCCCACCCACTCTATATGCAATCCCAAGCGAGGTCTCGATATAAGGTATCTATTAAGTTTATTTAAAATATCTCAATGCATTCTCAAGTTATTGAGTGGAAACCGTTTTTCTATTTTTAGTAACAGTGACCTTGACCCCACCCACCACATATGCTATCCAAAGCTAGGTCTCAATATAAGATATCTATGTATTAAGTTTCATTAAAATATCTCAATGCGTTCTCAAGTTATTGAGCGGAAACCGTTTTTCTATTTTAGTAACAGTGGCCTTGACCTTGACCCTATACACAATCCCAAGTGAGATCTCGATATAAGGTATGTATGTATTAAGTTCCATTTCAATAGCTTAATCCGTTCTTGAGTTTGAGAGCAAAAACGAAAAGTTGAGAAACTAGCTTAAGTACCGAAAAACTTTAACCTATCTAAATAGCTTATATGTAAAATTTATCATGGTAAAAAGGCCCATAATTTTGACAAATTTCAAACTAGAGCTATCAAAATTGGCCTATGGGTTCATTTAAATATAGGGAATAAGTGTTTTAAGGTTGAATGAAATCTCTCAAGCCATTTCTGAGAAACTAGCTTACCGAAAAACTTTATAATCTATCCAAATAGCTTATATGTAAAATTTCTAAGAGTAAAACGGACCATAATTTTGACAAATTTCAAACTAGAGTTACCAAACTTGGCCTATAGGTTCATTTGAATATGGGGAATCAATTTTTCCTTGAGCAGACGCCAACGCTGACTCCAAAGCCGATGCCGGGGCGAGTAAAATAGCTTGCCTTTTCTTTGAGAAGTCGAGCTAAAAATGATGTGGAAATACTCGATGATGGCAAAAACCATATTTGTTTCTCTGGGTTACACCTTGTTTGACAAAATCTATCAATTTGACTAAAATATAGTACTATAGAATAATGTCAAAATTATACAAAAAAATCAAAATTCTCTATTATAATTTAAAGCCACTGTGTTCAAAATCTCGAAATAAAAATTCCAACAATTTCACAGATTTTATTGTGTCAGTATTGTACTGGTAGTCTTTTTTTTCAAAATTGCTGCACTAGGCCATCAAAACATCTCGGGCATCTCTTTTAGAATCAGCGATTTTTTTCACTGCTTTGGGAATGTGTCCGGTACCCATCAAACTGAAAATTTTGCGATGTGAGAACTTGCATTCGGGAAAAATTTAAGAAAGAAATTTAATTAATTAACAACTTAAACTGGTGTTTTATTGGCTGTATTTGATATTTTAACATTGTTGTATCTATATACATATAAGTAAGTTCATGATTTACAACTTAGAATCACATTTTTAGCATTCTGTTACTTCCAATTTTTGATTTTTTTTCTTCCAAATGGAGAAATATACCATATTTGGCATTGGGAATGGGTTGTTTACCCGACCCTGTTATAAGAGTAAAAAAATCACTGAGAGTCCAAAGCTGCAGTTTTTGCTGACACCAACATTGCTGGTTTTATGTAAGCTGTTTCATTATTCTAGTTGTTTTGTTAGCAGAGAAAGTGACCAATACACTGTAGTTGGTTTTGGTTGCTGATAACATGGTAAAACATAGTTATTTTATGCTTTCCAGTAATTTTTAGGGAAATATCAGTGAAATAAAATTGGTAATTGACTGTTTAAAACAGTGAAAATTAGTTTTTTCTGATAATTTTTATTGTTTCATACTGGTTCCCGATTTGAAACGGACCATCAACGATGCTGGACTCAAAACTGTCAAATGAGTCCCGAAGGTCCCAAACCCACTTAGATAGCAATTGAAAGAAACAAGAGCTGTCAGAGGACAGCGTGCTCGACTATTCGAAGTATTTCAGTTGGTACATATTTTGGATAGTGAAAGGGGCATAAATTTGTTAAAATACAATATTTTTAAGTGAAGCCTTGTTGCCCCTGATACTAGAGTTGATTACAAAGGTTAGTTCAAAGTTTCAAGTGAATAACTTATGTAGTTTTGAAGTAACAAAACTTTTGAATATAAACTTTAACCAGAAAATCTATGTGAAAAAGGGGCATAACTCTATCAAAATACAAAATACAGTTATGGGGAATGTTCACCCTGATACTGGAATTGACGGACATAACTCTATCAAAATACAAAATAGAGCTATGGGGAATGTTTACCCTGATACGGGAATTGATGACAAAGGTATATTCCAAGTTTCAAGTGAATAGCTTTTGTAGTATTGAAGTTACAAAACTTTTGAATATAAACCAGAAAATCTATGTGAAAAAGGGGAATAACTCTGTCAAATACATAACAGAGTTATGGGAAATGTTGCCCTTGATACTGGAGTTGACGACAAAGGTTAGTTCCAAGTTTCAAGTGAATAACGTATGTAGTTAAGAAGTTACAAAACTGTTGAATATAAACTTGAACCAGAAATTCTACGTGAAAAAGGGGCATAAATCTGTCAAAATACAAAACAGAGTTATGGGTAATGCTGCCCCTGACACTGGAGTTGATGACAAAGGTTAGTTCCAAGTTTCAAGTGAATAGCTTATGTAGTGTTAAGGTAACAAAACTTTTGAATATAAACTTTAACCAGAAAATCTATGTGAAAAAGAGGCATAACTCTGTCAAAATACAAAACAGAGTTATGGGGAATGTTGCCCCTGACACTGGAGTTGATGACAAAGGTTTATTCCAAGTTTCAAGTGAATAACTTATGTAGTTTTGAAGTTACAAGACTTTTGAATAAAAACTTCAACCAAATTCAGACGTGGACGCGTACGCTGACGCCGACGCCGGGGGTAGTAGGAAAGCTCATCTATTCTTTGAATAGTCGAGCTAAAAAATGGTGGAAAAAGCATTAAATAAAAAGAAAATTTGTTGGTTTTGGTAGAATACTGATTTTAATTCATGAGTGATCATAGGAAATATATCTTTTATATGATGACTCGTGAATTGAAAGTGATATTTGACCGAAACCAACAAATATCCTCTATTTAAAAACATTATCAGCATGAATTCATCGATTGCCTGAATTAACATACCAACACTTAAGCAGTCTTACTTAATGATTAATAATAAACATCATAAACACACAAAAACTATAGTAAAACTGTTTCAAACAAAATAGTGTTTAGTAACTTTGTCAATTAATTCAACAGCATTATCCTAGCACTCTCACCTGATTTGCCAGTGCCTGATTTTGTTCCTGCCAAAGGTTTGTTTCCTTCACTATCTGCAAGGCCACTACATTCATGAACATCGGACACATCACCATCTGATTTTGTGTCAGCTGAAGATGTTTCACTCTTGCCTGGATTACTGTCTGGGTTACTATTGTTACTTGATGTAACTGGCGGTCCCATTTCCGACTCTGTGCCTGACAAAGACCTTTCAATCTTGCCTTGGTTACCATTTTCACCTGAAGATTCCAGATTTCTCTTTGTGCCAGACTGAGATGTTTTATTGTTCTCAGGGTTTGAACCATTCTTACCATCTTTCTTTGACAAATCTGTAGTTGAAGGAGTTACCTTTGAAGGATTGTGTTCACCACTGGCCGGTGTACTACCATTACGTTTACCTGCACTTTCACCTTCCTGTTCTCCTTGTGACTCACCATGACCATGGCCTTGTGTGACTGGATCACCACCACCAGATGAATTCTGCCGTGCTGGTTCTAGTGGTGTTCTGCTAGGACTTCCCTCTCCATGACCATGGTCTTGTTTGACTGGATCATCACCACCAAAAGAATTCTGCCGTGCTGGTCGTGGGGGAGGGTTTCCACCAGGACCATAATCTGGTGTGCGTGTATGACCATCACCAGTTGAATTCTGCCTTATTGGTTGTGGTGGAGGTGTTCTGCTAGGAGATCCATCTCCAGGACCAGGGACTTGTTTGACTGGATCACCACCACCAGAAGAATTCTGCCGAGCTGGTACTATTGGTGTCCTGCTAGGAGTTCCATCTCCATGACCATGGTCTTCTTTGACTGGATCATCACCTACAGATGAATTCTGCCGTGCTAGTTGTGGTGAAGGTTTTCCACCAGAATTTCCATGACCATAATCTGTACTACCTTTACCTGTACCACCACTATTGGGTGACTTGAATGGTCTTGTAGGAGAGCCAGACTGATCTTGTGTTTTTGATCCCTGATCACCTGCTGCTTTTTGCAAATCTTCATCTCTTCTATTACCAGAGCCCTTTCCACCACCTCCTTCTGGCAAAACATCTGAAGGACTATGTTCTGCCATTGTAATAAACTTCTAAACCTGCAAATAAAGGAAATAGCAGAACATACACTTCACGAGACGATTTAATACATGATTAGATGTATAACATATCATGCCATTGTATATGTTTATGACATCAACTCCACAGTTCATGGCTCTGCAGTGTATTTTCACTAAATTCATTATCAACTCAATATAAAATTGACTGTACTTATCAATCACATTTTATGTTGACACAGTACTGTATGATAACATTGAACTGACACTCACGGAAAATGCAAAACCTGTCGGACATTCAGACATGTCTGAAAAAAATTGAGGGTGTACGACAATTTTATCACACACATTAATAAGTTATACAAATTTATTGCTAATTAGACTTTTGTTTAATAAATAAAGGAATTATTACTGCAACAATTAGTTGTATGAATTATGTTAGATCTATGCCAAATAATTAAATAATAATCAATTATTTAACAGAGTATATCATGTTTTCAAACTTGTTGTGTATACTTAACAAATCATTGTGTCTGAAATCTGATTTAGAGGTTTCGCAGAGTCTGCACTCATTAAGTTTTGTCAATATCTTCATTAATTACGGTATTAAAACCAAAACACAAATGCATAAAGATCTTCTAGCTAAGACTTGTTTACACTACATTTTAGTCTAAAAATAGCTGGTCTATAGGTAAAATGCTTGACTATGGGACTGGTTGTTCACACTTTCTGTCCAAATACGTTAGAAGAACATAGTTGCTTAGACGAAAAAAAAAATTGTGTTTCGGGCAATGGTCTCAAAAAAGTAAGGTAGGGTCGGAACTGGTTGTTGTTTTTGTTACTTTTTATTAAAGACACATTCTGGTAAAGACAAGATTCTGTGTTTGATAAACACACATGCCCCCCGGTTGGTGCCCATATCTTAGTCCAAATTAGTCAAGGTCAAAGTGAGGTTGGGTGATATGGGTGGATTGGGAACAGTTATAAGTAACAACTGTGTAAATATCCAAGTGTTGTAGTAAGCGGTGTTGGTCCTAAACGAAACGGTAAAATTGAGTTAACCAAGAAAATTTAATGGCACTTTTGAATTATTGTAAGTCCAATTTGTTCAAGGTCAAGGTCAAAGTGAGGTTGGGTGGTATGGGTGGAATGGGGATGGTCATAAGCAACAACTTTGTAAGTATCCAAGTGTTGTAGCAAGCGGTGTTGGTGCTCGACGAAATGGTAAAATCTAGTTTACCAAGAAGTGCAAATTAGGTCAAGGTCAAGGTGAGGTTGGGTGATATGGGTGGATTGGGAACGGTCGTAAGTAACAACTGCGTAAATATCCAAGTGTTGTAGTAAGCGGTGTTGGTGTTAGATGAAACAGTACAATCTAATTAAGCAAGAAATGGCACTTTTGAATGATTATGAGTCCAAATTAGGTCAAGGTCAAGTTCAAAGTGAGGTTGGGTGATATGGGTGAATAGTGAATGGTCATAAGCAACAACTGTGTAAGTATCAAAGTGTTGTAGTAAGCAGTGTAGGTGCTAGACGAAACCGTAAAATCTTCTTAACCTTGTCACAGACGGAAGGACAAGGACGGACAGGACGATCACTATATGCCTCCTGCATCAAGATGCCAGCGGCATAAAAAACATTGACAATTTTCTAATAACTGACAAATACGCATTTCATTGAAAACAATCATTGTTTAAAAGTTCTGGGTCGGGTTTTTTTCGCTAGGGTCGGGTTGCCCAAAAAACAATTTGTTTTAGGCTTTATTTTTCGATATCATTTTTGCTTTAATAATACATCATAGGCCTTGTCATACATAAACATCATGGAAAATAATGAAGCACATATCAAGTTCGTTGTGAGATATCAATATGAACATTGGTGTTAACCGAATAATGTCCTTGAATATTCTGTTGAGACCTCCAGTAGGATACGTAACCCTATTTAATATATTTTACTTTTACTTTTTCACAGGGATAGGTTACTTTCCTTGCCCTACCTCCCCACAATAAAGAATAATAAAATTACGAACATTTATTCAATGGACCATCATCAGTTTTCCCAAAAAATTCATGTAAAAATATTTTCAGAACAGACAGACAAACCAACAAGCATAGGTAATCTAAATCTGTATTCTTGACAACAATGATTTTTGGGCAAGTTTTGATATAAGCCTTAAGTTAATCTAGGCAGATTTCAGATAATATTTAAACAGGCACATCGACAGAAGGTCACGAATAACATTTGTAGGAATAAAGTTCATTTACAAAATTTATATAGAAGAATTGTTTAATATGATGGCATTGTTTCTATAAACAGTTAACAAGATACATGTACATTATTACACAAACAGTGGTCATCTATGACACTTTCGCAGGCGCTGGAAAATTAGTACTGTAGAAGTAAAATCGATATCAATGGAAGAATAATAGTAGTATACGAAAGAAATTTACCATTGTACGCATGCGCGCCCTTTGATAAAAGTTACATAGGCAGGAAAGCTTCATTGATATGTGTGATTTTGTAGGCAAGAATTTGAATCCTACTTGAACTGTGTGTCCCTCTATGTATATAGCTTTCTTAATGATTCCATAAATAAATTGTTGCTACTAAAAAAAAATTGTTTGAAAAAATAAATAAAATGTTGCTACTCAATAAAAAAATAGGGAAATCATCTGTTAATAGGTGGAAACACCATCGATATGCCCCTTTCACTGACAAGACAAATAGTTCCTTATTGCAGCTCAATATACACCCATAGGCACTTCTAACTAGACCTTCGATTAATCAGCTATAACGTTTGTATTTTTAGCCTGAATTCCTCCAAACTTTTCAAGAACACAAAATAATATATAAGACTCTGATGTATTTAATTTCCTTTATCTAAAATTTCGTTTTCATACAAAACTTCACAAAAATACAAGATAATATCAAAACAAAAATTCGCAAAAATGCAAAAACAAAATAAAGTTAATTTCACTGTTAGAAATTAATATTTTCTTTATTTTTTCTTTTATTTTGATTTTAATTGTTAAAAATAATGATTTAATAAAGTTCAATCTAAAAAAGAGAAAATTTATCTCATAACAATTACTCCATACCTAAATACGTGGAATGCGGCCTCTTGCATACCAATGACACGCACGCGTCCTGTATACTACACAGCAAAATCAAATCCAAACATTGTTAGGATCTGAAGACATCGTGTAACAGGTCAATGAAATCACCTGTTGCACAGCAAAGTTTAGCCACGGTTTTTGAAAAGCGATGCATTTCCAGCTGATCCTTGTGAATAAATCATTTACAGTTAATTTTCGCATGGATAACAATGGATATAGTGGTACCTTAGGCGAGGTAAACATCCAAAGTTAACGTTAATTTCGTGCTTAGTATTTGTGTTTTTTTATGAAATTATACCACAACATTTTGAAGGCAACAGTTTGATTGGCTCTTGAAAAGGTCGTCTGAACGTGATCCCTAATGCGAAGTCATCAGATCCAGTCAGCGAATAATATAGTAGCATCAGACTGGAGATGATTTTAATGAGATTGACTGCACATTAGCCCTTTCCAGGTTTTGCCACTAACATTTTATAAGTCCTCCCTAATTATTGTTAACAGATGAAGTTATATAAATCAAATATCACAAACAGATTAGAAGTTTACCACATGCTTCTTTGTGTAAAGTAGGTAAAACGTTAATCAAATGATATCCAAGTACGCTCACGGGATAAAATTGCACATTAATTTGCACATGATTGACATTTTTTTTAAAACATCTATTTTGCATTGTGGGATGGTGTTATGCATGAAATAATTGATGTTAAATGTTCTTTTGGTTAGAATGTCGTTGTTAAACACTTTGATTATAAACTGCTTTGAATTTCTACATTCACCACGATTTCTCATGCAATTATTAGTTTTGACACCCACAAGCACGAGAAAATATTAATGATCAGTGAACCGTTCAATTTTTTTTTTTATCATACCTGTATTGGAAATTGTGTATAATGGGGCTGTGCACAAATTGAAACCGATGCGATTTGTCATTTTTGAGAAAACCACAATCAAAAACGGTCTAGTTGGAAGTGCCAATGGGTGTAAATATATTCATGAAATCTTGTTTTATAAAAGATAAATGCTTGAAAAACAGTCATTAGGATTTAATTGTCTTTGACTAACAGTAATTAATTAACATTCGAACAGCATACTTTCAGTAATATATGATTGTTATACTTGCTAAAGTGCATTAATTGCTAACAATGTCTCTGCTTTAAGTACATAATAATACGCTCTTCTTTATCAAATCTTTGCCAGAGATTGTAATTCTATTTGCGTTTATCTCTAACCCTATACCTGATTGTTAACACTTAATCAGTTTATCTTACAAATGCGCCTCTATATCTTACCCAAATTGATAAAGGTGCATTGCCTATATAGAAACATGTTCAAGTTCATACTAAGTGTGCAAATATGAAACCTAAAAACAGCTTTTGGATAAGAAAACATTTAAATTTTGGAGAGGGCACCACCCTCCCAATAAGCCAATATGCCCCGTCTTCCAATTAAATATAGAATCCCTGTGAAAAAAATTCAAGAAGTTCATGAACTCTGGATAAAGTTCATGAACTTTTCAAGAACTTTTTTTATGTTTTTGAATATTTCATGAACCAACCATCTATGTTCATGAACTATCATATTTATGAATTTCTAGTTCATGAACTTTTTAAGAACTTATTATTTATTTATGAACTTTGGTTAGATAAACTTTCAATTCATTAACTTTCCTAGAACTTTTAGAAAGTTCTAGATCATTTCATGAATTACCAATCAAATTTCATGAACTATCATATTCAGAGCTCCAGATAATGTTTTAGCCTAAAGGGTATTTTACCCCCTGATTTTTGGGTTAAAGGGTATTTTATCCCCAGTCCGTCAGCTATAAAGGGTATTTGAGAAATTTAAAGGGTATTTTCATTTTTTATACAAGATCAAAAGAGTATTTAATATGCTTGTTATATAAGAACGCATTCATATTGGCGAATGGAATACTAGTAAATTGAATGTAGACAATAATCTGTATGTCTACAAAAAACATAAAATTTACTTAACAAAGTAGTACATGCTCAGATACTTTGTACTTTTTTTTCAGTGCAAATCCTCCTAAGACAACCAGATTTCTGGTCATTTCTTGCTTGACAATTAGCCAATCATAATTTCTTTTCCACGATAACAGCAATTTTTCAGACAATTTTGCAGTCGCATGATGCTTGTGTTTCTTGTCCGATTTTTCAACTGATGTGACAATATCTCCACTTATAACCTTTTAAACAGGAAAAGCATCATAAGACTCATTCTGATTAACATTTTTCAAGATATTGCCTACTGGAGCAGGCAGATTGAGCTTAAAATGTTCCGTTTTCGACCCACATACACAATGCAAAGCCATTTTGAGTAGAAAGAATCGCTTGATTTACTTTTAATCGATTCAAAGGCTGACTTACACCATAAGCTGAACTGGATAATTGGTCAAACCAGTTACGCAGTTTAAGCGATTAAAAATACGTTTCAATACATAAAGTTACGCACTGGGCAATTTCAATGCTTATTTTAAATATTTCAATGCGTAAATACGCCGATACGCGTCTTATCTGGAGCTCTGCATAGTTATGCATTGCTAGTCCATGAACATTTTAAGGACTTATTATTTATTCATGAACTTTATTTAGATGATCTTTCAATTCAGGAACTTTTAAAGAACTTTTGTTGAACCTGGTATCAAATTCATGAACTTCATTTTGATAAAATTTAATATTAAGTTCATGAACTTGTATAGAGCATTTTTGATGGTCATGCAGCATGGTATTTGACTGCCGATCATAGACTACCATGGTCTACCATCAAAAACCATCATGTCATGACCATACCTTTAATTGACACTGATTCAAGTGCATGTACTTGATAAATATAACAATTATTTAAAATACAAAGTATATTTATTATTTCAGATTGCAATCCAAATAATAAGATCTCTTGTATTAGGATATGTGTTGATAAAGTGTTAGTGGAAGTTTGCCTTCAGTAAGCTTAGACACACTGTTTCTGATTGGTCGGTTTCAAATGTTTACATGGAGGGAACTTGATGAATGATATGTAGATTAAATAGCCTATTTTGTTGTTAACAAAATGTAACAAAGTCTCTGAATCAATTTTCTGTAATGTGAATAAAGTCTGTCATACATTATTAGGCCAAAAATAAAATATTGTTTGTTTCCCCTCCCGCGACCCATGCTAATAAAGGGTGGGTCAGAAGGTCGTAAAAATATTTTATTTTTATACACAATAAGTCATTTTCATTCATGTTTTCCTTACATTCGAAATGTTACGTTATAGTATAAATTCTTAATATTTTCATTGCAGCAGATTAATAATGTTCTGCTTATTTACGTAATAATATGTTCTAATTACCTTACAATAATTTATCAAAATTGAACAAACAATAACATACATTAAAAACAAGAGTGTTAATAATAAAAACCTGTTAAAACTAAGGAGTGATAGCATAACGTTGCAATTTGCCGGCCATCCAAAACAGAACGCTGTTAGCAACAGCCATAGCAACGGTGACTTGTCAAACTGCGGCTAGCAGTTTGTAGCTGAAAAGCAGGTTACACGCTTAGCACGTGGATAGTGTTTAAAAGCATCAATCTGTAATACTGTATCTGAACAACGCAAATGCTAGAGCATAAATTAATTAGAATTCTATGGAAATAAAAACAAATAACACTTTTTTCATTAATAAAAAGAAAGCAACAGAACATTTTTGATACATTAAAATAAAAAGAAAAGGCGCTGAAGTTTATTTACTTTCAATTTTGACAAGGACTTTAGTTCCGGTAACTTTCATTCAAATGTTGCCTCAGCCAAAGTTTTTGCATAATTCTAATCTATGTGCATTGATGAGTTTGAATAACACTTTCGTTAATTATTACTAGATCTAGTAATTGTATTTTTTTTAAACAAAATACGACGTTTGACGCGATCAGTTTGTCGAGTTACATGACGCAGTAATTCATACTCTTAGTAAACAGTTCCTTTCACCAAAATTCACCAAAATTATGATATTTATTTTTAATTATTTATTTATTTACTATTTTAATTTGTAGTAATTTATTACAAACGTGGCTGTTAAAAACATGCATATCTATAACAAAACACATACCTAACGCAAATGTGTTACAAATGACTTGCACCTTTACCAATTAAAATTAGAATGAGGGCGTGATAAACTTTCTAACCAGATGCTCATTTTCATGCTGGAAATTTTATGCATTCTCTGTTTGGCTCTTGTTAAGCTGACTCCTCCTGCGTCAAGATTCTATCAATAATGGACACTTGGTGCATAAAGGCGAGTTTGTTAATTGCCGGCGGACGTTCTTTGTCTTAAAAAAAACATGCATATGCGAGCGGAAATGGTTACGCCCTTGAATCTGACACTGAATGTTATGGCGTCCTTTTCGTAAAAGCATGCGTAAAAATACGCCGAATTACGCGTTACCGAGAACTGTCCGTTTAAAGTTTTATAAGCGTCTTTTGAAAGTAAGATTTTTACACAGATATTGGATTCTTTTTAAGGATTCGCACCCCGCATTTTCACACACTATTGTGATCTTAATGCAGAGGTGGATTTAGATATGTTTAAAAAATGGATATTACATTTAGCAAGTATTCCCATGGTGCAAAACTGAGTTCATTGCACACCCAATTAGTTTGGGTATTCTCAACCATGATCATAGTACTAGCCAATTAGAAAATCCAAGCCATAAACCAAGCCAATTGTGTTTTTAAACGTTTCAAAGTATGCCATCAGATAATTACACATAACCAGTGTTCATTCTGGGCTGAGTTGCAGGTGGGCCAATGGCCTATCAGCCACAAAATCAGTGCGCCATTTAAGGATTTTCTTGGGGGCGACAAATTATTAGTATATTTTTCATGTTACTTGTATTATGTTCTTTTTTACAAAAGTAAAAAAACATCAAATTGTTCTTCAGCGTACGATAACCAAGAAAATTTCTCTAAACAACCTTTATGAAATGTGTGACCATCAACCTATCATTTTTTTCACCCAGACTTGCAGACGAAGTACGGCCAGTACGGGTACCGATATGGCTGAATCAAAGGATGTTTTCTTCCCATCATTTTCCCATGGTATTCTAATTTTGCCTAGGAAATTTGGTGGAAAATTCAAAAACATTTGTCCCATGATGCTCTCTTTATCTGCTTTCCGCTCTGACATCATTATTTTGTTATTAAAATCAACTTAAACCGCATATATTTCAGACAGCACGGTTAGCAATTTGTGATGATGTAAGCGAGGTCAAATGGCGTGTTACCTTTAGCAGCCAATGAAATTGCTAGTTGTAATACAGTGCGTGCTGTAGCCTAGCAGCGGTTAGTTTCCACTAACAATCTGACTATGCGATGTTTAATATTCTCAAGACAATTTTCAATAACTTTCATACGAAAAACATGGAATTTTTTATATTAATCATGCGCCCAAATGGCCCACTGACAGTAATTTTGTTGCGCCCATTCATAATTTCTTGCGGGAATCCCGCAAAGGCGTGGCCCAGAATGAACACTGCATAACTGTTTGATATATATACCTTAAAGCTGGGCCTATCTATAATCATCATTCATTATTATAGTACTATAAAAATAAGTCATAAACTTTGTTTTATACATCAAAACCCCGACCACCTCGATTTTACGACCACCCCGCTAAAGCGGACACTTTTTAAAAGACCCGATTGTTTCCCTATACATTTTAATGGTCGCAAACCCCGATTATACGGGCACCCCGGTATACCGTATTACGACCACTAATCCCAGACCGAACATACCAACTAATGCCATTTTCCAAGCTAAGTTCTATATTTCTTTCTATTGCTATTTCCATTTAAAGCAATGGTTAAATAGATTGTATATACAATTTGGCTTTCGTGCCATCATTCTTGGATCAGAAATATGATTACATCGCATAATCAATTTCCTATAGCAAAATACATGGAAAACGAAAATAGCCATTTTTACTTCAAAAATAGCATTTTACAAACATGACATGGTATTATACAAGAGCGGGTATATTACATGTTTAACAATTAAACATTTACCAAACGATACACGACGATACAATAACATATGCAAAAAATTGTATAACATTTTATGTGGCGACATTTGATTCATTCAGAAAAAAAATTGTTAAATCTTGCAGTTCCAATCAAATATAAAGTCTTAGGTTTTTTAAATAGCAAAACGTAAAGCAAAATGTATTTATTTATAATAAAGCTCACCTCTCAAGACATTTTCTCGCAAATACTGCTTTAGAAATGAAAAACCGTCGGATTTAAAGAGAAAGTACTTTTCATTTTGCTTCTTCTACGACTTGCAGTGGGCGATGTCCTGGGCATTCGCGTGACGTCATCAGCCCACGTGACTACACATTTTGTAAAAAACACAAACTTAAAGGGAGATGTTAATGCGTAAGTTATTTGCCAGATTCATCCGTTAAATCTTACTGATTATAATAATTGATATAATTAATAAATATATTTCAATATTTTGTCTCGAAAACTGCGATTTGCATTTGCCAATTTTATTTTAATGGAGAAATTGTGCTCTACTTTCGTTTTCGATTGTTGGAAAATCATGACAATTTTCTAGACAACATAATTAACTTCCTGGTAATAGAACGATTTCACATTATATAGAAAGTGCACTAATTATTTTACTTGTCATTTACGTTGATATTTATATTTACATAAATAATTATACATATTATGTACATAATTATATGTAAAACTAAATAAAAACTATTTTTAAATAATAATAACACAATCATAAAGTGATAAAAAAAAAATTGAAAATAACAAAGATAGATATAGTTTCTAGAAAAGATTGATAATTTCTTGTGATACCTAATTTTGGGTATCAGTGACTACCAAACTGGTCAAATCATACCCTAGTCAACTCGTACCCTACTCAAATTGTACCTATTTGTTTTTTGGTCTACAAGTACAGTGAGCACTACCCTTTAATCTGGTCTGCTCGTACCTCCTTATCTGGTCAACTTATACCCTTCCTGTTCAAGTCAAACCATTTCTGATTTGGTGTAGCTGTTCCTTTTATGATGTTGTGTACTATGTGTAGTGATTGGCCTCAGAGGCACTTTCAACAACCTTGCTGTTGGGCTAGCTCTTTAAAGTGTCCGCCTCTCATGCCCATGACCAGGGTTCAATCTCCTGCAGGGGCTCAGGACTTCTTTATTTTATTGGTGTCAGAAGTAAACAGTACTGGGTTTGGTCATATCTGACTTAAGTTTTCAGGGCCATGCAGATGCAAGGCACAGGTTTGCCCGGTCGCTAAAAAATAAGAGGTGTATTTAGGAGTGTATTGATTGGCCTAAAAGGCACTTCGAACAGCCTTGCTGTTAGGCTAGCTCTTTAATGATGCAGTTAGATTGTCCACCTCTCATGCTAAGGACCAGGGTACAATCCCCTGCGGGCGCTCAGGACTTGTTCACTTTATTATTGACAGATTGTGGGTGATTTCAAAACATAAAATACAGATTTAGCTCGACTTTTCAAAGTAAAGACAAGCTATTTTACTTGTCCTGGGTAAGGCATCAGGGTCGACATCCAGGCAAGGTTAAAGTTTTTCAGTAAACTGTTTTGTTAAAACAGGCGGAGGGATTTCATTAACATTTCAAACATGAATTGAGCCTTGGTCTAGTTCAATCTAATGAGGCCAAATTTTAAAAAAATCCTGTTTCCGGTCTCCTGACCGAGCCTTATCTTTTGCTGCCGACCCTACACATTTTTCGTCCCCCAAAAAACTCCAATCAATTTATTTTAAGTAGACCACTGCATTCATAATAACATCAGTGAACTTGATTTTACCACCAAACTACATATTTGTATGTATGACCAAATGGTCACAGTTCAATTGAAATGTCCATGTATGTAGTTTTTAGAAAGAGAGAAGTTCTAGTCAATTGCTAATCTAAAAGAGACCTGTTCAAAGATTGGCAAACTGACAATATTTTGTGTGGGCATAATAAAATTGATACCAAAAAGAAAAACACATTATACATAAACATATTACTGACAAAAGTCAAAGACAAATATTGAAAATATAGTGCTGCACCACTCCTGAAAGTATAATTTTTTATGAACACTTGTGATATAAAATACCATCTTACACCAAAATCGGCAAATAAACAACGATTTGGAGTTCTTATGCATAGGAATTCAACCACAAGGGCATTAGCCTAAGTGGTTTAATAGCCACGCATCAGAACAACAAAGAGTTGTTTATTTGCCGATAAACAGCCATAAATCGAAAATTATTTTGATTCTAACAATGATCTGACTTGCGTAGTCTTTCATCGGTACTTGGTTAACATAATCAATATATATCAGGTATTATCATGTGGTTTATTGTATGGGAGCGTCGCATGATTGACATGGCATGTTATGTTTTATAAGTTTGTTGATTAAAACATTTAAAACATGAAACCCTCGATTGTTTTGATGTGCGTCTAATTTACGTCAGTCTCTGAACTTTGTTTTTCGCATTGGATAGTTTAACAATGATAATCTTGTTCTTTGTCTCCAGAAAAATCTGTGAGTATAATGTTAGAATAATGAATAAATAATTATCTGGTTATGAATATATTGAAAATAAGTTCATTAGTATCTTACAATAAACAATATAATTCAATTTATATAATGACATTATATTAAGTTCCTGGGCATGTGAATAGAAGTCACATTTGCTAACATTCTGATTTCAAATACATACTTAGGATTGTAAAACTTGCTTTAAGCTGATAATTGCAGGTCTTCTGTTGTTGGACAGTAGCAACAGCATACACATTTTATGTATTCTGTCATTTATATAGGTTATAGTTAAATATATATATATAGTACCTTATACAGGCTATGGACTATATTGCATTTGCAACTTAAAAAATGTGGAATGGTGATATGGGCTCTTTAGGAAAATGCTCCATGTAACCTAAGAATTAAGTGGAATTTTCAGTTACAATGACATTGTTTTATTTGAAATGCAATTTTTTTGTGTTCACACATGCATAAATTAGGAAAATGGTGTTCACTGTGTACTTAAAGGCCCTGTCACACTGTGGCGAATTTGAGTTTTGTACGGGTCCTGGACAGTTATTAATTGCCGTAAAGTGGACGAGTAAGTTGCGGAATTGTTTCAAGACGACATTTGTTTGAGTTCTCTTCAAACTTGACACGACATTCACACGACACAAGTACGATAATCGCAATTTATCACGAGTTCAGCCGAGATATGCGTACGATATCTTTTCGACAATCGAAGGCTTGTCTTTAAGAATGTACAAGTGTGGACGAGTCTGTACAACTTGTGAGGACATGAGCACGAGTTTCTGATGACATTTTACGAGAAACGGAAGAGCAGATGTCGTAGGCAAGTCTCACAAACTCGCAGCAAACTCATATTATGTCATAGAATGATAATATACGTCGAAATGCTACGACAAAGGAAGACATCTCTAGAGAATGTGTTCGAGTGTGTTTCAGAGTGTGTGAGATTCCTTCGACACATGTACGAGAATAAAAAGTTGTCAAGAAGCGGCGAGAATTTTAAACAGTTTAAAAGTATTAAGCAATAATTGTATCTGTTCAAATACTTATTTAATGAGTTTCAAACTAATGAATTAACTTTTAAACTAGCATGTCTTTAAAGAGCTTGTTTTTAGCTTGACCAATAAAAATGTCTTCAGTTTGAAAATAAAACGAAATGCTCCACTTTTAAATTATAATGTACATTTTTTGTTGATTGCTGTAAAAAAGTGATCTAATTTTTATTTTTATTACTCCCCCTGACTCAATTAAAAAAAAAAAGTTCCCGTAAAACAAAACATTAAAAAATGTTGGATTAAATAGAACAGCCACAGACTAAAGATATTTTATGTTTTACTTAATTTTATCCTTATGAGATTGTGAATGCCGGCCCTGGTCTGAAAAAGACAAAAAATTATGTAGACATATTAAAGTGTGTATGTATGATCTTACAACAGATTTAGTGGCATAAATACAGTAAAAGAATAAAGTTAATTAACTTATATTGCTATTTAAAATGGAATAAAAGTTAAGAACCAATATTGCTTTTAAACGCATAATAACCTAGTTTTTAATCACCAAATAGTTTGCGTCTGTATAAGCGGAAACTCAAATACGTGTATATACGTTGACTTGACAGTTGGTTTAGGGTGTTCAGCACTAATAAACGATGCAAAAGTCTCCACTAGTGCTTGTTGATTTACTTCATATTGAAGTGTTTCCTTCGTCATTTTTATGTTTTTCTGTTTGCTTTCAAGTTTTACTGTTTATTTCATCTACTTATTTTGAAAATAATTGATATGAATTATCGTACATACACACTATTAAGATGTTTTGGGAAAATATTATATTAATGTTATTGTTAATGTGAAACTGAATGCAACATAATGTCAAGATCTTTTTTGAAGGAAATACATGCTTAAAGAGAGACTGTATGATTTTGTACGAAAATTTTCAAGTGAAACCATCCATTGATTCTAATGATGTCAGTATATTTTTAAAATAATATTATAATAAATGTTAAGAATAACCTGTGTTTAGAAATGCGTATTAAGAGAGAATGTTAAAACTTAAATAATATTTTGCTGCGCAGCGAACTATTATACACAGCGTATAGACGAGTCAGATCGAAACATGATGCATGCGCAATTCTTATTTTCTCATTCAAAACCAAATGTAGCCATTGCTGAAGGATAAACGAGTCTGTATCGACATAAAGTATATCTTTTCATATTTCGATAAGAAAAAAAGTTTTTGTAGATGTTGGAGTTTATTTATGTTATATAAAATGGTTGTTTGTTAGTGGGTAACAAAAGAGACAATGAAATAAATCCAGAAAAATCTCTCTTTAAATTTGTTCCTCTTTTACAGATTAAGGAGATTATTGTATTTGGTTCGTAATTAGACCAAATGACTGACACGCAATTCAGAAAGGTTTCGCCAGGACAATTTGAAGTGTGTGTGTTGCATGGCAGTGTTGACTCATCACAATCAAAACTGACTGTAGATGTATTTAAGTCAGCGAGATCTGTTGGTAAGAAATTCTCCTAATGCAAAGGTACATTTTAAAGTCACTGTTCACTTAAGAATTTTTGTGAAAATTTAATTAATTTTTAAAGTGACATATTCTTATTTTTATGTGGAATTTGGCATACATAATTACTGTTTACAGCTAATTATTTTTAATTTTCATTTTGATGGGGTAATTATGTCGAGGTTGTATAATCAACAGTCAACATTTTGTCTGCGTACCGTATGTAAAAAGGAGTAGTAGAGACAGATTTAAAGTGAAATATCTATATAGGTATGTTAGTGATTCTGAAATGTGTTCACATGTTTGTCGGATAAATTGCAGATGATATTGAAACTTGAATTAATTTAAGAAGAATTTAGGCTACTGAACAAAAATGAATAACATTCGATCAGTTTTACAGATATAATATATGCATTATATACATTATTGTTCATTCAGCATTTTGAGGGAGAACATGCATCCTCCTTTCTCCGCCACTGAGTACTACGTTATTTACCTAGTACTAGTTGGGCTGGAAAGGTGTGAGGTGGTAGGCATTCATGTGTTGGTAGCACATTTAAATAAACCAGGGGTGTGGAAATATCAAAATTGTTAACTTGTCCATGGACAAGTTCATTGCAGAAATCTACTTGTCCGCAAACAACAGTCACTTGTCCAAACAAAATTAGAGTTGTTATTCCAGACCTTCCTGATATGTTTTTTCATTAAATTATATAATCATAAATAAAACAAAATTTGTCATTCAAATATGTAAGGATATAATAATATGATAATTAACTTCCAACTTAAACATCATTTTTAACCCTGAAAGTGCACTAGGCCATGGACAAGTAAACAGGAAAATTCCATTTGTCAGACAGTAAAATGCACTGTGTGGGACAAGTCGGGCATAGGATTTCCACACCCCTGAATAAACTATTGCAGTTAAAATATTTTGGCTAATAATTTTGATTATCTTTGATAATCAATACCTTCAAAGTGAACAATGTTTTCAGATGTAAAATATGAAAACCAGGCTGACCTTTACCAGCTTCAGCTTGCGATTCCTCCTCATGATTCAGCGCAGTCAACAACACTTCTTCTTGTGCAGCAAATCTGCAAGTGCCTGGACAAAATATTGGAAATTGGGGAAATCACAGTTGGAGTTAAGCTTGACCTTGTCAAGCCCTGGGATCCTGAAGGATTTGTGTACCTTTTCTTAGATTTGTTGAAACAGTATGCTGCCTCAAAATCAGACTGGAAGTTTATTAGATTGACCTTTTGTAGTGTTGATCAAAACATTTGCAGGAGTGCCGAGAAAGTTTGTGAAGAATTTGTTAGCCGAATGGCCATGAATCCATCCGAAGGTGTGTAACTCATGTCTCACCATAACTGCCATAAGTGGAAGAATACATTCTTAATTTTCTTAATATTGAAATATTTTATTTGGACTAACAATGGCACTCTTTTTATCTGACCGTGAGCTTTTGTGATCACCTTTTGTCCGTCGTGCGTCATGCGTCAACATTTTCATTCAACAACATCTCCTCCTAAACCGCTGGGCAAATTTTTACCAAACTTCACAGAAATGATCCTTGGATGACCCTCTTTCAAAATCCTTCAAATCGTTCGGTCCGCCGCATATGTAGGTCAACAGAGCTAAAAATAGATTCAAAAAGTGAAAACTTTAAAAATCTTCTTCCTTGAAACTGCATGGCTGAGAGCTTTCATATTTGGTATTTGGCATCCTCTAGAGGTCCTCTACAAAGATTGTTCAAATGATGTCCCTGGGGTCAAAACTTGCCATGCCCCGGAGGTCACATGGTTTATATAGACTTACATAGCAAAATAACTTTAAAAATCTTCTCCTTTTAAACCACAGGGCCCAGAGGTTTCATATTTGGTATGTAACATTAAATAGTGGTTCTCTATAAAGATTGTTCAAATGATGCCTCTGGGGTCAAAACTGGCCACGCTCGGGGGGGGTCACATGGTTTATATACACTTAAATAGCTGAATAACTTTTAGTATCTTCTCTGAAACCGCAAGGCCTAGAGGTTTGGTATTTGGTTGGTAACATTGTATAGTGGCCCTCTACAAAGATTGTTCAAATGATGCCCCTGGGGTCAAAACTGGCCACGCCCCGGGGGTCACATTTTTTATATAGACCTAAAATAGCAAAATTACTTCAAAAATCATCTCCTCTGAAACTGCAAGGCCCAGTGGTTTCATATTTGGTATGTGGCATCCTCTAGTGGTCCTCTACAAAGATTGTTCAAATGATGCCCCTGGGGTCAAAACTGACCACGCCCCGGGCGTCACATTGTTTATATAGACTTAAATAGCAAAATAATTTTTGAAATCTTTTCCTCTGAAACCGCAAGGCCCAGAGGTTTCATATTTGGTATGTAACATTGCATAGTGGTCCTCTACGAAGATTGTTCAAATGATGCTCTGGGGTCAAAACTGGCAATGCCCCGGTTGTCACATGATTTATATAGACTTAAATAGCAAAATGAATTTAAAAATCTCCTCTGAAACCGCAAGGCCCAGAGGTTTCATATTTGGCATACAAATTGTATAGTGATCCTCTTCAAATATTGTTCAAATTATGCCCCTGGAGTAGAAAGTGGCCATGCCCTGTGGGTCACATGGTTTATATAGACTATACAAATCTTCTCTTGAAACTGCTAGGCCCAGATCTTTATACTCAGGTAAGTGGTTTAGTGCCATTTGGCCCTCTTGATATAAACCATTATGATGCCTTAAACTCAGGTGAGCGACCTAGGGCCATCGTGGCCCTCTTGTTTGGTAAAGTTTTAACTTGAAGATTCTAAAACTGAAAGAATATTCAAAACATGTCTCTAATATCATAAAACATTGTTTTGAAGCGGATGCTGTCAAAACAAAATACTTATTTATCCAAAAAACATTTAATTATTGGAAAAAAGTTAAATAACCAAAACAACATTTGAACAAATCAATAAAATGTTCAAGGGTCGGGGCATTTGTTAGGGTTCATCGGGTAACTTGAAACAAACATAAATTTTTGTTATGCCTTATACAGAGTTCTTTACATATGTCACTAATTACATTATATTAAAGATATATGTTATTAATTACAAAAACTATCAGTTTGATAATTATATAAAATCTATTTGTTAAAGATTTTAATGTTTGCATTTTATTAAAGTTTGTTCAAGGTTATCACATTAATTTCAATTTTGAACAGGTATGTAAATAATGAATTCTATTCTGCTTTTTAGAGGGACTTTCACAGATGACTGTATGGGAAACACAAACACATACCACATTCATAAGGAAATAATGTTCAAATATACAACTGTAGCTAGCCACCAATAACTGTTACATTATACAGCTGTAGCTAGCAACACATAAACTTAATATGTTCCAGGAGCAATGGGGTCATCACCTAGCACACAAACTACCAGGTCTGTTGAGCCCCTGGAGGTGGTCCTGTTTGTAGGTGCCCTGGAAGATGCAGATGTAAGTCTTCTAGGTATCGAGGGTTGAGCATGCAACTGTTGTATCTGATATAGAAATGTTAAGCAGATACAACCATTTCACACCCAACCCTTGCTATTTACAATAATTGCAATATGCAAATGTAGTATGGGTTTAGCCAAACTGCATGTATCATTATTGGTTTTTATATGTAATAACACACACACACACAATTCTGAAGTATATCAGTAGATAATAGTTTATGATATAAATGTATTACAAATAACTTCTCTTTGAAATTATAACAGAGAATATTATTCTGAAAACATACTCTATTGTGACTAAAAGGTACAATTGTAGGGCTATAAAATGCACCATATGACTCCATTTAATACTTGCAAACAAAACGTTTAAGAAATCTGACTTCACTGTTGACATCATCATTGTGGTCTATGTAACAAAAGAATATTTTGGTCATATGACATAAATAACAACTAGTTTGCTTCATTATTTCAGTTGATACACATCCTGCTTCACCAGTGCTTCATATTTACGCGTCATATGTCGATGCCATCATATTTACGAGTGTTAATTGATGTATTTAACTTTTGTTAATCTGTTATATTTTTATTTTATTTTTTTTCTGTTATACAGGCTGATGCAATTGCCTGCACTGTAGGATCATTTGAGGATATTAACATGGCAGAGGCATCAAGATCACTTAACAAAGCATGCGAATATAAACTTCAATCGGAACTTAATAAAAAATACAAAAACAAACCGTTGAGCTATAAGGACATAGCAGTGGTTGGGTCAGGTGGATACCTTAAGTGCAAAGATTTGTTCTTTGGGACTCTGTCTACTGAAACAATAAAACACACGGATGTTTATATTGAAACAAAAGATTTCTATCAGTCGGTAAAGTCTCTTGAATTTTTATGCAATAACATTAAAATATAGTTTTCTGGTGCCTTTGACAACTTCCTCAACAATTGGCAGAAACCTATTTACATTAAATAAAATCTTGCATTTTTCATTGAAATTAACAGATTTATCATAAGTTAACTTTATTCATTTAAATTAGCTATATACTGTCCATTCTTGGTATTGTGCAAACAAGTCAAATTAACCTTTACAGAACGTTCATGAATTTATGACCAGATGCTTCGAAGAAGCCGATAATCTTGGTCATACGTCGATCGCCTTCCCCGCAATCGGTGCAGGGGCCTTGCGATATCAAATAGAAATTGTTGCAGAGCAGATGTTTGAATCTGCTGCTCTGTTCCAGCCGAAAAGTAACCTTAAAAAAGTTGTGTTTGTTGTGTATCACAAAGATGCAAAGGCAAAACAGGTAAACATGTAAATCTAGTTCATCTAGTATTAAAGAGGCCTTTTTACAGATTTGTAAAATAATACTTTGCTGTGATTTAAATGATAAAAATGCATTACCAAATATAACATCAACGACTGCTGACATCAAAAGTTAGTTGAAGTACGTGTAACTATTGGTTATGGAATGATCATTGGATTAAAGTACTGGTAAAATCCAAGTGGACTACTATTTGCATTTCAGGCTGGTTGAGTGAAAAAAGATTGATCACACAAATGATAATAGGGTACAAGTTAAAGTTTCATTACGCTGCAATATTATTGTCTTTATTTAAGGTGTTCAAGAAAGCTGAAGAAAAATGTAAGTACTCATTTGAGCTACATGCACTTCTAATTCAGTGTTCAATTTCAAGCAATATTTCTTAGCATTCATGAAAATATTAAAATACATTTGTGTTTTAGGAAGCTATTATTCATTTTCACCAGTAAAGTTTGCATGAAATAAATTCTCTTCTATATGATGAAAGTGGATAAAAGTTGCTTGGATTGTTCATTCCTAGCCCTTTGTCTATGTTCATCAAGTCAAATTGCAGAATTAATCATGTTCATTCTGTATGTTTTTGTTATGTAGTTTTACTCAATCAATGTACATGGCAGTTAATTTAAAATGTATCTGAAATACATGTATTCAAGTTTACTTATTATATTTGCTGTATTGTAAGCTATCTGTTGTTAAAGTGTGAGTGGAGTGAGTAGATTTAACTTACATTTGCATTATGGAAAATATTGCAAACATCCTTCTCAGAAACTGTTTTTCCGAGTGTAGTTTTCTTAATTACATTTAACTGCATCGATCTTGCATTCAGGCTTACTAATAACAAAGCTACACTAGTATGTATTTCAGGTCAAAAAGAACGGGCAGGTGTATTCAGTGGAAAAGTTTTGAAAACCCGGAAATTTTTATCGAAATTCCCAGAAACAATTCAATGCACCATAAATGCATTCTGCTTTGTCAAATCTCAAATATTTTATGTGTTTTGACAACTTAAGACAACAGACTTAAAGCATATATATATATATATTGTTGTTTTTTGTGTCGCCTTTGACTAGGCGACATATAGGTGTTACTTTTGTCGGTGGCGGTGGCGGCGGCGGCATCCCCTTTCGCTTGTCCGGAGCATAACTCTAAGACTATGAAAGCTATCAACTTGAAACTTCATAGGTAGATAGATCTCATTGAGGAGGAGTGCAGTGCACAAGAACCGTTACTCTGCACCTCATACTTTTGGAGTTATTGCCCTTTGTTTATTTTCTTACTTAATTTTTGACCGGAGCATAACTCTAAGACTATGAAAGCTATCAACTTGAAACTTCATAGATAGATAGATCTCATTGAGGAGAAGTGCAGTGCACAAGAACCGTTACTATGCATCACATACTTTTGGAGTAATTGCCCTTTGTTTATTTTCATACTTATTTTTTGTCCGGAATATAACTCTTAAGACTATGAAAGCTATCAACTTGAAACTTCATAGGTAGATAGATGTGCAGTGCACAAGAGCCATTACTCTGCACATCATTGTTTAGGAGTTATTGCCCTTTGTAAATTTTCATACTTATTTTTGTGTCGCATTTTTGGTTTTAATTAGTCTTTTCTTTGCAATTAGCCAGAGTGCAGTGCTTTTGAAGATTTCAATAAATCAGTTAAAAAAAAATTTAGCATTAACCTTAACTGCTTCTTCGTTTGGGTTCACGTAAGCTATCCTGCGTCAGGCGACACATTAGACTCGCGGAATTCTAGTTTTTATATTTAATTGCGATATTTGCGTTTTAATATTGTGCTTTTTTCATGAAATATCTGACATCGGGAGATAACTAGAATTTCCAGAAATGATATAATGTGCTACAAAACCATCATTTTTTGTCCGACATCAAATATATTTTGCTTAATATAATCTTTCACTAATAAGCTTTAAGTACATATATAAAGCTTAGCTAATTTATTCGTTTTTGAGTGAGATATTGACTTCTGAATATCGACTTTTATTGCGAACACTCGCCGTTGTGTTTAAACCACTGCAGTACATGCTTATTCGCAATTATAGAAACATATTTGACATCATATTATTTACATAGTAAACAAAGAATTAAGTTTTCACACGTAATAATACATAATAATAATCTTCCTTTCTATTTATGCAATCAGTATAACAGTTATGGTATACATTTACCAGGCACAATTATGGCACATCCATTTTTGCCCACTGACAGTTTCCACATAAATTACACATCTTTTGTGGTACCATTTGATTTTACAAAATTTATTGTCACATTTAACTTGGTCCCCAACAATATCTGGAAGTTAACATGTACAAAATATCTTAACAAATTGAATTTTAGTATCTTTACAGGGCATTTTAGGCATTTTTCCAATTTTGGGAAACGGAGTGAACATTTCTTCTTCTATACACTGCAACAAATGAGAGCGCATTTGGGTCAAATCATACCTTAAATGCGAAAAATTTGCGTTGAAGTTACTGAACAAAATTTATGTTAAATTTGCAATAGCAAAAACACTACGGTCATGTAAATTTTCCTGTTGTTGTACGTCAGGAATCTCGACTTTTAGTTTGTCTATGTCATTGCTATAAATTTAAGATAACTGTATGGAAATTCTGCTGTTGATTTAGGGTTCCGAGGCATTGACGTCTTGGCGGTTGCCGACAACCCCACTCTAGTAGATGTAGTGTTCCGAGGCGTTGACGTTCTGAGGGATTGCCGACGACCCCACTCTAGTAGATGTAGGGTTCTGAGGCGTTGACGTCTTGGTAATTGCCGACGACCCCACTCTAGTAGATGTAGGGTTCTGAGGCGTTGACGTCTTGGTAATTGCCGATGACCCCACTCTAGTAGATGTAGGGTTCCAAGGCGTTGACGTCTTGGTGGTTGCCGACAACCCCACTCTAGTAGATGTAGGGTTCCGAGGCGTTGACGTCTTGGTGATTGCCGACGACCCCACTCTAGCAGATGTAGGGTTCTGAGGCGTTGACGTCTTGGTGATTGCCGACGACCCCGCTCTAGCAGATGTAGGGTTCTGAGGCGTTGACGTCTTGGTGATTGCCGACGACCCCACTCTAGTAGATGTAGGGTTCTGGGGCGTTGACGTCTTGGTGATTGCCGATGACCCCACTCTAGTAGATGTAGGGTCCTGGGGCGTTGACGTCTTGGTGATTGCCGATGACCCCACTCTAGCAGATGTCGGGTTCCGAGGCGAGGCAAAATACCAAAATCTTTGTACAACATAAAAATCTGCCGCGAACGTCCTTAACGAATATTGGCAAAACCAATTAATCATGTATTTCTCTATCTCAGACTCAAATAATAAACTATATGTGAATAAACATTACCGAAACAGAAACAGACCAGAAGGTTTATTCATATAACTTGGACATATACAGTTCTTTGTTTTGTATACAATTTAAAATAGATAAATATATGTATACACACATGCATAACAATGTGAAATTGAGCTATGCATAACGATGTGAAATTGAGCTATGCATAACGATGTGAAATTGAGCTATGCATAACAATGTGAAAGTGTGCATAATAATAGTTGAGAAAAGAGGACAATCAAAATAATTTAGAATACATTTGTTGGAATTAGTTGTTTATGATCATCGCATTAATTCTTAACTTATAAGCATGTTTACAATAAACAGCGAGATTTAACAATATCTTAGATTTAATACTATTTAATATAAGTAAAAATTTATAAACGCTAGGTCGAGTATAGTAATATTTGCTGATATAAGTTTTTCTGCAATCACTGTAAGCTGGATTATATAACATATTCCGTCAGAACTGTAATCATTGATAATTGTATAAGTCTTCATGCAGTAATGACTGTAAACATTCAATATTTGCATGTCCCTAAATTGGGACCCCCATTTTATCACTTTAGGTTGTTACTGTATAAACACTCCATACCCTGCTAGTTGCATAACGACTTGTCAAACAGTATAATTGCAATTGCTTATCTATACACCATCAGGGGTCTGTTTGACACATGGTGCAGACTGTGTACTCGACTGGAGCATATATAAAATATATATAATATTTTTAACATTTTTGAAAACGTTTGAAGGTTTTCTTCATAATGATGTAAGTTTTATAAAGGTTGGTCGATGTAATGTTGTTTTTAGAGCCATTTTTGAAGATTCTGTAAATGACCAAACTTGGCAGTTTTGCTGTGAAGACAGACATAATTTACCCTATTTTATAACTACTCAATATTGATTAATTACTTAAGATTTAACATTTTTCAATACGTTGGAATATCTTCTTCACGGTAATGCACGTTTTATAAAGGTCGGTTGGAAAGTGCTGTTGATAAAAACATTTTTTTTCATTTCCGTAAAAATAGATATCACAAAAGTTTGTTCGTGAAAACAAAAAAAATCCTGTAACTTTTGAACTCTTTATGGGACTAAATATCGCAGTAATGTTTTATCTTTTTACATTTCAAGAAAGGTTGAAAGGACTTCTTAACAATGATATTACTCTTTTACAGGTCGGTTGTTATTTGCAACTCATTTTATCTTTTCTGGGAATTCTGATAAAAATTTCCGGGTTTTCGAATAATTTCCGGGTTTTACACTTTGCCAAAAGAAATTTGAAATACAGGTTAGTCATTGAATTGTTTAAACATTTAATTGTTTAAACTAAGTTTTTAACATAAACATGTTTTTATAGGTATTTCAGGGAAGCCTTCCTCTACGGAACAGTATGTCTCAAATGCAACCGCGCAGGTTACAGGACCAAAACAAAGGGATACTTTTGCAAACCATTCAAAATTAAGTCCAGGTACAGCTGTCAGCCTTCCGCTGACAGGTACTTTAGTCAAGGAAGCAGTTCTTATGATTTCTGAAGAAGAATGGAACAACTTTCAATTCTTTTATGGGGGACACATTCCTCAAGAATGTCGTTTCATATGGAGAGATGGAAATTTAGTAATAATGGGTACAGAACATCATGTAGCAATCGTCAAAGAAAACTGGCCAATGGTGCGACAAAAATTATATGTTTTAAAAAAAGATAAAGTAAGTATGTCATTGGATGTTTACAAGGCATTGCAAAGTAAGATCTCACAGAGATGTGAGAAAGACAAAATCAACAACATGTACATGAAAGGATTTGTATGGATTTATGGAGAACAACAAACATCACTTGACCCAGCGAGAAGAGATATAGCTGATATGGAGAAACTAGCCAGAAAAGACCTTGTAGAAAATAGATCAATATCAAATAAAGGTACTGACAAGTCTTGTGGCCTTTCTTCACATAACCCAAACCAAAATGGGGCCAGACCAAAAGACCCTGTTTCAACAAAAAATCAACCCTGGCCTAATGAAGCATCTAAGGCCAGAGAGTTTAAAACAACGGAGGGTATAAACGTATATGTGTACAAGTGTGATCTTCTGAAGACAACTGTAGACTGTATAGTAAATGCAGCTAATGAAAAATTGGAACACTATGGGGCAATCGCGTCAGGAATTGCATCAAAGGCAGGACACTCTTTAGTAGAAGAATGTAGAAAAGTGTTGTCACAGAAGCCACGGAGATGTCTAGAGGTTGGAGAATCATGTCGCACAGGTCCTGGCAAACTTCCATACACATGTGTTATCCACGCTGTGGGGCCAGTGTGGTCAGATTATCATCCGTACACAGAGGTTGGTGTATGTATTTAGGTGGAATCATTCTCATTTGATTTTATGGAAGATTACTCATTCTTAATGAAATTATGTTCATTTAATTCTTCAGTAAAAAAGAAATTGTGTTTGCGTTATTCATTTTCTCCAGAGGTACAACTATTTCAGAAAACTGTCAGTGAGTGTGAACTAAAGCTTCATAGTACCATCTGTAACAGTTTGATACTTGCGGAAGAACTTGGCTTGAAGTCAGTGGCTATCCCGTCAATCAGTTCTGGTATGTTTTCAGATTACTTTCGTGCAGTATTGTATTGTTAACTTATTGATGCCTTCATTTATGACACATTATGTGCTCTCCGGATGTGGGAGCATTAATATAACTGCCGCTTTGTCCGTCCGTCCAAATTCTCATTCAATTGCCATTCATTTTATCCAGGTGTCTAATGCTCTTCCCAGAATATTGTATCCATCATGCATTCTGTCTGTACGTCCTTCCTTCCGTCCATTCGAAACTTTGTTTCCTCTCGAGATCACAGGCACTAATGACTGGAATTCAGTGAAACTTTATATGCCAAATCCCTTCCAAGTTAACTTTCACATATTGTCAGATCTGATGGCTTTTCAGGGAGTATTGCCCTTGATTATAAATATGATAGTTTTAAAGGATATCTTTGTTTCCGCACGAGATCACATGCACTACTGACTGGAATTCAGTGAAACTATGTATGTCATATCCATTTCAAGAGCACTGAAAACATATTTTCAGGTCTTTTTGGTGTGTTGGCTTTTCAGAGAGTTGTTGTTCTTTCATTATAAATAGAATATTTAAAAAGGATATCTTTGTTTCCGCGTGAGATCTTAGGCTTTAATGACTTGAAACGTTATGCAGAGCATTACTTCTGATCGACATGCACATTTTGTTACGTCGTTCTGGTCTGGTAATTTTCAGGAAGTTATTTTTCCCTTTGATTATAAATAGCCTTCTTTGCGTGTCCGTAATTTAACTTGACAATGCATTAAGGGATTTTAAAAGTACTTGGCACTACTGTTTGCATGCAGGAAACGTCGATTCGCCTACATGAATCAGGTCCTAAGGTCAAATGTCAAGGTCACACTTCCAGGTCATGGATGGAAAGATGTCAACATTACTTGGCACAATGGCATGCTTCGAGCATGACTTATATTTCATAGGTTTAGGGTAAAGGTGAAAGTTACAGGTCTAAACGGTATCGTGAACCTCCAGCGATTCTACCTATATTATTGTCTCTTACAGTACCTGTGATTATGTCAATGCTGCAATTGTCTGGATTTGTGTATTTCAGACAGCATTTACCCGGAGCACAATCATATAAAGACGTTGCAATTATAAATTTCTTTTTATAAAAGTCCAAACTGGATAATACCAATAACTTCTTTGTGCATATCTGTTATGCTGTGATGACATTTGTGATCTTAATTCTGTGAATATCACTCAACTTTTTGCATCAGATAATTAAACTAAATTATTATGTATTAATATCATATTATTATTTAAATAATAGTGAGAACATGTTAAGTCAATTCTTATTGGTTAAGAAGGGGTTGAGCCATGTGCCATAATATCGCTTCTCAGTGCGACGCAAAAATCGATACTTCTTACCTAAAATGTACATTGATTTAATTGGAAGCTTTGACTCTCAGAAAAGTACTAATGGATTTGAATATACCATTTTGCTCTCTTTAATATGGTAATATATATTTTATTGTATTTATTAATTAATTATTAATATTATTTTTTATTAACATTTTAGCTCACCTGAGCACAACATGCTCATGTTGAGCTTTTGTGATCGCCTTTTGTGCGTCGTCTGCTGTGCAACATTTTCATTAAATCAACATCTCCTAAACCGCTAGGCAGATTATCATGAAACTTCACAGGAATGATCCTTGTGTGACTTTCTTTGAAAGTTGTTCATGTCAATTCGGTCCGCTGCATATGTAGGTCACCAGAGCTAAAAATAGATTTTAAAAGTGAAAACTTTAAAAAAAATCTTCTCCTCTGAAACCGCATGGCTCAGAGCTTTCATATTTGATATGTGACATCGTCTAGTGGTCCTCTACAAAGATTGTTCAAATGATGCCCCTGGGGTCAAACTGGCCACGCCCCGGGGGTCACATGGTTTATATGGACTTAAATAGCAAAATGACTTAAAGATCTTCTCCCCTGAAATTGCAAGGCCCCGAGGTTTCATGTTTTGTATGTAACATTGTAAAGTGATCCTCTACAAAAAATTTCAAATTATGACTCTTGGGTCAAACCTGGCCACGCCCTGGGGGTCACATGGTTTCTTTAGACTTATACGGCAAGTGGACTTTAAAAATCTTCTCCTCTGAAACCGCAAGGGCCAGAGGTTTCATATTTTGTATGTAACATTGTACAGTTTTCCTCTGCAAAAAATGTTCAAATTATACCCCTAGGGTAAAAAGAAGCCACAACGGGGGTCACATGGTTTCTATTGACAGATATGGAAAGTGGGCTTTAAAAATCTTCTCCTCTGAAACCGCAAGGCCCAGAGGTTTTATAGTTGGCATGAAACATTGTTCACTACAAATCACCACCTGTATTACAAGGGGCTATCTGCTTCTTTAACACAGTCATGTTAGATAGGCCATTGTAATCCTAAGGTGGCAAAATATTGTTCAAATTATGCCCCTGGGGTAGAAAGTGGCCACGCCCTTTGTGGCCCATGGTTTATATAGACTATACAATTCTTCTTCTGAAACTGCAAGGCCCAGATCTTTATACTCAGGTTAGTGGTTTAGTGCCATTTGGCCCTCCTGTTATAAGCCATTTTGATGCCTTAAACTCAGGTGAGCAACTTAGGGCCATTGTTGCAGTCTTAAAATAATTTTTATTAATTAACATTTAGAGGGGGGGGATTCTGTAACACCACTCCAACACCAATCCACAAAACCTCAGTTGAAAATATGGTGCATTTTCAACTTTATCTAATAAAAAATCAACTTCCCTTCTTTGTCAGAAAAATATGAACGGATTTGTAAAATACATTCTTTGCTTGTTCCAGTGGTAATAATTTTGTTTCATTATTTAAACTTTTAGGCGGGGTAATTAAGGGTTAAATGGTGTACCTATAGTTTAAAATTAAGGTCCTTGATACGGAAATAAATGAGCGTTGTCAAAAGATAACGAGTTAAGATGTGAATAGTAGATATACACTGTATTATATGGTACTCCTTAATACATGTTCTGAGAAGGCAATGTTCGAGATAGCCAATAAAAGGCCAGGAATAGCGTCCACAGATTTTATCCAGAGCATTACTTTGTCCAAAATGGGTGGATTTCAAATTATTTGGCAAAGGTTAAAAGCATTATGATGTTGCATGTCGCAGGCAAGAAACAGGTCCAAGGTCAAGGTCAGAATTGAAGGTCAAATATAAGCAATCAATATTTTAGACTTTGTCCGGAACATAATTTTGTCCATCATGGAAGGATTTTCAAATAACTTAAAGGAAATGTAAAGTGTTGTGAGATGGCTTGCCGCGCACAAGAACCAGGTCCAAGGTCAAGGTCACAATAAAGGTCCAAGGTCATATATAAGAAATCAATTCTTTTAGACTTTGTCCTCTGCATTTTATTGTCCAGCGTTCAAGGATTTTCAAATAACTTGACAGATGTTATAAACATTGAGAGAGGGCGTGTCGCGCGCAAGAAACAGGTCACTAGATCCAAGGCCAAGGTCACTATTCAAAGTTAAATGGCAAATATATGTTCACAATCTAATATTTTTATGTATGGAGGAATTTTGAAAAGTTGGCTGAAATTATAACTATCATGGGTAGGTGGTTGTACGTAAGAACCATTTCCCTGGGGCCAAGATCAAGGTCACATTTAAATGTCAGATAAATAAAATACCGGTAAGTCCATATGCTTTGTCCTGATGATTTTTTGGTTCAGCATAAAGGGGTTTTAAAATAATTTGGCAAAAGTGATACGCATCATGAGAAGGTTTGTCGCACACAAAGGCCATGGCCCATATTCACAAAGCATTTTAAATAATTTCTTAAATATTTTTCCTTTAAGTGTAAACGTTGAATGTATTGCATTTATTAAGTAATTAACAAATCTGTATGTGACTAATATTGTTTCAATTTTATTTAAATTTATATATATTGATTTGTGCTGCATTGTTTTCATTTTGAATGAAGCGTTTCCAGATTCAAAGATAAGGATAAAATTTAACTTAAGATGCTTTGTGAGTACCACCGCATATCTAGGACCAAGTGAAGGTAAAACATTAAACAAAGTCATATATTTGTCCGTAGCATAATTTTGTCATTCATGGAGGGATTTTAAATAAGTTGGCATTGTTTTTGATCACACCAGCATGTGTAAGTATGTCTTGCACTAGCAACAGGTCCCTAGGTTCAAGTTCAATGTCACATTCTATGGTCGAATGTCAAATATTTGTCCAGATCATAATATTGTAATGCATGGCTGAAATGTTCAAATCAGTTAGCAGAAATGATCACCATCATGAGATTGGTGAGTAACGCATACAAGAACCATACCTCATTACCAAAGTTTCAATTACTTCCATTGACTTTTTGGTGTCGCGATTCTAGATTGAAGTTTATCAATGGGATAGTTTTGATACAACTTACCTTTTAGAGAGAAGACATTGAGGTTAATTAAAATGCACATATACCATAAGTTTACGTTATCTAGTTATTAATTTGTTTCCCTTTAGTCAAGGAATGTCTATGGCCAAAAAGCTCTTGACAAGCATATTTTGTGACAATTGCACTCTTGTTGCGTACCTGTTGCAAAGTTATTTATAGCAAGTATTCATTTAATGTTATCTGTTGCATTCAGTTATATTATTACTGCAGGTGTGTTTGGTGTACCAAAGGAAATGTGTGCTGTAACATACGCCAGAGCAGTTGCGAACTACAGTAAACTGTCTCAGAATCATTTACAAGAAGTGCACTTTGTCGACATTGACGAGGAAATGATAGAGTTGATACATAAAGCTTTCCATGATGTTCTGACGTTGAATTCTGTACCAGCGTGGTACAGCATAATGAACCATGTGGTGAAAATGGACTCTTATTCTAAAGGTATAATAAAAAGTAAATGTAGATATTCCATGTTATGATCATCATTAGTATAAATATTTTAACTGTTATCATCATCATCATCATTATTATGCCCCCCTTCGAAGAAGTGGGGGTATATTGCTTTGCACCTGTCCGTCGGTCGTTCGGATGGTCGGTCGGTCTGTCCGTAGACCATTTCGTTTCCGCACGATATCTAGAGAACCCTTTGACCTATGATAATTTAAGTTGGTATGCTGGTTACTTGGGAGGAAAGGAAGACGCATATTAATTTTGAGGTCAACAGGTCAAAGGTCAAGGTCACAGGGGCTTGTAACATGAAAACTGTTTCCTCTGTAGACCATTTCATTTCCGCATGATATGAAGAATATGCTTTGACCTACGATCATCCAAGTTGGTATGCCGGTTACTCAGGAGGAAAGGAAGATGCTTATCAATTTAGAGGTCAACAGGTCAAAGGTCAAGGTCATAGGGGCTTGTAACATGAAAACTGTTTTCTCCGTAGACCTTTTTGCTTCTGCAGGATATCTAGAGATGTTTTGGCCTATTTAATGTTTTAATCAAACAGAAAACAGGTATCCTTATATAATAGACTGTAAAAATAAATCCATAATTATAGTCTATCTTTCAGCCTTATATTTACTTTCTAAAGCACCAACTTTAATTTCCTCCCCATATGTTAATGTGCACATACAATATTTAAAAAGTCTCTTAACAATTGCACATATTGACGACTTGGCTGCAAGTCGGGGGGCAAACATGTTTTACAAACATCTGTTGTTATAATTGATAGTATTATTAGTATTTCTCATAATGTTATTTTTTAAATTAAAGTAGGTGTGAAAACTAAACTTAAAGGTCAATTTATTTAAACTCTCGTTTAGGATATACATGTATTCCCATCAATCAGAGGCGTGTCAATTTTTTAGCTCGACTGTTTGAAGAAACAATGTCGAGCTATTGTCGTTGCTATGTCCTGTGCTTCAGCGTCTGCGTTAGTTAAGTTTTTTGGTAAAGTTTTTTGTCAAGAGTCCATTTCTCAAAAACTTTCAAAGGTATCCATTTGAAATATTCAATACTTGTTCACTATCAAAAGGGTACTCCATTGCAACAAGGCAGGTAACCCTGTGATTTGTATTTCCAGAGGTATCTGCCCTTGTTTGGACAATTTTTTGGTAAATATAAAAATCTCTCAATAACTGTCCAAGACATTAAATTTAAACTCAATGTACTTGTTTATGGTGCTGACACTATTCTGCAGACAAGAGGAGGTAACTCTTTGAAGGATTTTGTTGGAGTTATTACCCTTTTGCAACTTCCAATTTTCCGTTTAGGTCAGATTTCTCAGTACCTATATCACAGGCGTAGTGGCAGCGTTAACTTTTTGTTTCTGCTCTCGTATAGGACACATAATCATGATAGTATATTATGATGGATCACAGTTGATACATCAGCCTATTAGTTATGATATAATTAAAAAAAACATAGTTATAGGCAAACATCAAATATATGTCAAGTATGTGAACATATTATACATCATACAGCACTTTGTTATTAAGACTATTAGGAAGCATAGTCTTTACTGTATGTATCCAAAACATTTCTTTACATAAACAGTCTAGATTATTATGAACAAGTAAAAGATAAAAGACAATCACATCTGACAATGTACATTTATTGTCTAGAGATCCAAAATGGGTTGCAACATGGGATATAGGATTTATCAAACAGTTTCTTTTATCAAATCTATGGTAATTCATTCTGCGGGAAACATTTTAATTGGTTTGCCTGACATATTGTTTATTACATTTTTAGGTCACCTGAGCACAAAGTGCTCATGGTGAGCTTTTGTGATCGCCAATTGTCTGTCGTCAGTGCATCCGTCCATCGTCAACTTTTCATTTAAACAACATCTCCTCCTTAACTACTTGGCAGATTTTCACCAAACTTCCCAGGAATTATCATTTGGTGACCCTCTTTCAAAGCAGTTCAAATCGTAACAGTCCGCTGCATACGTAATTAACCAGAGCTTAAAATAGATTTAAAAAGATTAAACTTGAAAAATCTCCTAAAGTGGTCTTCTACAAAGATTGTTCAAATTATGCCCCGGGGGTCTGAACTGGCCACGCCCCGTGGGTCACATGGTTTATATAGAATATATAGTAAAATGACTTTTAAAATCTTCCCCTCTGAAACTGCAAGGCCCAGAGGTTTTGTATTTGGTATGTAACATCCTTAAGTGGTCCCTAACAAAGTTTGTTCAAATTATGCCCCTGGGGTCAAAACTGGCCACGCCCCGAGGGTCACATGATCTATATAAACTTTAATAGCAAAATGTCTTTAAAAATCTCCTCTGAAACTGCAAGGCCTAGAGGTTTGGTATTTGGTATTTGGTATGTAACATTGTATAGTGGTCCAAAGACTGTTCAAATTATGCCCGATGGGTCAAAACTGACCACACCCCAGGGGTCACATGGTTTATTTATACAGACTAAAATAGCAAAATGACTTTAAAAATCTTCTCCTCTGAAACCCCAAGGCCTAGAGGTTTCATATTAGGTATGTAACATCGTATAGTGGTCCTCTACAAATATTGTTCAAATTCTTCCCCTGGGGTCACACCCGGGGGTCACATGGTTTATATAAATAGCAAAATGACTTAAAAAAATTTCTCCTTTCCTACGGTAGTTGTCCTTCCCAAAGATTGTTCAAATTATGCCCCTGGGGTCAAATCTGGCCACACCCCAAGGGCTCACATGGTTTATATTGACTTAAGTAGCAAAATGACTTAATTTTTTTACCTGAAACCAGAAGGCCCAGAGGTTTGTTCAAGATTGTTGGGATTAAAATAAGTCAAGCCTCGGTGATACAAATTCCAATTGGGTTATAAGGTCTCAGGTGAGCATGCTAGGGCCCTCAGGGCCCTTTTTTTTGTTTACATGTTATAAGATAATTAACATCACTTTTTTTTTTATAAACAAAAGCCTAGAGTTTTATCAATTATGAGAAAGTCGAGCGTCCAGCACAGTAGGCGGTGCTCTTGTTTAATATGCATAAGCACAATATATTTCGTCAAATTAGGTAAAAACTTCAGCCATTCTGTGTTGTTTGTAAGACAATTGTATGTCACTCACAGCAAGAGGGAAAATATACACAGTCTGCCTGAATATATATATATATATATATATATAAATATATATATATATATATATAATATCATACATGCCATAATTCCATAATTTTTTCAGGCCAAAACGGGATATTACCAAAAAATCGACATTTGACCGGGACACATTAATATTGTCAGTTTGTCCGGAAAAAAAAATTAGTAATAATAATAGTTTATCGTATCTAACCTAGGTCCTATTCGGTTTCGTGGTCTATATCCACCAATATATACAGTTATAGTTCAAACTATAAACACCCAAATGAATAACACAAACATACACACGCATATATTTTAATCATATTTATTCAATAATATAGATGATAACATGTATTTTTAATTATGACATCAAAGAAATTATACGAAACACGCAAATATAAACACTGTCAAATAAACAAATACGTTTGCAAGGGAGACTACTCCACCAGACTTATACCTGTGCTATGTTCCACTATACACTGCGTCATTAACTGCATCAAATTTTGCGATGTGAACAATACGAATTTAAAGAAAGTAATGATTGTTTTTGCATCTTTAATTCTCGAAAAGTTCTCAGTTTATTTTCATACTTACCTTCAAACGTTACCAAACTAATTATGTGATAATACCTATTCCATTTAAAATCAAAATAACAACAAATACAGTTCCTTTTTTATTCTGAAACAATGCAACAATCAGCAGCAATTAGCGACCGCGGATATATGACCCCCATCTCGCGAAAATGTGACAAACGATCCATAAATCGCTAATGGGGTATCATTACTGCTCCTCTTTGACACGCGTCTAGCGGGTATTGTTGTCATAGGGATATGTTGTCATGTTGTTGATAAAGGGATAAACGATCTGAAATCAATTGTTGGCCCAATGTAAGTTTTATGGTACACTAACATCGATTTTTGTGATTGACCGGGACAAAATGCATCTCACCAGGACGCCGGGACAGACCTCGTGAAACGGGGACAATCCCGGTGAGACCGGGACGTATGGCATGTATGATAATATATATATTATATATATGAGGGTTGTTCAAAAATAACGTAGACTTTTTATATTGTTTACAACTAAATAAACTTAATTGAATAAAACCTATATCAAAATGAATTGGGATTCAAATGGAACATATTTATTAAGTAATATTGTGAAATTTTTTAATTTGTTACGCACCTGATCTTTTTGATAATATAACCATGGTAACCGTTAAGCGGAGCACGCCATTTATTTGCATTATAAAAAGTAAATAGATCGTAAATTCTGTATGCAATAAGTATACTTACTTCAAAAAATTTTGGTATAATGTAAGAAAAACATACATTGACATCGTACCAAAAGTTGGCTTCATTTTTAAGATTGCGTATTAATAATCAAAGCGCTGAAGGCACTGCAGTTGTTCTCTGTTGAGTAACATTGGGCACAACTCATTTTATTCAAATGTTAATAGCAACACAAGTTTAAATTAAACAGAACAGATTCAAACGGTGTATGGAGATTGTGTCTAAATGAAAATCTGTCTACAGGTTTGGCGGTCAGGAATCAAGAATAAAATTCAATGACTGTTATAATATTCGTTTGTACCAGTACTAATTGAAAATATTTGTGCACTGTTCAATATCATAGCGTCCGATGGATCTTATCGACTCGTCCAAAAACACTCTTTGATGAAAAATGATGGTTATCAGTTTTGTTACCGGTAAGTCTCTGTGGCAGACAGTAGATTAATTTTTCTAAGAGAAATAACTATGGCTTTAAGCAAAACTCAATTTAAACCTTAAAAACAAACGCTATGCCAAATATTAAAAATATTTAACATTATTATGAACGCAATGACAGTGTTACAAGGTTTTCAACTGTTTTAGCAAAGGTGTTGTGCGATAATGTTTGATAATGTTTTAAAGTTACTCATAGAATATTGTATTTTAGAAAGGTCTTCTGTTTCAATTAATAAAGCATCTGGAGTAGCAAAACCTAATATTCTGTGAAACAAAACTAAAGGAAATGAAAATGAGAAAAAAAAATCCTACCTCTCATGGGGATCGAACCCCAACCGTCGGCGTGAGAGTCTAACGCGTTAACCACTCGGCCATAGAATCTGTTTCAAAATAGGGTGTAATTTTTTGATAAGATTAATGGAGTGTGACCGACTGCTTTTGCTAGTACCTGTACTGCGTAATTACCGAAAAACTGTGAATTCCATTTTGTTCTTAATTATTATCGAGACAAAGTGAATAATATTGGAAGTAATAAAATAATTAAGGGTAAAATGAAAAGTTATACATTTTTAAACACTACACATAAACATCTTTACTTGCATCGACTATAAGCGAGATGAATACGTTTGGATTATACTATGTCCGTGATTCTACTTGGCTCGTGACCCAATTAAAGGATTTAACAATGAACTCTGCGTAGTGGACTACTTTCTCCTGCGATTTTTAGTCTCAAATTTGTTCCTACACTGAAAGCTGTGAATTACCCGACGTTTTTAGTTCGTTTTAAACAAATTATGTTCTAATCACATTCTTAATTAAAACGATGGATGCATTTGGGAAAAATTAATGATATAGTTTTCACATAGTGCAATATAATTTTGAGATGGGATTGTAAGCATTGAGACATGAAAGGATAAGGAAAAAAAGACGCGACAATGACGACGTCAATCAGCTTAAATTAGCTTTATCACCACTGACAGTCAATGGTCAGGTAGCTATGCGAAAAGTCTCGCTTGGTTTATTTCTCCATGATTAATGCATGTTGATAAGTAAGAAATAAGTAGAAAATGCCATTGACAAATTACATCATTATTTTCATTTTCATAGTACATGCTGATTTAAAATAAGACGTAAATATTACTTTATTGTAAATATTTCTAACAGGTATTTTGTTTCATGATTCAGTAAAATAATGTATGCATATGTTAACATTATACACGTTTATATGCTAAATGTGTATTGTAATCAGACATACTTAAATTGCAGAATGTTTTAAAACATATTTTTATATATTGGGATTCAAAACGCCAAAAAGCGCTTTGTACAAGTATATGCGACTGGTTATCATATTGCCTTAAGACCATGATGAAAAAGGCCTCTTTGCAGAGATCCCAACAAAAGAATTATTGATAAGATAGTGTAATTGTAATAGCCAAAAATATTGAATAATAGTGAAATAATTATATTGAAACAAGATCATTTCCTTCGTGCCATATCTTCCCTGAAGCAAATGACGTTAACGACGTCATTGAATTCCAATTGACATGCTCCGGGTTGCCTATAGTGACTTATTTTAAATGCCTGCCATTTTTAACAGAGAAGAGTAAAATCTCTGAAATTTTGTAAATTGATGCAATATATATTCCAGTTTATTTTAATGTACTTTTTTTCTATGAAATAATTATATGTCTAAAAATATGAAAAAAACTACATTAATTTTGATCATCCCTCGTATATATATATATTTTTTTTTTGTTTCTTTATTTTTTTTGATTTTATTCGCAGGCTCAAGCGTTGAACAAGCCAATTCAATAACTGCTGTTTCAAAGCAAACAGGTCACTACGCAGGAGATAATTTCACAGGAAAAGAGACAAAACAGCCCAACACAAGACTAAGACTAAATATTCCAACTACTCATCCAGCATCAGCAGAAACTGGTTTCTATTTCGAAGGGGACATTGCTGGAACAAAGACAAAAGGATTGACATATTATTTCTCGCCATCACAGATGCTGCATGTGTATTCAACAGACCTACTAGGAAGTGGTATGCCGAAAGTTCACATTTTGGTTTGTAGTGACCATGCGCGTGGAACAGAAACGGGATACATTGTGAAAACATTACGGAAAACAGCTGGTAGAAAATATGCAGATGACAAAGACAAAGTCTTCAGGACAGGTGGCAATGTTAAGGACGGTGATGTTGTTGTGTTTAATGGTGGCTCATCAGGCTATAGGTTGATTGCTGTTGTTGCCATGTTTACATTTTTGTCCACTGTACCCACAGAAACAAGGAGAAAAAATGTCCAGGATATGTATGCCAAGATTTTCAAAACAGCGGTTGATCACAAATGTCGCTCCATTGCATTGCCTGCGCTTGGGACTGGTGTGTAGATATTTAACAAAGTCAGTGTGTGTGTTTGTGGGTACCTATATCTTTTCTTTGTGTGGTAAACATTTGATATCAACCTGTGTGTGATATAAGTCAGTTGAAGTAGTTTAATTGGTTCTATGCAACTTTTGTTGTAGTCCTAACTATATATTTGAGTATTTGTAGAAATAGCTTAAGCAAGTTTGTAAATCAGTTTTCAATACACAGTAGTGTTTATGTATTTATATGTAACATTTGCCTTACATGCTGTTAGCTAAGCATCATTTATTGTTGAATAGAAATAATTACTGTCATTTCATTTTTGCAGGCTCAGGTCATGCTAAGCCAGAAGTATCGATAAGCCATTTTGCGGAAGGTCTGATTGAATTCTTCAAATTGCACCCAAATGTGGAACTATCTGTTCATTATGTAAATTACAATAAAGATACAAACACCCTTGCAAAAAAAATCCTTGCAGAAAAGTTAAATATGCGTGCGCAGCAGGTTGATGCGGGAAAAACAACACCTCATTCAAGTTCAACATTTAGCCAGAGTCTGAATTCAAGATCACCAGGTGCCATGGTCAATGGAAGCCAGTCTGTGTATAAACAATCATATTCTAAACCACAAATGAGCAAGTCTGCAAGAGAGCTCACTTCTTCAAGTAAACTGTTTGTAAATTCTACCACTGAAGCTACTATAAATAAAGAATTCTCTGAATCTGATACAAGACCACCTGCACACTGGTCTGGTACTGAACTGACACCGCATATGTCTGATTCTGAGTCGTCAAAACCCCCAGCTTCGCCTCAAACACCTGGTAATTTAAAAATGTATAATTATAATGATCTGTCACCTGCTCAGGACGCCAGCAGCATGAAGACAGATGAACCCATTTCTCCGTCGTCTACAAATGATAAGAGTTCTTTCAAAGGCAAACCCGAGGTATATTTGACACTATGTGCAAATAATTGATTTAGCATGACCATAACCAATTTGTATTGCAGTTAGGACTATGCAGCTCGGTAACTTAAGCAGATCGTAGATACATGTAGTGCTCCTTTTAATTATTGTTATTAAGAAATGTTGTCATCGCATAGTATAATTTAAATAACTTTCATATTGTTTATTTCATTTTTAGCTCAACTATTCGAAGCATAGGTGAGCTTTCCTACTACCCCCGGCGTCCGCGTCTGAATTTGGTTAAAGTTTATATTCAAAAGTCTTGTAACTTCAAAACTACTTAAGTTATTCACTTGAAACTTGGAATATACCTTTGTCATCAACTCCAGTGTCAGGGGCAACATTCCCCATAACTCTGTTTTGTATTTTGACAGAGTTATACCCCTTTTTCACATAGATTTTCTGGTTCAAGTTTATATTTAAAAGTTATGTAACTTCAAAACTACATAAGTTATTCACTTGAAACTTGGAACTAACCATATCATCAACTCTAGTACTAGGGGCAACATTGCCCATAACTCTATTTTGTATTTTGACAGAGTTATGCCCCCTTTTCACTTAGATTTTCTGTTTGAAGTTTATATTCAAGGTTTGGTAACTTCAAAACTACATAAGTTATTCACTTGAAACTTGGAACTAACCTTTGTCATCAACTATAGTATCAGGGGCAACATTACCCATAACTATGTTTTGTATTTTGACAGAGTTATGCCCCTTTTTCACATAGATTTTCTGGTTAAAGTTTATATTCAAAAGTTGTGTAACCTCAAAACTACATTCACTTGGAACTAACCTTTGTCATCAACTCTAGTATCAGGGGCAACATTACCCATAAGTCTGTTTTGTATTTTGACAGAGTTAGCCCACTTTTTACATAGACTTTGTTGTTAAAGTTTTTGTTCCAAATATTTATAAACTATACAAGGCTTCACTTAAAAATATTGTATTTTAACAAATTTATGCCCCTTTCACTATCCAAAACATGTACCAATTGAAATACTTTGAATAGTCGACCGCGCTGTCCTCTGACAGCTCTTGTTTATGTTTGTAAAAGCTTTTTTTAAATACATGTAAGTTTTTTTTTACAGTTGAATAAAGCAACTGCTTATTGGCCAATAGTTTATACTTCTTTTAATTTTTATTGTATTTGGACAATTTTGTTGCAGGAACCCATGCCCAGCACAGTCGATGATTGCGTTATATGCATGGACAAGTTGAAAAACCCCAAGACCTTACCATGCCGACATACCTTCTGCAGAGAATGCATAGATCAGCAGTTTGTTTACAAGGAGGCGTGTCCAACATGCGGTGCTGTGTGTGGTGTAATTGAAGGTAAATGTACATACATTGCTATCCGTTATAGCATTGGCATAGGCACCATTTCCATTGGCTCAAAAAGGTGAGGTTAAAACTAGCAATACGTAGGTTTACTCCCGTTCATTTTTCTTTAATTTGTTTCTTAATTTGTTTGTTGTTAATGTAAGTTACATGTACGATTCTAAACATGATTTGAAAACCATTGAACTTTGAGTTCATCTGGCCATTGTTTTCCTTAGAACACGTGTGTGTGAGCTTGGAAAGACATTTCATACTTGTTAAAGAACTGTTATGGAATTACGATACAATTTTGAAATACATTATTTTCGTCCTAATCAAAGTGTCTGTATTAGATGGTTCATGTTTTATTAAGGCGATCAACCAGACGGGGCAATGGATGTCAGGTCAAATGAAAGAGAACACTGCGCTGGGTTTGAGAGGTGTGGAAGAATAGAAATCATATATGACTTTCCAAGTGGTGTACAAACAGTAAGTTTTCTGTAATGCTTAAAAGAGTATAGGGAATTTCAATCTATAACATTTTGTGTTTAATAAAATAATTATGTTTTAGAAAGACAAAATGCAAGTATAGTAAAGGTCTCAGATTTAAAATTTTAATAAATAATACAAAATAGATTCACTTTCAAAAACAAAAAAACACTATGTTATAGCCATAATTAAGAGTGACTGCACGTTTAATGCCGACTAACCTAGACATTTAATCTTGTGGTTTGATTACATGGATGTGGTCTTCAACCTTTTTTTAACCTTTTTAGTTCACCTGAGCATAACATGCTCATGGTGAGCTTTTAGGATCGCCTTTTGTCCGTTGTCCGCCTTGAGTCGTGTGTCAACATTTTCATTCAAAAAACATCACCTCCGAAACCACTGGGCAGATTTTCACCAAACTTCACGGGAATGATCCTTGGATGACCCTCTTTCACAGTTGTTCAGATTGTTTCAGTCCACTGCATATGTAGGTCACGAGAGCTATAAATAGATTTAAAAACTGAAAACTTTAAAAATCTTCTCTGAAACCACAAGGCTTGAAGCTTTCATATTTGATATGTGACATCCTCTAGTGGTCCTCTATAAATATTGTTCAAATGATGCCCCTGGGGTCAAAACTGGCCACGTCTTGGGGGTCACATGGTTTATATAGACTTTAATAGCAAAATGACTTTAAAGATCTTCTTCTCTGAAACTGCAAGGCCTAGAGGTTTCATAGTTGTTATGTAACATTGCATAGTGGTCCTCTACAAAGATTGTTCAAATGATGCCCCTGGAGTAAAACTGGCCACACCCGGGGTTCACATGGTTTATATAGTCTTGAATAGCAAAATGACTTTTAAAATCTTCTCCTCTGAAACCGCAATGCCCAGAGGTTTCAAATTTGGTATGTAACATTGTATAGTGGTCCTCTACAAAGATTGTTCAAATGATGCCCCTGGGGTCAAAACTGGCAACGCCCCGTGGCTCACATGTTTTATATAGACTAAAATAGCAAAATGACTTTAAAAATCATCTCCTGAAACTTCAAGGCCTAGAGGTTTCATATTTGGTATGTAACATTGTATAGCGGTCCTCTACAAAGATTGTTCAAATGATGCCCCTGGGGTCAAAACTGGGCTCACCCCGGGCGTCACATGGTTTATATATAGACTTAAATAGCAAAATAACTTTAAAAATCTTCTTCTCTGAAACCGCAAGGTCCAGAGGTTTTATATTTGGTATATAGCATTGTATAGTGTTCCTCTACAAAGATTGTTCAAATGATGCCCCTGGGGTAAAAACTGGCCACACCCCGTGGCTCACATGTTTTATATAGACTTAAATAGCAAAATGACTTTTCATCTCCTGAAACTACAAGGCCTAGAGATTTCATATTTGGTATGTAACATTGTATAGTGGTCCTCTACAAAGATTGTTTAAATGATTCCCCTAGGGTCAAAACTAGGCACACCCTGGGCGTCACATGGTTTATATAGACCGAAATAGCATAATGACTTCAAAAAATCTCTGAAACTGCAAGGTCCAGAGGTTCGATATTAGGTATATAATATTGTATAGTGGTCCTCTACAAAGATTGTTCAATTGATGCCCCTGGGGTCAAAACGGGCCACACACCATGGCTCACATGTTTTATATAGAATTAAATAGCAAAATGACTGTAAAAATCTCCACTGAAACCGCAAGGTCCAGAGGTTTCATATTTGGTATGTAACATTGTATAGTGGTCCTCTCCAAAGATTGTTCAAATGAGGCCCTGGGGTCAAAACTGGCCACACCCCAGGGGGTCACAATGTTTATATAGACTTAAATAGCAAACTGACTTTAAAAATCTTCTTTTCTGAAACTGCAAGGCCTGGATGTTTCATATTTTGTATGTAATGTTGTGTAATGGTCCTCTACAAAGATTGTTCTATTGATGCCCATGGGGTCCAAACTGGCCACACCCCGGGTCTCACATGGTTTTTGTAGACGTAAATGGCGAAATCATTTAAAAATTCTTCCCTGAAACCACAATGCCCAGAGTATTCATATTTGGTTAGAAACAGTATATCAAGACCTTGATTGGGATTGCATATGGGGTGGGTGGGGTCAAGGTCACTGTTACTAAAACTAGAAAAAAGGCATCCGCTCTATAACTTGAGAATGCATTGAGATATTTTAATGAAACTTAATACATATATACCAATAATCGAGACCAAGCTTGGGATTGCATATGGGGTGGGTGGGGTCAATGTCACTGTTACAAAAAATAGAAAAACAGTTTCTGCTCAATAACTTGAAAACACATTGAGATATTTCAATGAATCTTAATACATAGATACCTTATATCGACACCTCGCTTGGGATTGCATATGGGGTGGGTGGGGTCAAGGTCACTGTTACTAAAAATAGAAAAATGTTTTCCGCTCAATATCTTGAGAACGCAGTGAGATATTTTAATGAAACTTTATACATAACTACATTGTAATGAGACCTCACTTGGGATTGCATATGGGGTGGGTGGGGTCAAGGTCAAGGTCACCATTACTAAAAATAGAAAAATGGTTTCGGCTAAATATCTTGAGAACGCATTGAGCTATTTTAATGAAACTTAATACATAAATACCTTATATCAAGGCTTTGCCTGCGATTGCATATGGGGTGGGTGGGGTCAAGGTCACTGCTACTGAAAATAGAGAAATGGTTTCTGCTCAATAACTTGAGAAGGCGTTGCAAAATTTTAAGGCAATTTAATTCACATATCTTATATCGCGACCTCATTTGGGTTTGCTGATGGGGTGGGTGGGGTCAAGGTCACTGTTATTCAAAATAGAAAAACTGTTTACGCTCAATAACTTGAGAACGCATTGAGATATTTTAATGAAACTTCATACGTAGATACATTATATCCAGACCTCACTTTGGATTACGTATGGGGTGGGCGGGGTCAAGGTCTAGGTCACTGTTACTAAAAATAGAAAAACAGTTTCCGCTCAATTACTTGAGAACGTATTGAGATATTTTAATGAAACTTCATACATAGATATCTTATATCAAGACCTCGCTTGGGGTTGTATATCAGGTCGGTGGGGTCATGGTCACCATTACTAAAAATAGACTGAAAATGTTTGTGCTTACTTTGATGCATTTCGTTCAAAATTCGTGGACTTGCCACGTTTCTTGTAATAAGTATGTAACATTGTATTGTGGTCCTCTACCAAAATTGTTCAAATGATGCCCCTGGGGTAAAACATGGCCACGCTCTGTGGGTCACATCGTTTATAAAGATTTAAATAGCAAATTGACTTTATAAATCTTTTCCTCTGAAACCGCAATACCCAGTGGTTTCATATTTGGTTTGTAATATTGTATAGTGGTCCTCTACAAATATTGTTCAAATTATATCCCTGGGGTAGAAAGTGGCCACGCCCTGTGGGTCTCATGGTTTATATAGACTATGCAAATCTCCTGAAACTGCAAAGCCCATATCTTTAGACTAAGGTTAGTGCTTTAGTGACATTTGGCCTTCTTGTTATAAGCCATTATGATGCCTTTAACTCAGGTGAGTGACATAGGGCCAATGTGGCCCTCTTGTTATTGCATATGTTAAATAAAGAGTTTCTTTATTATTTGTTTTGATGCTGTCATTAAACCAATTAAATTATCAAATGCTATGGCTATGTAATTTCTTTTATTTTGAATACGTAAAGACAGTTGCAGAAAATTATACGAAAATTATACGGCTAGTGCTCTGTCGTATTAAATTGTTTATAATACAAATTGTGGTTTGTATGCAAAAGATATATATTGATAGTTATTATGTTCAAACTTGCTTCTCGATCGATGTATAAAAATCAAATTTACGTTGATCGCGGGTTCCAAGATATTCAATTGCTGAAGTATGGTAGATCAAAAGTTTTTCTTTCCATTTAGTACATTAAATAAACATTTTTATGTTTTCTAATTGATTCTCAGTACAATATATTCTTAATATAATACGGAATTCTACTTATATGAAAATATCGCTTGATTGTGTTACAAACAGCACATTTTTGTGAAATGACATCACGTTGTTTTGCACAAGCGCGCGTTTTCTCATTATGGATTTTTGCAATCCTTTCGAGTGTGCCGATTATCTGTAATTGGCACATAATAGTATGACTTCGAAATCAAACATATAATGCTTGTTTTTTAACGCAAATGTGTTACTATTTATAGAAACATATGCATTTAAAGCATATTAAATCACACATTAACTTAAAATCACAAAATGATGAAATAATTTCATGTTTATTATATTGCTTAAACTGTAATATTTAGTTTACCATTATTCGTCACTATTACAGAGTGCTCACCCAAATCCTGGCAAACCATACAAAGGCATACGGCGTACAGCTTTCTTGCCAGATAACAAAAGAGGAAGAATAATATGTGAAATGCTGAAAGTGGCTTTTAAACGTAAGCTAGTGTTTACGATTGGTAGCTCTCGAACTACTGGAAAAGAAGGCGTGATCACGTGGAATGACATACATCACAAAACTGACCCCAGACCTAACTCACAGTGAGTAGCATATATTGGTACTTAAATAAGATCTTTTAAATTTGACTTTATATGTATGCATATATTCATCGTTCCTATTACATCAGGGTTTCCTGCAGGCCTGTTTCGCTTGTCGGGCCTGACATGCCTTCAAAGCAGTTAGTCATTTGCCGACATGCTTAAATAATGCCGACATGCTTTAATGTTCAAAGCGACAGCCCTTAATCCCTTTATCTATTACACCGATCTTTAATCACGGTGCTATAAACGAACGCCGTATTGATCGATAAGGTCTAACTTCCAACAGTGTTATTGACAAGTGACTTAACTGTATAGTCCCGCCCACAACTATCTCATTAGCCAATCAAATGCGGCGATTTGTAGGGTGGAGTTTATACCTTACAACTAAAAGCATGTTTAATAACAAATACTAGCTTTGACGGGAAAAGTGGACAGGCTTTTTAAAACATTTGATTATTATATTTAATGTTTTATTTTATCCTGGTAATTTCCTGATCTATTTCAAAATTATGGAAACGAATAATCTAATATAGAGCTGCATTTCAAAACACAATTTAACGTCGTCAACCGTAATTTTGCTATCATACATACTGCAATTAGGCACATGACAAGTACACGCATGTTTTTCATGAGGCATCCGTGACATTGTGCATAGCAATTTTCGCGCGCTGTTGGAGATACAGGCACGTATTTTATGTTGAATAGGAATTACATGTTCAAGTATACAAAAGCAATGGTGATCTGTTAGGCTTTTTATGTCCGTAATGTCCGCATGTAGTATAACTGATATTAATTATTGATTTCTTTTGCATCTGAAAACAATTAATGAAATAATAAACAGTTTTTGAAGAAAAAAACAAGCGGTCATGACAGAACTTCAAGGCGGAAAAAAGCTAGGCTTTTCAACGAATCTGAATACCATGTAAAAAATGCAGCCTAGTATTTTGATGTACACTGCCTCCAAAAGGCGTTAGGTCAACACGTTTTTATTTCATAAAGAGAGGTTCTGGTTGAGCAATAGGCTAGGTAGTTTAAGCGATAAAGGGCCGATTTGATCGCCTGTGGGGTTTTGAGCGTCATAGCCAATTTCGGAAAGGTGGGGTCTCGCAATGCGCCTGATTTTGGGGAGTTGGATTCGAGCGGTGCAGCCAATTTGGGGAGCTGGGGTGGGGCGATGCGGCAGAATTTGAAATGGTGGGGGTCAAAACGCAGCGGCCGATTTTATGGGGGGGCTTAGGGGTCGGGTTGGAACGAACATAAGCACTAACTGTGATTCTACATGTACACAAGCAGTAATATTGCATGCTAATAAATCGTTCTGTTTAACTTGAACCTTGTTTTCATGACAGTTCTTGATAATGTTAATCAGCTTTTGTTCCATGATAATATTACAACAATATCAAATATTGGATAAGTACGTGTTTATTGAAGGCATGTTTGGTTTTGCGTATTAGAATGAATGAACATGTATAGTGACATCAGTTATTTTTGATAGACATCTTCAAAAGTCCATGCAAAAGCCATGAATATTGTGAACACATTTATGATCTTACATTTATGAACAATATAGCTGCATCGTCACTTATTTCCCGTTTCATGGATTTATTCTGGGTTTCTTTACCAATAGGTTCGGCTACCCGGACGACACTTACCTTGACCGTGTAACAGACGAGCTAAAGGTCAAAGGAATAACGGAAGATGACATTCCGTAAATGTCCGCTCAAACAGACAATAGTTGTTATATTTGTCTTTAAAGATAAATAAGTGGATTTATTATATGTTTTCCTGTGGTTTATAGGGAAATATAAGTGAATTTTTTCACCGGGGTGTCGGCAAATACCTAAATAACACATATTTAAGCCTAAAACAAAATAAATGTTGGTTTCGGTAGAATATCTATTTGTTTTTCACTCGTGAAAATATAAATTTCTATGATCACTCCTTAATTAAAATCAATACTCTAGCAAAACCAACAAATATCCTCTGTATGTTTCATAAAGGCATAGTTTAAGGAATGTCTGGCCCTTCCATGGGGTATTCCACTCTGTGTATTGGTCCACCATAAAATCTCTTACCATTATGTGCAATATTTTCTCTCAGCTGACTGAGCAGTGATGGAGTGTGAAGATCTATCAATTAATAGATCTCTGCAGAATGTGTGGTTTCAATTGCAGCATTGTATTGATGTCAGCTGATAAGGGTCGCCACACTTGACCACTCTGTGACCACAGCAGGGTGCCAATACACAGGAGTACAATACCCCATGGGGGTCAAATAAAGAAGGATTTAACTAGGCCTTTAACATCCTATGACTAGAAAGAAATGTATCTGCCAAACCAGACTGAGAAGGCACAGGGTCTGCTTTGAATTGACGCTATTTTTAAAATAATAATTGTATTTAGTATGTAAGTGTATTGATAAAACATAGTATTTTCAACCTGTACCATAGTGTAAAACAATTTTTATACGTAGTTAGTCTTACTACGTATTGATTATTATATTTTTATTTTAAGTTCTTTTTCATGCTTTATATTCTAATTTGTTCTTCTACTACATGTGCTATATTATTCTACATATTGTTTCTATGTATTTATGCAGCTGATGCTATATATTTTACAGAACTTTCAACTACTTCTTCTACATCTGTCTACTTATTCTAAATTCGCCTATAACATGCATGTGTTGGTCCGATACTTGATTACTTTGTTATTAACCACTAAACTCAGGCTGTATCCTTCCACTACTTATTCAATCAATAGTCTTTATTCTTCAGCTACTTAATTTGATTTGTTGTATTTGGATTGTTCTATTTTATTCATGTGGAATTAAATTATTCTGCTTAATTATTTAGAAAACTATATTCTAAGAATTGTTTGAAATCCAGTCTGTTTATTTTTAGCATGTTTATTGCATAATGCTTGATATAGTATGCACATGATGTCTATTGCTTGATATGTTTATTCCTTAATGTTTGATAGAGTATGCAGATTTTCAGTATAACTATAGGTTATTTGACAGCTTCAGGGTCTGTTTTTAATACTGTGATACATTGTACAAGTATTATAAATGTATGTACAAGTATTATAAATGTAATTTTTTGAATGAATGGATGTGACCTGCTAGTCACAAAGTGATGTGTATGTAGTTTGTGCTACGAATTGTAGACTTTTGTATGATATCATGTTTGTTAATCGCATATAAAATTGCATGCAATAAGATATATTGAGGTCAATATGACAGGTAAAATGTTGTTAAATCTATCCAAATTTGTGTTTAAGCCCATCATTTTGTCCAAGCTATTGTTTTGCCTTTTTAGAATTGCTTACTGCACTTCAGGTATGGTGAACTCACTAAATTCATATTAGGGCAGTAATTATTTTCCCATGTTAAATATATAAAGACCCAAAGTTTGTATACATAAATAATTCTAAGGACTCAGAATTGTAGTTTGTTGCTGTTATTGGTAAGTGTTTTTGTTTTGTTTTCAATTAGTAAACACATAATTTATGCAGTAGTAACTGCATATCTCTTTATGTATCACATGTATATACTAGTAATTTTAAAAACATATATTTAAGTTGTGATTTCTATAATAATTATGTTGTTTTTTCAACTGTTGTTTTACCAGTCAAAAACGTTTAGCCTTATAACATTATGTACATAGTTTTATTGTGTCACCTGAAAAAGCGTCATATGGGGGTTACATATGGCGGTGGCGGCGGCATTGTTGGCGGCGGCGTTCCCTTCAGTTTGTGCAGACAATAACTTGAAAAAAATTTGTGCAATCAATATGAAACTTTAGGGAAGTTTTAGTTGGCATAAAAGGAAGGTTAAGTTCGATTTTCGGCAAATTTGCTATTATCATACTTGAGTTATGCACCGATTTTAAAAAAAAAGTTCAAAAAAGGCTTGTGCAGACAATAACTTGAGAATTTTTTTTGCAGTCGTTATGAAACTTTAGGGAAGTGTTACTAGGCATAACAGGATGGTTTAGTTTGGTTTTCGGCATAATTGCTGTTATCGTACTAGAGTTATGTCCATCAGGTGACACATCCGACTCGCGGAGTATTAGTAAGTAATATATGCCTACACATGCATTGAAATTCATTGAAGATGTAATGGTATGTGTATGTTTTAACTTGCCTTATTATTAAAGGATGATAAATGCATCTATCGTAAGAAGTGGAAATATTATTAGATAAAAAGTATTTATAATATGTAATCGACATTTTAGACCATTTTCATAAGCAACCATTGAAGTTAAACATACAGTTATGCATTTACTTTCTAGAATTCAGAGAACTAAGAACTTTTTTCAACAAAATATTCAAAAATCCTGTCCGTTAAATGAATACTCGTATGCTTTACTCATTATAAGTATGCCCCCATCAATGATGGCGGGGTATATTGGTTTGCTAATGTCGGTCAGTCGGTAGACCACTTTATCGTCTAATAGTTTTCATCCAGTCTTAACCGAACTTCATGAAAATGTTAATGGGCATAATATCTCGGCGATGTTCGATAATCATCCTAATCGCTCCTGGAATTGTGGAGTTATGGCCCTTGAGTTATCTTAAATTGGCCTTCTTAGTCGTTTCCCCTCTCTAATTACAACAGCTTTTATCCAGTCTTCACCAAACTTGCTGAAAATGTTTGTGGGCATAATATCTCGGCCAAGTTCGATTATCGGCCATATCGCCGTAGGAATTGTGGAGTTATGGCCCTTGAATTATCTAAAATTAGCCTTATTAGCTGTTTTTGCTATCTGCATCCAACAGTTTTTATCAGATCTTCACCAAATTTGATGAAAATGTTTGAGGTTATAATATCTTAGGGAAGTTTGTTGATCAACTAAAACACCACAGGAACAGCACAGTTATGGTCCTTGATTGATCTTTTAGCAGTTTCCTCTCCCTATGTCCAATAGTTCTCATCCGATCATCACCAAACTTGATATTTTAAAGATTGCTTTTAACCTAGAGGGGGCATAACTGTTTTACAAACAGCTCTTGTTAGTGTATATTCATGGTTAGGCATGTGTTTGTAATGCTGTGATACATTACACACATTAATGTATAGTTTTGCAATGAATGTAGGAGGCTTTCTATTCTTGTTACGAATGTAAATTTTGTAGAATGTAATGTTGTTCTTATTTAAATAATAAACCCCATATAATAATCACATATCTGATAAAATTGTATTGATAATTATATTACGGTATATTGACGGACATTAACACAGTTGTCAAAATGTATGCAAGTAGTGTTTAACCATTTAACCTATCCGTTTTGCCTAATAAGTTTTGGCTTTTCAGTGCTTATTGCGATTCAGTAATAATTTACTCAGACGTTTTACATTCATATTCGTTTTCGTATGTTAAAGATATTGTCTCAAAGATTTTAGCTTACCTGAGCACTCAGTGCATATGGGTGAGCTTTCCTGGTCACTCACCGTCCGGCGTTCGTTGTCCTTCGTTAACAATTTACTTAAAACATATTCTCTTAACCTCCTTAATGGATTTTAAGCAAACTTGACAGAAATGATCCTATTGTGGTCCTTTACTAAATTCACTCAATGGAATGTATGAAAACTGCTTTTGTCATGGCAACAAAAAAATATATATTATTGATCCTCTACCTAATTTTCAAATTCATTTCATTCATAAAAAACATAGCCGTCTGGACGCGGGATAGCTTCTTAATGAGGCTGTGTGGAAAAACGTTGAAGATATTCTCTTAAATTACTGGTCCAATTTTAGAAATACGTATGTTACAATTAAGGCGATCTTCTATCATGGTTTTGGGTTTTTAAAAAAATCGTTGCCAAAAGCCACCAGTTAATGTTACTGTTCCATAAAAGGCGAATGTCACTGCGACAATATGGCACTGTTGAATCGCTTGCACTCAGGTGAGTGACACGATAAATGTACATTTGTATTAGTATTCATTAATGCAACGAACACAACATGCAGATGTAGCGTTATATCTTGTCACTATATTTGTGTCTTTGATTCACAAAATATTTCGCCAGCAAACTAGCTTTAAAGCATTCTGTACAAATTTTGATAAGTAGAATATGCAAATGAAAACCATTAAAAATAGAATGGTATGTGTGTCTTAAGACATGCCATAGTGTTGAAAGCAGATAAATGCAATCATAATTCATAAGAAATGGACAATACTATTACTGAAAAGGTATTTGTAATACTAAGGCAAAATTCTTCATTGTTTAGATAACCAACATGTATTGTTAAACATAAACTTAAACAGTTAAGATCAATATAGTTGATAACTGTATTTATTTTATGTTTTATTTATTTTAGAAATTCCGGTATGATAAATGCATAACGTGGCATTCTTGAACTCCTTTGATAACCAACCTTCAAGTTAAACATTAAATGCTACATTTAAGAATTGAGAACTATATGTAAGAAATATTTTTAATGCATAACATATAATTGCACGATATAGTGTGCAAAATACAGTATTCTACGATCAGTGTTAAGTTTGCATAAGATTCATGCCATGCTGTGCTTAATTTTGCAATGCACGTTTACCTGATAGAGTCACAATGATATGCCGTCTAGTTTTATTTGCGGAATGTAGACATTTGTATGATATCGTGGGTTTTAAAATCTGCAATCGCACATAAAAATGCATAGATTAATGTACATCGGGAAATATCTTGGATCAAAAAAGGTACAGGGGCGGCTATAAAGAGCAAAGGGAAAGGCAGGCCAGGTCTTTGACATTTTCTAATAAATTGCAAATCCAGAGGTTTTATTGGTGTAATGCTTCTAATAACGAGTTTTAAATATAATATATCCATTTTCATTGAAAGTTTACAATAAAATATTGAATTTCAAAAGATATTCAACATGTCTGTGTTGACCAGCCAAGAGGGGCATCAAGGGGGATGGGGACCAACAAAGATAAGGCTGCAGCACCCTGATTTTCACTCTAGATCTTTCCCTATGTGCATTAGTTGTCTTTTTTGGGCAGTTGTCAACATGTAGGCAAATTTAGCAATGATTCTGTCCATAACGACTGCATTATTGTTTGACTTTCTAAGAGTGCAGATTGAAGTGCTTACTGCGATTCAGCTATGTTATTATCTTTAACATTAATATGTGTGATATGTTAAAGTCCCAAAATGTTTATTTGTAAGTGTTTTCCTGCTTGATATATGTTTCCAAGCTTCATGTATCTTTGTTGGTAATTTGTTTAAGGTTTCACATTTTGTTTGCTAGATACTGTTAAGTACGCGTCTTTACACATTTATTTTTAAATTCAATTATTGAAAACATCAGTGACGCAGTAGTAACGTCATACTACTTTAATGTATTTTATTCCATAGCAAACCTGTATATATGTTTTGATAATTGCATTGTTTCGAATTGATGATTTTTGTTAAAAAAAAATTTTGTTAAAAAGATTGCATGAAATTTCCCGAATCCCAAATCTTGCTCGCACTGTTTGAGTTTTAAATGCACCAAATAATTGCAAATACCCAGCACAATATTGTTAGATACACATATGGTACAATTTATATTATTGGTACTGCATAGTAATACATAGAAATAAATTAAAGTTGAAATCGTATTAATCTTAAAAAGCAGGTCTAATTGCAGAGGGGAGCTAGATACAATCATCAATGTTTAAGTATGGTAACTAATAATAGTTAAATTGGTAACAGTATATAAAGCAATGTACCAGACCCCATACCAGAAGTGAATTTAAAATGCCCAGTTGACCGAAGAATTGAACAGTTGTATATACAACTGTTCAGTTCTTCTGTCATTTTAGATTCACTTTTACTGCAATATGGTTCGACCAGCTGAAAAAATATAGTTGTTCAATTTTCCTTATTATAATTTGTTATTTTACTCTCAAGCATTTTAAAATTACTATATGTATTACTTCGTTTAATATGCTCTTTATTATACAAATGCACCTCTTAACGTCATTGTTCAAACGAAATAACAGCTTTATAAATTCGGATATGACATGAATAGAGTATATACTTTCCTTAACTGATCAGTTTAGAATGCTTTTAATAGTGTACATTTTTGAAAGTTTTCTATGTTTTCTGAAATGAATGAAAGGTGGTAAATCAAACATATATATTCGCTGTTATGTTCATGTTTTTTGTTGTTATAATGTATTAACGCTTTATTTTCAATATTTAGCCCACTGTCAGTTTTATATTAAATCTTCAGACGTTATATGTTTACAAGTAATGACATGTCTTTTATTATCGAACTCACAATAATAAGTGCTGTTTAAAAAGAAGTTTTCGAGGTTTTCAAATATTTATGCTATTGGGCAGTTCGTATTTTACTCAATTGACTTTGTTATATGTCGGTTACGAACAGTGAATGTATCTTGAAAGTACTAGAATTCCAATTTAAAAAGTGTTTGACAAAGTTAAATGGTTATGATCAATTTAAAGCTAGATACATAATCATAAAAGCTAATATGAAACAACGTCCATATACGAATAACTGTAACTGCTCTGTAAACCAAATAAATGGCATTAATGTGAATAGCAGCACTGGTTTCATACACGTGTTAATGCACCATTTTGCAAATAAATCTGTCTGCTTATAAATGTAATGTGTTGTGTTGACTTAATCCTATTGTTCACATATTGTTGATGTTTCAATGCATCTCCCAAATAAGGATTAGACCTTTAAGGCGTACAGGGCTTTTACCATTTTCAGTAGGATTTATAGCTTATCAGACTATTAAAGGCACTTTATTGTATACTGAAACTCAAAGATGCTGCCTTTGCGATATGTAGAAATCATTGAAGTGAAAGTAAACGCATTCATCGAAATTATTCCGTATTTTTAGCTCACCTGAGCACTCGGTGACTATTGCTTTAGGAGTCCTCTCCTGCGTCGTCAGTATGATTTCAACAATTTGTATCGTTCTTGTGCTGGAGACTTCACTTTGTACCCAATCTTAACCAAATTTGCACATTTTGTATATGACCATAAAATCTTGGTCAGGTGCGAGTTATTATCCCTTTTTTTGCCCCAAATACATCTATTCCTGAATAACGCACTTGGTAAAGGGAGGTAAATGCAGAATCAGGAAGATAATTGCCAGAAATGTGTTATTTCCCTTTGTAGGTCAGTCACAGATAACCTAGATAGTGGAGTCGACTTGATCAGTAAAATCAATCCATCACTCTGGGTCAACATGTTACTTCTGTTTTAGATCAGAATCAATATTATTGTCCACTGTCTGGCTTGGCATCCAGTCAGGAAAAAGATGTAAACAACAATCAATAGCTAGAATTCAGGTTGTAACAAGCAATAAGAATACAGGATTTAGATCATGTGATCTAGTGCCTGAAAGGGTTATCATTTTCTGTAATTTTTGGACTGTTTAGTTAGTAACGTATTCAGTATCATTTAATCATGTAACTTTTTGACTGACTTACATTTGATTTTGGAAACTCAAGTAATTATCTTACATGATTTTTGAAGCTGATTTTTTATTTCTCCTTTATTGAAAAATACTTCTACACTGTTTTACGTTTTCTTCTTAATTGAGGAATATTTTTACACTATTTAGAGTGCACCATGCTACTTGATAGTATCTGCTTATATGGTATATATAAGTAAGGGCTTGTAGTTTGGGGACTCTTTTTATAGTTCAACAAAATAAAAGTGACTTCCCGTGCATCACTTTCAGTACATTTAATCTCACCTTCATGCTTGATGAGACATTGGTGTAAGGGGACTGTCCTGCTTCGTCCGTCGTCCATAGTGCATCGGACCAATTGGGCATGTGGACATGATACAAACTTCACTTTCATTCAATCTTTACCAAACTTGCACAGTTTGTGTATGACAATAAAATCTTGGATAGATAATGGGCCAAATTAGACCATGAATGCCAGAGTTATTGCCCCTTTTTCAGGAGAAAATCTGTAAAATGGACTTCATTTTTCCTCTGAATTTGACCAAACTTGCACAGCATGTACATGAACTGAATATTTCAAAATAAGAAAATGGCCTAGATTGGGGTACAAACACCAGAGTTATTGCCACTTGTTAGTGAGCAAAAATGGACAATGTGGAGTATAGAGACTTTATTTATTGCCTAATCTTGACCAACTTGCACTGTTTGTGTTTAACCATAAGGTCTCAGTCAATTCCCAATGTGGAACAGATCAGACAAAAAATACCAGTGATGGCCCCTTGTTTGTGAAAATCCACAATTTGTCAATAATTGGCTTTCAGTCTCCATAGAGAATTAACTTTTCATTCCTTGTTGACTGAACTTGCACAGTTTGTGTATGACCATAAGATTTCATCACGGTGCAATGATTGGCCAGATAGCACGAGGAGCACTGGAGTTATTTCCCCTTCTTTGTGAGACACTTTGCAAAAAATGGACTTTGTGTGACATTAGTCATCTAATCTTGATAATACTTGCGCAGCTTGTGTATGACCTGTCCATAAGATCTCATAATAAACCAAGTTTGCGCTGATTAGGCAGCTTGTGTATGACGATAAGATCTCATAATAAACCAAGGTTTGTGCTGATTAGGGTATAAAGAACAAAGTTATTTCCATTTTTATTTGTGAAAAAGAAGCAAAAATGGACATTGTTCAGGATAGAGACTTCATTTTTTCATTTAGGTTGGCAGCAGATAGTATTTCAGCAACCAGTTAATTAGTTTTGGTATTTGAACTGTTAACCAGTGAGCTAAATATCATTTAAAAGACCTGAAACACAATTAAAATGGAAATACATCAAGTACAATGGTCTGTTTGATTGAATAGTCCTAATCGATGATATTCGTAATGCTGACAGTTGACTTGTATTGCTGTCTTTTGTGACTATTTTAATTATTGTTCTGTTGAAATAAGAAAAAAGCACAATACATGGAATTCTGCTGGATGTTTTTGAACCTAAAAAATGTGCCATTGCAAAGATGGAATGTCAACCTCTGTATTATGAAAGTGTGATTGTGCATGGTAAACATTTTTATTGTGTAATGTCATTAATTAAGTATAGCATGAATTTGCTGTTCATTTCTATTGTAATTAAATATTTTAATATTGATTATAGTTATAAATAATACGTAATAATTAGTTCAAGGCATGTAAAAATGAAATATAGGATTTATAGTTTGTGTATGAGATTGCTTAAGCTTATTCATACATTTATACTTCACAACTCAAATGCGTGAAATCTATTGTTCATATTGGGTTGCTTGCTGGGGCCCCATATGGGCTTGCTTGTTTGGTACCCATATGGGCTCTCCTGCTAGGACCCATATGATATTGCTGTTGTTGACCCATATGGGCTTGTTTTGCTGGGACCCATATGGGCTTTCTTGTTGGGCGCCCATTTGGGCTTTCTTGCTGGGACCCATATGGGTTGTTTTGATAGTACACAAATTGGGTTGCTTGTTAAGGACCCATATGGGCTTGCTTGTTGAGGACCCATATCGGGATGCTCTTTGTGACCCATATGGGCTAGTTTTTTGGGGACCCATATTGTCCTCCTTGATGGGACCCATATGGGCTTGCTTGTTTGGTACCCATATGGGCTCTCTTGCTGTGACCCATATGGTCTTGCTGATGTTGACCCATATGTGCTTGTTTGTTGAGGACCTATATGGGCTGTCTTGCTGGAAACCATTATAGCATACTTGTTGGGGACCTACATGGGCTGTTGTTTGCTGGTACCCATATGGGCTTACTTGTTGGGCGCCCATTTGGGCTTTCTTGCTGGGACCCATATGGGCTTGTTTGCCTGGGACCCAACTGGGTCTGATATGGGCAATACAACGCATATGGGGCCCGTGTGGTGTATCAGTCCAGTATATTGAACCCATATGGGCTTGCTTGCTGGGGTGTCATCAATAAATCTACACGCGTTCCTAATTTATACATACAGCCAACTGTCGGTTAACTATAGCTTTATACGGAATATCTGGAAACTGGAGACGGGTATGTAATCTTTATAAAACAAAGTAATTATGTAATCCAAAAGCATTACATTTGCAATGATTCATAGAATAACTCCTTAAAAGTCAATTTGTGTTATTTTCCAGCAAAAGCAGCGTTAATATTGCAGTTGTTGCAATGGCCAGGGATATTACATCCCTGTCTTCTTCCATATAATTTATTAAAATCTTAATTAATCGCAGTCAATTAACAATATATTATTGTAACTTTGGGATGGGGACTGTATTGGTTAGTTATTAAACGTGTGCAAGCAAGTGTTTGAATTGTACTTTTATTGAGGTGATCAACTGAAAGGGACAATGGAGGTAAGGACAAATCCAACAACATGTTGTGCTGGGTAAGAGAATTGGGGACGGATTGAAATCACATATGACTTTCCCGATGGGATGCAAACAGTAAGTGTTTTAAATTGTTTCAAATATTGTATGTAATTAAGAGTAGACTTCATTTTTAAAACTAGTTGTCTTTTCAGTGAATACTGACCAAATACAGACAATCTAAACCAGAGAACTGTTCATTGACAAATAACTATTTGTTGGGAATGCCTATTATTATGTGAGTTCTATTTGTTGGGAATGCCTATTATTATCTGAATTCTGTTTGTTAGGAATGCCTATTAATTTCTGAGTTATATTAGTGATGCTGCTTATAACTTATGATATATGGGACAGCGCAGTTCATTTCCAACCAATTAGCTTTCTTCTTTTTCTGCATTCATTACATGGTCTATCTGGAATTTATTAGAAAATCACACTGCATGTGAAGAACGCCAATTTTGAAATTGACCAATCATTTTATTTATAAACAATGACAGACCATTACGGTGTCATATTCACGTTTAAGTACTTTCTTGAGCCTTTTGGGTTGTTGTTAAGATGTATTCACAACATTTTTAAAGAGTTTAGTTTGTTGGCGCATATAATTCCAGTTGTGTGTGCTTATAATTGTTTAAGTGTATTGTTGAATGTCAAAATAATCTGTTAATATGTGTCTTGTAAGAGTTCCAATATGTTCAGTCATGTTAGTACCTCTGCAAGGATTTGATTTTTTTTCAGTCCGTCTGTCAGCAACTGAACGCACAATTTATGAATGAATTTGCTTTGTGCTTTTCTGGGAAGGTTGGAGGTTGGTTAATGCTCAAACGATTATGGTGGTGATCTTAGACAAAATCTTGACAATATCTTTCTAAACATCTGTGTTAAATTTAAATTTGTATTTTTATATACACATTGAAAAAGACTACTCAGTGCCCAGTGTCACGCAATAGCGAAAAGCTGAAGTGCCTTCAGCGCTTTGATTAAAATATACCGCACGACCTTGTTGAAAATGTAATAATTATAGTTATCTCCCTTTGAAGCAATACGCCATTTTTTGACCCCGCGCTCACAGTAGACGCGGCCTTAAAAATATTACTGTATATTCTTTGACCCATGGTTGTATCAATTCTTCCTGCGGTGTCAGTCAAAATATCGAAGAGGAACAAAATGGAATAGTATTGACAAGAAAAACTGCACATAGGCTACATTGCGAGTTTAATCATTTATCTAGTTCGCATAACCCCGATCCCAATATGGAACAAAGCGGTGAGAACCGGAATTTGTCTGCACATTGATCCTTTGTCTTGTATAAATAACTTATCGAAGAAGTATTCTGTTTACAAGTTTGCTGAACCAAAGGGGCACAGGATCCATAAAAACAGAGGTACATGTACTTTGCTACTCTTATTGTATGCTTGTTTTACATGTTACTGTTAAACGTCTAGTTTCTTTTATCACAATGACCTAGTTTTAAGACAATGTGAATGGAGAAAACAGCTGGCAATTCGTATGTTTAATGTCTATATGCATGGGAATAACTGTCAGATTAAAAAATGTATTGTCAGACAGAAGCTGTTTATTACATTTAATACAAACATTGTTTTTAGTTTCATTTATAAAAACACATTTTATGTGTAAATAGATTTTAATGTAAAATCAATATTATAATATATTTATAATTTCTGTATTGTGAATGGCCTCTGGTAGGAATCATCAAACGGATGCTCATTATAATCATTACCATTATATCTTATATACCGTTTTTTCACACAATGCGCTAGAATAATTGCAATCAGTAACCTGACTGTCCGAAAATATATCAATTTTATGTAGACATGGTCTTAAAGTAAATTATGCCACAAAATCATGTTACTCATCAAAAATATCACTCTTTTCAGAGGTCCAGATAAGGTGCGTATCTGCGTAAATTAAGCATGGAAATTTTCTAAATACGAATGAAATTAAAATTCAGTCAGAAAAATCATGTTATAATCCACCATACGCATCGTGTGCTATTATCAGGAGTATCACCATTGTGTATTTCGTATTTAATCATTCATTATTTTCATTGTCGTACCTGAATTATTAATATTTCCAATTTGAACACACAATAAACTCTGTTTAAAGCACAGTCATTGATAATGACACATGTTCCAACTGAGAAGAGTGAAAGCACGACATCGTCAATTAACCTGGCTTCTAAATCTCCAAGCCGATAGCAACAGCCACATGCTCTGACTCACTTAAGTTAATATTTCTTGCCATTACAGGGTAGTCAGTACAAATCACCAATGCAGCGTATCGTGAAAGAGCTACCACAGAAAGGGCCTATTTGTGCAAGATGTCTAGCAGGGAAGGTTGTGCCAAGCGGTTCAACATCATTAGCGACGAATAACAGATTTTTGTCCAATCTCAGAGTTGCCCCAGCAGTTTCCCAAAGTTTAAATTCCAAGCTGTATAGCACATTGACAAACTGTCAGATTCGAGAACTGTCTGATGTAAATGCCAGGTCATATCGCGCCGTTCGACCAACCGGTCCAGAGGCGGAGCGTTCACGCGATGAACGTTTCATGTACAGGAGTGATCTGGTGAAAGCCGAGAGGATCATTGTGAAGCTTGGTAGCGCCGTGATCACGAGAGAGGATGAATGCGGCTTGGCGTTGGGCCGTCTGGCATCCATTGTGGAACAGGTGAGCTTAGGCTTGGCGTTGGGTCGTCTGGCATCCATTGTGGAACAGGTGAGCTTAGGCTTGGCGTTGGGTCGTCTGGCATCCATTGTGTAACAGGTGAGCTTAGGCTTGGCGTTGGGTCGTCTGGCATCCATTGTGGAACAGGTGAGCTTAGGCTTGGCGTTGGGTCGTCTGGCATCCATTGTGGAACAGGTGAGCTTAGGCTTGGCGTTGGGTCGTCTGGCATCCATTGTGGAACAGGTGAGCTTAGGCTTGGCGTTGGGCCGTCTGGCATCCATTGTGGAACAGGTGAGCTTAGGCTTGGCGTTGGGTCGTCTGGCATCCATTGTGGAACAGGTGAGCTTAGGCTTGGCGTTGGGTCGTCTGGCATCCATTGTGGAACAGGTGAGCTTAGGCTTGGCGTTGGGTCGTCTGGCATCCATTGTGGAACAGGAGCTTAGGCTTGGCGTTGGGTCGTCTGGCATCCATTGTGGAACAGGTGAGCTTAGGCTTGGCGTTGGGTCGTCTGGCATCCATTGTGGAACAGGTGAGCTTAGGCTTCGCGTTGGCGTTGGGTCGTCGGGCATCTATTGTGGAACAGGTGAGCTTAGGATTGGCGTTGGGTCGTCTGGCATCCATTGTGGAACAGGTGAGCTTAAAGGCAAGGTGTAAATATTTGTTAATGTTTAACGGTAAGATAGTCATATAGTGAAAACATGAGTGTTTAATGAAAGATAAATTAATATGACACAAGACCTGTAGTATTTTGGTCTCATCATTCATGCACGGTTATAAATTTGTAGGCATATTGAAGGAATTTGTGCGTTGCAGTTTTACTCTTTACTGGTATTTCCACCAATCAATTGATGTTGATGGTGAACCATAGATTCAATTTTTGAATTGAATCAGTACTTGGTTATTAAAAAAAAAAGACAGGGTAAAACTCATTTCTGGCAAAATCCTTATCTTTTGGCGTTTTGCTTGAAAACCGTCATCTGATGTTCAGTTGTTGATTGCGATATATAAATATTAACCTTAAAGTGTGTATGTACAATATTTCATGTCAATTATTTTCAAAATATGCAGACAAAAGTGACAGTATTACTTGAAAGCAGACAAATAAATATAAATCTTTCCAAGGAAACACTAAAACAACACTAAAACAGTCTTCATGAATAAGTTTTAAAAACTGTGGACCATCGGTCCACCAAGCCTGCTATATCAGCTGGACCGAACAACAATTTAGTGGACCACAATTTGTTTGTAGATTTTCATTCACTCTTCTGTATATTTATCAATGTCTTTTAAAATAAAATGAAAGCAATTATGGTTTTCAGACTTTTATTCTTACATGAATCGTGTATTTATTACAATAAAAATATGACGAAAACATATTAATAAAAAATCGCCAGTAATCAAATATCGGGTGTTAATTTGGATATTATTTTAGTTCAGTACTGGCCCAAATGGCTGAGTTAGTATCTGGGCCGAATTATATCTGGGCCGAATTAACTCAAATGCGCAGATCACATGGCCACTGCTCTGGTCGCTAGGATTTCAGAACATAGACTCCCTACTCCTTAAGAGTTTACTACGTCCCAGTAATTGTCACCAAAGCACCCCTCCTCCACTCACTCCTTTAACAATAAATACTTTGTGTCCCAAATTATTTTTTTTAATCCACTGTTGAGTAAGAAAAAATGTTTACTTTATCTTTCGACAAGGGCTTAACTTTTGCTGACTTTCGTCAAAATGTTTTTGCAGCACAAGTTTTTGCGTGTTATCAGTGTACAGTAATGCTTTTGAATAGCTGTTATAAAAAACATACATAGTCACAGTGGTCGAAATTAGCACAAGCCTGTAAGCCCTGCACTGGTCAATTTTGAACCGGGCTTACACAGATTATCAGTTTTATAAAAGCGGGCTTGTAACATTTTCTTGCTTTTAATTAATGATATAAGAATTTGGGCTAAAATGCTCATTTCGATGACTGTAGTCATAGCAATATTTTCTTTTTAAAACGAATGAAGAAATACCTTTGACATTACACACTAAAATTCTATGTGATCCACATGCGCATGCATGTAATGCATTTTGTAAAAATAATGTTTCATATTTTAAGTAAACTGTTCATTTTGCAAAAAAATAATTATTATATTGTTTTAATATGTGGTAATTTATTTAGAATGCAGGTTTTAGAAACACGCAGATAACAACAGCATACCTAATGAACATTTGTTAAAAATTACTTCATCTTTACCAACTAAAATTATAATGAGGGCGTGATAAACATTCTATCGAATATGCTGACTTTCATATTGGAAATTTTACGCATTCTCGTTGGCTGATTGGGTGACTGTAGTAAATCTAGCTCCTCCTACGTAAAGATTGTATCGATAATTGGCATGCTGATGCAAAGGAGTTCACGTTTATTGCAGAGTAGGCGTTCTTTGTCTTAGAAAAACATGCGTATTGAAATGGTTGCAAATCTGACATTTAATTTTATGGCGTCCTTTTTGTAAAAGTATGCATTCACATAAGCCGATTTTTGCTTTTTCGAGAATTATTGGCTGAACATTTGTAGGAATTTCAGGTATCAAAAATTATCAAGGGATTTTTCTTTCTTTACTGGACCACCGGTCAAGTTTTCTTGCAACTTTTGCTGGACCGAGCTTAAATTTGGTGGACTAGTTCACGGTCCACCGCTTAACGTCGAAGACTGCTTAAATATAAAAGAAAACAGCGAATAACCTGTGTAACCTAAAAACAACTGTCGAGACAATGTATATACATGTATTGGAGTTTTCAGCTTTGCAGCCGAAAACTAGTTTGTGATGAAAAAGTAGCCAACTATTTGTTTTACAACAATGGTTCTTATTTATTTTTCTTCCATTTTAAATCTAAAAGTATATGGTAATTAAATTGTATCGGGTTGTTTTAAATTATGTCCTTATGTGTTAGGAAAAGATCCAGAGCAAATAGCAAAATAAAATATAATAATAAAATAGCTGCACCCTTCTCCTTTTTTTTTTTTTTTTTTTTTTGTTTCTCCCCTCAGGACATTTTGAATGTCTTTTGTAATTCAACATAATTTCGCAACTATTCAATGACAAATGAATAGACTATGCTTTAAACCTTAATCAGAAGCAGTAGACTCATAAAAACCCTGGATTTAGCAAATTATTAGAAAATTTCAACAAACTGGTCCAGTTTCCACGCTGACAGTCTGTTGGAAAATTGCACATGTACTCTTTAAATATATCACACATTCTATCAATGTTCTGTTGTTGGTTGCAGGTATGTGAGTTGCAGAGTCAGGGCAAGCAGATGACACTGATCACCAGTGGAGCCGTGGCGTTCGGCAAACAGAAACTACGACACGAAATCTTGATGTCCAAAAGTGTGCGAGAGACGCTGTCTACATCGGTCTCTGGGGTAAGTTATTGGACTGGTTTCAATATGCACTTAATTAAATTTAATTTCTGGTCATACATGCACTATTCATAATTGATGCTGAATTGAAATTTTTCTAAGCCTGTGAAAATTCAAAAAAGGTCTTGGTAAATTCCTGTCAAATGTTCAAATTTGTAGTCTGATTTGGCGAATAGCAGTTTGACCTGATTTCTGCAAAAAACAAACCAAAATTTAAGTGTCATAAACATATTTTATTGTTAATAAATGCACAGGTATTTAATGTAGAATGCATCAAACTTTATGGCTGAATCAATGAATAGATTACACACTTTTGTCTGTGAACTACTTTGTCTTAGTTCAATTTCAATAACATACACAGCTGATATAACAAAGTCTGCAGGCTTGAAGATGAAAGTTCTTCAGACAAAAATGTGGGTTATGATTTAGTAATAGAAGATTGTTATAAATTTTACACAAATCTGCTGATCATGGATGTAATTATCCAAAATTTATAAAGAAATAATTGTAATAGTTTACAACATGTTATGTATACATGTTGTGTGTGTGACCTTTTCTTTGTTCAGAATATAAATAATTTTGTGCTCGGAATGATATTTCCAAGTAAATTCATTAAAAAAACTTTTCCAAACAGTGCCATCTTATATGTTAATCCAGTACTTGAAAAAGATAAACACATATAACAAAATCTAGTTCACATTTCCTAATCTATATAGAAATCAACACACGTAAACGGCACGATATGACCATAATGTGTTGAGTTGCCGTTAAACCCAAATAAACAAACAAACGCAGTTAATATGCTATTTAGAGGGGATAACGTTTGTTTTGCCAGGTGCTGTATCCATATTTAACAGCTAAGAAAAATCTGACTTCATGTTGTACATACAACATGTGAGCAAAATGTTTGATCAAACATAAAATGTTAAAGTCAGTCAATGATTTTTGTACAAAAATGGTAAATCAAAAACAACTGTTAGATATTACTAGGATAAGAACTTTTGGAATAGAAGATAAAATTAAACACATATTTTCAATTCATATACATAAAATAATGTTTTACAATTTTGGATCATTCTGTGCTTAGTTGTTCACAATGTAAGGCAAAAATGCACTTGTATCTTCACGATTTTGGACGATTCTGCGCATATTCCTTCACAATTGAACCGGCCTGGGGAAAAAAAGCGCTGCTTTATTATTTTTGTGATATGAATTGTTTATGAAAGAGCCACACTTTAGGAATTTTATAGTTGTAAGAAATTGTGTTTTAACTAACTAAAGGAACTTTACAGAAATTGGCCCTGATGCACAGTCAGAGTCTGTCTCCAGTATTGAGGGAGATGTCTTTGTTGGTCTACAAAAGTACAAGCGCTTGAACCTTTATCAAAATCAGTTTTATCAATGACACATTTTCAGTTTTGGTGGCAAGATTGCTAAATTGCTATCTAATGTCGTTAGACAATGGTTTCCATCTAGAACGTTATAGATTGTTGTGTTGAAGTATTTGCTAATTGGAATTGCTGTACCCCATAATGCCCTACTTGTTGTTTTCACTCTTGCCATGCTACTACCTCATGTAAGCTGTCCGACAAGCGGGGAAGTGACTTTTGTAAAAATGATCCAGATTGTTCTCTACTTTTCTCATGGCCCATATACTGCGTGTAACTATTAAATATGACTAACATTTTATTTATATTGTATAATGGTGAATGATATTTATGATAATAATGCTACTGTTCATAATTTGGCACTTTCGTACGATTTTATATTTTCATAAGTGCAACAGTGACCTCTCTTTGTTGAACCTAGCGTCGGCCATTTTATTTTACGATGTATGTACTGATTAACGGTGCAAATGTAACTGTCTTCATTGTTTCATGATCAGCTGCTGTACTAAACCTCTCGTTTATAATGACTTGCCTGAAAGGAATTACTGATGAACAAAAAAACATAATTTTTTAATATGTTTGACTTTGCTTTTCATGTTTGTTTGAGGTATAATCAGGATAATATTATATAAAAGATATACATCAAAATCGATAAACATATCAATATGAACATGACAATATTTCATGTATAATCAATTCACAAATCTAATCTATTTCTATCACAGACTAAGTAAAACTATCACTGTCTCTAGTAGTCTTGTCAAATAATAACAGCCTTTTCAGAGCAATTGGGACATAAAACAGGGCTTTCATGAACGTTTGAAAAGTTTGAACATCACCTTTTGATTTTTGAAGTTTTGCTTATAATTTTCGGACATTTTGGCAGTATTGCTCTACAGAAGTCCTGAGCATTTCAGAAATGAAATTAAGTATAAAATTCAAGTTTTTTTTAAGGTAAATTCTTTTTCATCAAAGGGTTGAGCGTGAAACAATTGTATCTCAAATAGAAATGTTAAGCAGATACAATAGTTTCACGCTCATCCTCGAAATGTTATATGCCAATTCATTCAGTGAAATAGGTATACATTTAGATAGATTACTTAATATTTCTTCAAACTTGTTCACCCTTACATGATGGAACTTCCATGGCCGCAATTTCGGAAGTCCTATGACAAAAACTAGGAGTAAATTACTCCCAAACTTCCCTTAATGCAAGCCCTGCATAAACACTGACTGGCCCACCTCGACCATACTCGGCATATCTCGGATTACACAGATTGACAGTATTCACCGGTAGACTGCAAGCCCTGCATAAACACTGACTGGCCCACCTCAACCATACTCGGCATATCTCGGATTACACAGACTGACAGTATACACCGGTAGACTGCAAGCCCTGCATAAACACTGACTGGCCCACCTCGACCATACTCGGCATATCTCGGATTACACATACTGACAGTATACACCAGTAGACGGCAAGCTCTGCATAAACACTGACTGGCCCACCTCGACCATACTCGGCATATCTCGGATTACACAGACTGACAGTATACACCGGTAGACGGCAAGCCATGCATAAACACTGACTGGCCCACCTCGACCATACTCAGCCTATCTCGGATTACACAGACTGACAGTATACACGGGTAGACGGCAAGCCCTGCATAAACACTGACTGGCCCACCTTGACCATACTCGGCATATCTCGGATTACACAGACTGACAGTATACACCAGTAGACGGCAAGCCATGCATAAACACTGACTGGCCCACCTCGACCATACTCGGCATATCTCGGATTACACAGACTGACAGTATACACGGGTAGACGGCAAGCCCTGCATAAACACTGACTGGCCCACCTCGACCATACTCGGCATATCTCGGATTACACAGACTGACAGTATACACCAGTAGACGGCAAGCCATGCATAAACACTGACTGGCCCACCTCGACCATACTCGGCATATCTCGGATTACACAGACTGACAGTATACACCGGTAGACGGCAAGCCCTGCATAAACACTGATTGACCTACCTCGACCATACTCGGCATATCTCGGATTACACAGACTGACAGTATACACCAGTAGACGGCAAACCCTGCATAAACACTGACTGGCCCACCTCGACCATACTCGGCATATCTCGGATTACACAGACTGACAGTATACACCAGTAGACGGCAAGCCCTGCATAAACACTGACTGCCCTACCTCGACCATACTCGGCCTATCTTGGATTACACAGACTGACAGTATACACTGGTAGACGGCAAGCCCTGCATAAACACTGACTGGCCGACCTCGACCATACTCGGCATATCTCGGATTACACAGACTGACAGTATACACCGGTAGACGGCATACTCGGCCTATCTCGGCTTACACAGACTGACAGTATACACCGGTGGACGGCATACTCGGCCTATCTCGGATTACACAGACTGACAGTATACACCGGTAGACGACAAGCCCTGCATAAACACTGATTCGCCCACCTCAACCATACTCGGCCTATCTCGGATTACACAGACTGACAGTATACACCGGTAGACGGCAAGCCCTGTATAAAAACTGACTGGCCCACCTCGACCATACTCGGCATATCACGGATTACACAGACTGACAGTATACACCGGTAGACGGCAAGCCCTGCATAAACACTGACTGGCCCACCTCGACCATACTCGGCCTATCTCGGATTACACAGACTGACAGTATACACCGGTAGACGGCAAGCCCTGCATAAACACTGACTGCCCCACCTCGACCATACTCGGCATATCTCGGATTACACAGACTGACAGTATACACCGGTAGACCGGATTACACAGACTGACAGTATACACCGGTAGACCGGATTACACAGACTGACAGTATACACCGGTAGACCGGATTACTCAGACTGACAGTATACACCAGTAGACCGGATTACACAGACTGACAGTATACACCGGTAGACCGGATTACACAGACTCACAGTATACACCTGTAAACGGTATCCTGACAATACTATTTGTTCGTTTTCAATTATAAAGCTGCTTCTGCTTCTCTAATGGCCCATATTATTCGTTCATTAAAAAGCCATTTCGAACCAAATATCGTTTTTTCGTTCATTTCTTTTGATTTGATATTTTTAAAGCAAAACTCATATGTCTGGTTCTTCCAGTAAGGCTTTGAAAAACCAAATCAATTGTACTTGTGCAATAAACTCTTAAACATTTTAAAGTTCTATAATATAAAGTCAAAGCATTTATGATTAGTTACTCCCCATTTAAGATGATTTCAGCATTGTTTTTCCTTCCATGAAAAATTTTCATTTCACATACTTTGGACATACTTTGCAGATCTTTCCATGGCTTACACAATGAAATAATATTAAATGGTGGTCATCAAATTAGATTTTTTAGAAAATGCATGTAAGTGACCTACCCGTAAAAAAATGCAATTTAGAAAACAATTGTGTTGCTTTTATTTTAGCAAATAATAGTATTGACGATTGATTGGTAAAAACATTGCACCATTCTATTGGTTGACATGGCTTATTGTAATAACCATCTATTGGTTTTTTCTCCATAATTGTGTACCATTTCAGAGTATACCTCATTTTGAGCCCCGGGCGTGTGCCGCTGCGGGACAGAGTGGGCTCATGGCACTGTACGAGGCTATGTTCCAACAGTACGGCTTCAAAACTGCTCAGGTACGAAAAAAAGGTCTTTCTGACATGTGTACTTAAATGTCTAGTGGGGCCCATTCCCCCTTACCTCTGATTTAAGTAGGGCAATTGTCAGTTACTGGCATAAGTATATGCACTTAGTACTGGTAAACCGCTTAGATCAGCTAAGCTTGCCCAGGAAAACTGTGAGTAGGTTAACTGACCGCCGTGATATTACTGAAATACTGTTAACAATGGCGAAAAATCCAAACAAACAAACTAACTAACATGTCTCCATCTTGTCTCGGTGTTGTTAAGTGTAGTATGTATTTAACGAGTGTATTAAATTAATCAAATTGGTGGTGATTTATGTTGTCTGAAATTGCAAAAGTGTATTCTAGTAATTCAGAAATAAATTATTGAAAAAAAGTTATAATGCTCTTTTGGTCAATTTTAATGATCAGGCAATTATTTTACCAAAAAACTGTGATTAATTCATTAGTCTAAGCAGAGTGTCCTCTTTAATAGTACTTGTATTGAACCACAGTTGTGCTGAATGCATGTGACTTTAATAGTGCTTGTATTGAACCACAGTTGTGCTGAATGCATGTGACTTTAATAGTACTTGTATTGAACCACAGTTGTGCTGAATGCATGTGACTTTAATAGTGCTTGTATTGAACCACAGTTGTGCTGAATGCATGTGACTTTAATAGTACTTGTATTGAACCACAGTTGTGCTGAATGCATGTGACTTTAATAGTACTTGTATTGAACCACAGTTGTGCTGAATGCATGTGACTTTAATAGTACTTGTATTGAACCACAGTTGTGCTGAATGCATGTGACTTTAATAGTACTTGTATTGAACCACAGTTGTGCTGAATGCATGTGACTCTAATAGTACTTGTATTAAACCACAGTTGTGCTGAATGCATGTGACTTTAATAGTGCTTGTATTGAACCACAGTTGTGCTCAATGCATGTGACTAATAGTGCTTGTATTGAACCACAGTTGTGCTGAATGCATGTGACTTTAATAGTACTTGTATTGAACCACAGTTGTGCTGAATGCATGTGACTTTCGATACATTCTGTATGTAGAATATAACCCAGCTGTTGAATTAGCAAGTTTGTAAGCCCTGTATTGGAAAATGTTGAGCTGGGTCTACTCAGATTCTCAGTTTTATAGAGGCGGGCTTGGGCATTTCTTTGTATATGATAAAAAATACCCAGATTAATGATTCAGGCTTGCTTTTCAAAAAAACTTAATTCTGATGAATGATGACACCAGACCTGACCAGTACTTCCAATGTGATGTCATCCTATTTCCACTTCAGCTCAAGTTTCAGTAAAAGAATTAGACAGTTTACTAGCGTTAAATATAATGGCCTTAAGTACAAGTATATAATTGTTTTCTTAACATAGGTTCTGGTAAATGCCCGGGATTTCCAGAACGAGTTTACCAGCAGGCATCTTACAGAGACGATGAACGAACTCCTGTTCTACAACATCATTCCAATTGTCAACGCCAACGACGCGATTGCCTCACCTCCCGAGATTGACAAGGATTTGAGTGGGGTAGGTCAGATACCATGCCCATAAATGATCCCTTTCCTGATCAGGGGCATAGCTTGGGTTCAAAAAATGTGTAGACACAATAGGCGGAATCTACAAAATGACGCTACAAGCCATAATAGGGCAAGGAGTGTTTATACTTGTATGTGGCTACTAAAAACTAACATCAGCTAAACCCCAATTCTACAAAATAATTGTAAAATAAGCGTGTGTTTAATGAAATTTATTTCATGTTGTCACAATTGACTCATTAAACAATGAAAGATCAACACAGCCAAGAAAGATCTCCTCACCCCCATCCCCCCTCTTGTTTTTAGTGCAGTTTTGGCATATTAATTTTTTTCTTCTGCAAAAAATGTATAGGCCCATGCCTAATGGAAGCTACGCCCCTGCCATTGGTGTAGTGGATCAAGTGTCTGCCTTGCGGCCATGAGTTGGATCCCTTGGATCCCTACTCGGGGAGCGCTCAAGCGATCTTTCTCACCAAGCATTGGTGCTACCCGTGAAACTGGCTCAAAAAGTCTCAATAAGCCCCAGGCATTAAACGCATTCGAGCTTAAATAAATAGGTTTAAACTAAACATAAGACCCAGGAAAATAGTTACCAGACGTTCTCTATTCAGTGAGTCGGATTAACTTTCTGTACAAATGTTTGACCCCTCAGGCTAACTCTTGCCTACTTCTTCATGTTGGTCTTTTGTCAATGTTCACAAATTTTCCAACGAATTGTGGCCACTTTGTCCAGTTTACTTGGTTTTCAAGTTGTATAGAAATAAATTTACTATTGTGACGATAAAACTTTACTATTGTGACGATAAAACAATCAAAAAATATTAATTACATTTCAATTTGTGTACAATCAAACAATTATCTGTAGTAAAAATGGCTCAAAATGGAGATTGGTGTATAAGTTTATGAACATTTAGCAGCAATGCTCTAATTGTGTGGATAAACTAAAAATGCACCGCTAAATGCCTGGGACAAAATCATAGAAAAATTTAACTAGGTTAGATCTAGTGTTTCAGTGTCCAACCTGAGTACAGTCAAAAAGTATACTATCAATTTTAGGTGATCAGTGTCAAGGACAACGACTCGCTGGCCGCCAGGGTTGCTGTGGAGATGAGTGCCGACCTACTTGTGATGATGTCAGACGTGAACGGCCTCTACACGTCACCGCCCGACATGGAGGGGTCGAGACTCATGAAAACCTTTTCGCCAAAACTCGACCTTAGGAACGTAGTGTTTGCGGGAAAGTCCCGTGTCGGACTGGGCGGCATGGAATCCAAGGTGTGGTACCTTTAGTCTTGTTAAGTCTGTTGTTTCTGCTTTTTCTCCATGCATGGTCATAATCTAAATTATTGCATGTCTTAAAATTTGTGTGGGTTTCGTCATTCGTTACAATTATTCAGTGCTCCAGCTAGGATTTGAAAAGGGAATGGTGCTATTTACTAAAAATGGCACTTCCGCACACGGGTATTAACATCAGTACTGTCTGCTTCTTGTTAACAGAAGTTTTATCTTCTTGGAAAAAATAGTTACTACTTCAATATTTAATGAAATCATAATTGTCGCTTCTGGCTGACTGAAGTTTATTGATATTCTTTGAAAAAAAACACTATAGATATAAGTATGGTGGCTCTTATCATAATGACAACTGAAAGGTTTGTTTCATTAGAAGAAACTCATTTCCACAACTTTTATTCTGACCGTTGTGCAGGTTTCTGCCGCAACCTGGGCCCTGGACAAGGGTGTTTCCGTGGTGATCTGCAATGGTCTGGAGTACAGGGCCCTGCCCAATATCCTCAAGGGAAAGTCTATCGGAACGTTCTTCACAAACGCAAAGCATGTGACTAGTCCAGTGGAGGTTGAAGCCATTAAAGGTATATAAAGAATTGTTCTTCATCCATTTTTAGCTTGACTATTCGAAGAATAGGTGAGCTTTTCTTCTCGCCCCCGGCGTCGGCATCTGAACTTGATTACATTTTATATTCACAAGTTTTGTAACTTCAAAGGTTATTTGTGATCAACTCCAGCATCAGGTGCAACATTCCCCATAATTCTTTTTGTATTTTGACATAGCTACATGTATGTCTCTTTTCACATGAATTATCATGTTAAAGTGTATTTTCAAAGTCTTGTTACTTCAAAACTGGATAATTTATTCATGAATGAAAAGTATGTAACCAGTCCAGTAGAGGGTTATGCCCTTCAAAGTACATGTAGCTTTCTTCTGCATGCATTTTCTTAAATGCAGTGGTGCTATTTTGTTGTGTAAGGTTTTCACAGTAAGTCTTTTGTTTTGATGTTTACCTATGGTTTCTGTAAGCAAAGTAAAGAAGTCTGTGAGAAGATGTATGTAAATGTAAGCAGTTTTATTTTTACAGTGTTCTGTTTTAACAGATGTTTTTTGTAATTTCGAAACTTTTGTGTAAATGTTTGTGTCAGCATTTGTTTATCCTTTTGTAGACCCTCTATACTTGTGTCATCTATGCAGTCACCACTGCCGCAGTGATAACAAAGAATCATACGTGTATCTAGCAGTTGTGATGATAAAACCAGTCACCTGATAAACAGCAATAAAAGATAATTATATTTTGCTCTTTTTTTTTCCAGCCAAGGAGTCCAGTTTGAATCTTCAGTCATTGATGCCTGCTCAGCGTCGAGAAGTCATTGAGCGCATCGCTGATTTATTGATAGAACGATCATCTGACATCCTCAGTGCCAACAAACGAGATGTGGTGACAGCCAAGAGAAACAGTATGTACTATTATTATAGCATTTTAAAGGTTTTTTTCAATTTACAGAAGTTAAGGTATATATTTAGGGATGTCTTTATTAGCCAATTGCCGATCAGATTCATAGTTTAAAATCAATTCTTTTTTAGGCACTTTAAAATTGCAATCGGTAATATCACAAAGGGGCCCTAAGACCCCAGGCTAATTGCTTAGATTTAATTAAAAAAATGCTAGTTTCATTTGATAATGACAAGTCTGTATAATGGTATTAACAAAGGTAGAATACAGATCGTTGATTGTGACGGTCCACTTTATTAGATTCACTAGTTAATTGCAAACTGTAAACACACATTCGTTTTGAGTTTAATTCCGATATTGTGTTAACAGGAATCGTTTGTATCGCTTGAACCAATGTTCCAGTTTATGTACAAAACAAATTCATGGAAAATCTTAAATCCAGATTTTTTTTCATTGCACTTTTCAAATTTTTTAGAACGAATTCTTCAAGGTTGATTTTTTTGTCTGAGACCATGTGTCCCAAATCATTCCCTTCCTTCAATGATTTTAATGCCAGTGAATTTTTTTCACAGCTTTTGGAATGGGTCCAGTACCCATAAAACTGGGAATTTAACATATGAAATCTTACTAATTGGGAAAGATAAAGAAAGTAATATAATGAATGAATTTGTGTTGTATTGGTTGAACTTGGTATTTTTGCATGTTTATCCACAACGATACATTATTTACTACTTAAATTCACATTCAATCGCTTCAGATTTGTATTTCCATTGGGAACAGTAAACCATATGTGGCATTAGGGCTGGGTCCTTTTTAGTATAAATTTTCCAAAACCTGTTAAATAAGTAGAAATAATCACTGATTGCTTGAAGGTGCCATTCTAGTTAAACATGGCATGGCATCATTTTAGATCTACCCGATGTGCTTGTATCTCGTCTGGAGCTATCTAATTCCAAGCTCCAAACACTCGCCACGGGGCTGCGTCAGATCGCTGCGGCTTCCGAGGACACGATTGGCCGCGTCCTGCAGACCACGAAAATCAGCGACAACCTCATTCTGAAGAAAATTACTTCACCGATCGGTGTGCTTCTTGTAATTTTCGAATCCCGACCAGACTGCTTGCCACAGGTTTAAAGTTTTGCATTTGTCTTGCGATATATTTTGCAACGTACATTTAGTATAGTAAACATTATTGTTAATGTAGGGAAAGGTACAGTGTGAAATAGTAGGGTGCTGCACTCTGCCCCTATTTGTTCCCCCTGCTGCTGACTAGTCATCAATTGAATGTTAATTAGCTTGTAAAATTTAATACATTTTTGCAAATTTTAAATTATAAATGAGGGCTGATCCAGGAAAAATTGTGATGACTGAGGGGGCAAAACGCGGCTGTATTAAAATTCAGTGGGTGGGGTTAAAAGAGATAGATAATACGGATTATCAATGACTTAAAAAAAAATAAAGTTGTGATGGACATACCCCGTTTTTAGAGTGGCGTTCTGACCCCCCATCACCTTTTTTCCTGGAGCAGCTCTGAAGAAAACGTTTAAAATCCTTAGTTGGAAACATGATATTTATAAAATCCCAATATTAACCAAATTTTTTTTTAACTTCAAAGAACTGGGCCGACTTGTCCCCCTGCTCCTGTTTAGCAGCTCCCTGTACCTTCTCTTTTCCCAGATCTTTCCCTATTAAATGTAACAAGAGAGTGTGTTTTGATCAAAGACGGTTTTCAATGGCTTTTTCATATAACCCTGTTTATGTTCTTTATAGACAGTGTCTTTTTAAGGTGAATCATTAAAATATGATACAAGTTTGTGTTTTTCAAACAACCATTAGCAGTGGAAGATTTTGTCAGCGGACAACTTAAAATTGTGTTAAAGTGATATTAAATAAATATTAAAGTATTTTTTCCTGCCCGACATAAGAATGTGCCCACTCACTGAATATAATCCCAGCAATGCAGTTTGTCTGCTGTTATGTTAGTTTTAGACCGCAGTTCTTATAAATCTATTTGCAGGTTGCGGCCCTTGCAATCAGCAGCGGTAACGGTCTGCTGTTAAAGGGAGGTAGTGAGGCCCAGTACAGCAACGAGCTGCTGTTCGGTATCGTGAGGGAGGCCCTCGACAAGTACAACCTTAAGGAGGCCGTGGCTCTGGTGGGCACTTTGTTCATGAGCAGTTGGCACTTTGGGCACTTTGTTCATGAGCAGTGGGCACTTTGTTCATGGGCAGTGGGCACTTTGTTCATGAGTGGTGGGCACTTTGTTCATGAGCAGTGGGCACGTTGGGCACTTTGTTCATGAGCAGTGGGCACTTTGTTCATGAGCAGGGCTTTTTTCACCATTGAGTGAAAAGTGGGGAGCCCTTCAGATGGGGAATTTTACGGCAAAAGGGGATTATTTTTTCTGAAAAGCTTATTACAAGTTTATATTCTATTTATAAAACATTATTGAATTTTTTGGCTACAAACGAGATAACTTAGATTATGCACTACCTTGGTTTGATTAAAACGTGCTGGGATTCTTTACAAAAGTTCCTCTAACTTAGTCATTTTTGTCCGATTTTGGTCAATTTTATTTTAAATAAAGCTTGCATTCTGAGGGGAGTTTTAAGATAAATACATGCGAATAATATATGTTGTTTGAGTAGGGCCGTAAAGAAACACTTTCATGAGTGAAAATTGAACTAATGGATGCTACCATTCAGTATCACAATAAAATTATGAAACAAATGGTAAGTGGTACATAGTTAACAGTGCTATTACTGTGTATATAAAAGCAAAACTATGCATACATACATGTATAAATTCTATATGGTGCAAACAACTCGCCTAAATTGCACGGAAAGTATTTATTTTGAAGGTACATGTCATTTTTACAGTAGAACTTCGCTAATAAGACCACTTGGTGGTCTACACAAATTTGTCTAGTTGGGTAGTACTATTGTACTGACTACGAGAGGTGTTCACAGTTCCAAGGTTTATTGCAGGCTGATTTAAAATAACAATAAATTTCACAGTATTCAATACAAAATGAGTTGTTTATTAATAAAGCAGAAATTACGTTAAACGACGTCAGTGTTCATAGCACGCTTTTTTGATGGCTCGGTGCGTGCTGTGTTATATGCCAAGGGTTGGCACTTTACCAGTGTGAAGAGTTCTTTCAACTTGTGTGTAAATATAGCTATATGTGTGTGAATTGTTTATCTGTATTTTTGTAAAATGTTCACTGTACCTGTATAAAAAGTTCTCTGTACCAATGCGAATTTTTTCTTTCGCGGTGTTATCTATACCTTTGTGAAATGTTTTCTATATTTTTGTGAAATTTTATCTACACAACCTTTGTGAATGCAAAGTTCTCTTAAGCTGTGTGAAATGTTCTATTGTTGAGTGAAATGTTCACATTAGTTGTGTGAAAAGTTCTCTTAAGCTGTGTGTAATGTTTTTTTAAGCTTTGTTAAATTTTCTCTGTTGAAGTGTGACATGTTCTCTAGCTTTGTGAAATGTTCTCTGTTGCAGTGTAAAATGTTTGCTTTAGTTGTGTGAAATGTTCTCTTTATCAGTGTGAACTGTTCTCTTTAGAGATATAATATTTTCTCTTTACCTGTGTTTCCTGCCAATGTGAAAAGTTCTTTGTACTTCCAGGTGAGCAAACGTGAGGATATAGATGATCTCTTGGAACTTGACGAATACATTGACCTGGTTATCCCGCGCGGCTCGAGCAGTCTTGTTCGCTCTATACAGAAGAAGAGTCATGGAATTCCAGTGCTTGGCCATAGCGAAGGAATCTGCCACGTTTATGTAGATGAAAATGTTAATGCTGAAATGGCTACTAAGATAGGTTTGTATAAGATTATATTTTTGTCTTGTTTCCTGTGGTAAAAGTAGAAAAGTCATTTGGGACATCCCAATATTTTTGAAAGCTTCCTTTTGGAGATTTCCTATTTACTACTCCTAACCCCTCTTTAATAATCGTGCATTCTTATTTTTCATGGATGTTTTTATTTATAATTTTTAACTTTAAATATACTTTCAATTGTTTAAGTTTGGATTGAAGCAGTAATTTCAGAAACTTGTAAAATTGAGTTATAATTAATAAGACATTCTGAAAGTGTATATACCATCTAATTTTAAATGTATATACATAAAAACATGGGTGGTCAATTTAAGCAGAAGTTTTTGTATATACCGTTGTATGTTAAGTTTGTTAACAATTGCTATAATACTTTCAGTGACGGACTCCAAGTGTGGCTACCTCCAGCCTGACAATTGCTACAATCCTTTCAGTGATTGACTCCAGTTGTGACTTTATCTCAGCCTGACAATTGTTATAATACTTTCAGTGATTGACTCCAATTGTGACTTCCCCTCAACCTGACAATTGTTATAATACTTTCAGTGATTGACTCTAATTGTGACTTCCCCTCAGCCTGATAATTGTTATAATACTTTCAGTGATTGACTCCAAGTGTGACTACCCTTCAGCCTGACAATAGTTAGAATACTTTCAGTGATTGACTCCAAGTGTGACTACCCCTCAGCCTGACAATAGTTAGAATACTTTCAGTGATTGACTCCATTTGTGACTACCCCTCAGCCGGACAATTGTTATAATACCTTCAGTGATTGACTCCATTTGTGACTACCCCTCAGCCTGACAATTGTTATAATACTTTAGTTATTGACTCCAAGTGTGACTACCCCTCAGCCTGACAATTGTTATAATACTTTCAGTGATTGACTCCATTTGTGACTACCCCTCAGCCTGACAATTGCTTTAATACTTTCAGTGATTGACTCCAAGTGTGACTACCCCTCAGCCTGACAATTGTTATAATACTTTAGTTATTGACTCTAATTGTGACTTCCCCTCAGCCTGACAATTGTGATAATACTTTCAGTGATTGACTCCAAGTGTGACTACCCCTCAGCCTGACAATTGCTTTAATACTTTTAGTGATTGACTCCAAGTGTGACTACCCCTCAGCCTGACAATTGTTATAATACTTTCAGTGATTGACTCCAAGTGTGACTACCCATCAGCCTGACAATAGTTATAATACTTTCAGTGATTGACTCCAAGTGTGACTACCACTCAGTCTGACAATTGCTATAATACTCTCAGTGACTGACTCCATTTGTGACTACCCCTCAGTCTGACAATAGTTATAATACTTTCAGTGAATGACTCCAAGTGTGACTTCCCCTCAGCCTGACAATTGCTTTAATACTTTCAGTGATTGACTCCAAGTGTGACTACCCCTCAGTCTGACAATAGTGATAATACTTTCAGTGATTGACTCCAAGTGTGACTACCCCTCAGCCTGACAATTGTTACAATACTTTCAGTGATTGACCTCAAGTGTGACTACCCCTCAGTCTGACAATAGTTATAATACTTTTCAGTGATTGACCTCAAGTGTGACTACCCCTCAGTCTGACAATAGTTACAATACTTTCAGTGATTGACTCCAGGTGTGACTACCCCTCAGTCTGACAATAGTTATAATACTTTAAGTGATTGACTCCAGTGTGACTACCCCTCAGTCTGACAATAGTTAGAATACTTTAAGTGACTGACTCCAAGTGTGCCTACCCCTCAGTCTGACAATTGTTATAATACTTTCAGTGATTGACCTCAAGTGTGACTACCCCTCAGCCTGACAATAGTTATAATACTTTCAGTGACTGACTCCAAGTGTGACTACCCCTCAGTCTGACAATTGTTATAATACTTTCAGTGACTGACTCCAAGTGTGCCTACCCCTCAGTCTGACAATAGTTAGAATACTTTCAGTGACTGACTCCAAGTGTGACTACCCCTCAGTCTGACAATAGTTATAATACTTTCAGTGACTGACTCCAAGTGTGACTACCCCTCAGCCTGACAATTGTTATAATACTTTAGTTATTGACTCTAATTGTGACTTCCCCTCAGCCTGACAATTGTGATAATACTTTCAGTGATTGACTCCAAGTGTGACTACCCCTCAGCCTGACAATTGCTTTAATACTTTCAGTGATTGACCTCAAGTGTGACTACCCCTCAGTCTGACAATTGTTATAATACTTTCAGTGAATGACTCCAAGTGTGACTACCCCTCAGTCTGACAATTGTTATAATACTTTCAGTGATTGACTCCAAGTGTGACTACCCCTCAGTCTGACAATTGTTATAATACTTTCAGTGATTGACCTCAAGTGTGACTACCCCTCAGTCTGACAATTGTTATAATACTTTCAGTGATTGACTCCAAGTGTGACTACCCCTCAGTCTGACAATTGTTATAATACTTTCAGTGATTGACCTCAAGTGTGACTACCCCTCAGTCTGACAATTGTTATAATACTTTCAGTGACTGACTCCAAGTGTGCCTACCCCTCAGTCTGACAATTGTTATAATACTTTCAGTGAATGACTCCAAGTGTGACTACCCCTCAGTCTGACAATAGTTATAATACTTTCAGTGAATGACTCCAAGTGTGACTACCCCTCAGTCTGACAATAGTTATAATACTTTCAGTGAATGACTCCAAGTGTGACTACCCCTCAGTCTGACAATAGTTAGAATACTTTCAGTGAATGACTCCAAGTGTGACTACCCCTCAGTCTGACAATAGTTATAATACTTTCAGTGAATGACTCCAAGTGTGACTACCCCTCAGTCTGACAATAGTTATAATACTTTCAGTGAATGACTCCAAGTGTGACTACCCCTCAGTCTGACAATAGTTATAATACTTTCAGTGAATGACTCCAAGTGTGACTACCCCTCAGTCTGACAATAGTTAGAATACTTTCAGTGACTGACTCCAAGTGTGACTACCCCTCAGTCTGACAATTGTTATAATACTTTCAGTGACTGACTCCAAGTGTGACTACCCCTCAGTCTGACAATAGTTATAATACTTTCAGTGACTGACTCCAAGTGTTACTGCCCCTCAGTCTGACAATTGTTATAATACTTTCAGTGACTGACTCCAAGTGTGACTACCCCTCAGCCTGACAATTGTTATAATACTTTCAGTGACTGACTCCAAGTGTGACTGCCCCTCAGTCTGACAATTGTTATAATACTTTCAGTGACTGACTCCAAGTGTGACTACCCCTCAGTCTGACAATTGTTATAATACTTTCAGTGATTGACCTCAAGTGTGACTACACTTCAGTCTGACAATAGTTACAATACTTTCAGTGACTGACTCCAAGTGTGACTACCCCTCAGTCTGACAATTGTTATAATACTTTCAGTGATTGACCTCAAGTGTGACTACCCCTCAGCCTGACAATAGTTATAATACTTTCAGTGACTGACTCCAAGTGTGACTACCCATCAGTCTGACAATTGTTATAATACTTTCAGTGACTGACTCCAAGTGTGACTACCCCTCAGTCTGACAATTGTTATAATACTTTCAGTGATTGACCTCAAGTGTGATTACGCTTCAGCCTGACAATTGCTATAATACTTTCAGTGACTGACTCCAAGTGTGACTACCCTTCAGCCTGGCAATAGTTAGAATACTTTAAGTGATTGACTCTAAATGTGACTACCCCTCAGCCTGACAATTGCTATAATACTTTCAGTGACTGAATCCAAGTGTGACTACCCCTCAGCCTGACAATAGTTATAATACTTTCAGTGATTGACCTCAAGTGTGACTACCCCTCAGCCTGACAATTGTTATAATACTTTCAGTGACTGACTCCAAGTGTGACTACCCCTCAGTCTGACAATAGTTATAATACTTTCAGTGACTGACTCCAAGTGTGACTACCCCTCAGTCTGACAATAGTTCTAATACTTTCAGAGACTGACTCCAAGTGTGCCTACCCCTCAGTCTGACAATTGTTATAATACTTTCAGTGACTGACTCCAAGTGTGACTACCCCTCAGTCTGACAATTGTTATAATACTTTCAGTGACTGACTCCAAGTGTGGCTACCCCTCAGTCTGACAATAGTTATAATACTTTCAGTGACTGACTCCAAGTGTGACTACCCCTCAGTCTGACAATAGTTATAATACTTTCAGTAATTGACTCCAAGTGTGACTACCCCTCAGTCTGACAATAGTTATAATACTTTCAGTAATTGACTCCAAGTGTGACTACCCCTCAGCCTGCAACGCTATGGAAACATTGTTGATTCACAAGTCACATCTGCGCTCGGGCCTCTTTGAAGATATATGCGATGAACTCAAGAAAAATGGGGTATGCTGTAGTGTTAGAAGTTATTTATAGTCATAGTGACTATGTATCTTCTTAATCACATTCTTAGTCTTAACTTAAAATATCAGCCAATAAAAATCAAGCCGACATGTAACAAACAATTTCATTGGTCAGTATTTTAAGTTAAGATTGAGTTTGAAATATTTCGTAGTCCTAGGGCCTGAAATTTTAAAGTTGCGCAGCTGTCTGCTAACTCGTGTTGTTTTTCGCACCATTTATTGATATTGGTTGGTTGACTGCTAAAGTTGTCGAAAATACATGTGAAGATGAAACATGCCTGTTTATTTTCTCCAACTTGATAAATGAAACTATTTCAGAAAGTCTTGTTTTCATCATAAATTTAATACAAGGATCCCTCGGGCTTAAAATTTTCTTTACATTAACCGTAATATGTTGAAATCATAGTTATGGTTAGGATATTGTATAAGGGTTTATAAAGAAACAAATTTCTTAAGCCAAATGTTAAAATTTTAAGCCATTTGCTTATTTGGCGAATGGTGCAGTGAACTCTAAATAATAGTCAATTGAAATTATTTTCTCTGTCAGGTACGGCTCTACTCCGGTCCTCTGCTGCAGTCCATGATGAAGTTCTGCCCACCCCCGGCGCCACGAATGGACAAGGAGTACGGTGACCTTGAACTTACCTTAGAGGTCGTGGACGATGTGGATATGGCCATCGCGCACATCAACAAGTATAGCAGCTCCCACACAGACTCCATTGTTACCAGCAACCGTAAGTTCTTAAGTTTGTATGTAAACTCGGGGCTGCTTTTCAGAGGCTGAAGACGGCCATTTTTAAATGTGTCATTGAGGTTATTCTTAAAAAATTTGCTAACTTGCCATCGGCCCTATGTTGTGCTAAGAATTTTCAACATTTTAAAAAACTTTTTGGTGGGGGTTGGGGGTTCACCTTCATATGGACTCAGCTATATAACATAAAAAAAATCACGTTAAACTTCAGAAATGTTAAAAAGTCAGGCTTATCATGACATGAATATTTTCCTCCGAAAGCAGTTTACTTAATGTTTTTGTTTTATTTACGGTAATCTGTAGTATTCTTGAATTTTCTGTACCCCTGACCTCTTTTGTCAAAGGGTATTTTACCCCCTGACCATCAGTTTTAAAGGGTGTTGGAGAATTGTAAAGGGTATTTTCAGAGCTTTAGATATGAGTGGGCCTAAAAGGGTACCTATGTTATAAAGTTTGATGTATATTAATGTGCATGTAAATATTGTGAAGTACTAGCAGCGTTTAATTAGATATAGTAAGAAACTTGATTTTCAAACTTAATAAGTTTAAGTTTTTGGCAAGATGTTAAATGTTGACCAGTACTTCCAGTTTAATTTTCTAAAGGATATAAGTACCCTCTGTTTACAATTTCTAAATGGTATTTGCAATATTTTAAAGGGTATTTACACAAATATTCCTCTTATCTGGAGTTCTGTATAAATCACCAAATTTATTGGGTATAAAATTGTTTTTCTTTCTACAGGTGAGAATGCTAAACGCTTCTTGGAAAGGGTCGACAGCGCGTCAGTGTTCCACAATGCTAGTACACGTTTCGCAGATGGATTTAGATTTGGTCTCGGTATGTGCTTTTATACAATGTACTTCTATTCTATTTACTTTGCTGTTCCATAGAATTAATTATTTGTGTTTGTTGTAATTCATTTATAGATCGCGCAAACATCTTTACTTTAAGTAGAATTTTTCATGTCTAGTAATTATTTAAATTTTAAAACGTATTTTCTTAAATATAGGAGCATAGTTGTTTAATCAAGGCATTGCATTAGCTAACTTTTTAGTTTAACAATTTTATAATAATTATAATAAACATAATAATAATAAAAATCATAACCAAAATGATAATTCAAAATATGAGATATTGCATTACATTGTTACAATTATTGATTAACATTGGTTCAGTAACAATGTGTATATGATAAAAGATTCTTAAAGCTATCTAGATGCTTCCACTCAAATAGACATAACTTCTGCATCTCGTAAGCAACAGATTATGTTTATCCCCAGGTGCAGAGGTGGGTATCAGTACGACCCGTATCCACGCCCGGGGTCCGGTCGGCGTGGAGGGACTGCTGACTACCAAGTACATCCTTGAAGGGGACGGTCAGACAGTGCACGAGTTCACTGAGGGGAAATACAAGTACATCCACGAAAAACTGCAGTCATGAATAGCTGGACATTTATTTATTGAAATGTGCTAAAACGTGATATGTTTCCGCTATTATATAATATTTTTTTGTAATAATTATGTATGTGTGAATTTGGCATTATTATTTTCTTGTATTAATTTTTGATATGGAGTTTGGAGAAGGGAAATACAGTTATATCCACAAAAGGCTGTATTTGTAAATATCGGGACTGCTGGGTCATTTTTGTGTTGAAGTGCTTAAGACTTGATATATGTTGGTTATAGTAGTATTGTGTATTAATTTTCTTTCATATTGTGTGTGAAATATGTTGTTGCATATTGAATTTACAAAAGGGAAGTACATCAATGAAAAGCAGTAGTTGTGAATAGTGGTTTTGGGTCATCTCTTTATGTTGAAAAGTGCTAAAGACTTTACATATGTTGGTTATTCTAGTATTCTGTATTAATTATTTGCTTGCATATTTAGCATGAGTTATGTTGTTGCATAGGAACAGGGTTCATATAGATCTTTGATCAAGCTGCTCCTTGATAGTGCTTGGATTTCAAGCTGCTCCTTGATAGTGCTTGGATTTCAAGCTGCTCCTTGATAGTGCTTGGATTTCAAGCTGCTCCTTGATAGTGCTTGGATTTCAAGCTGCTCCTTGATAGTGCTTACAAGTGACTGAGAGTGCGTAAACATGCTTATTTGCACCTTGCTTGAAAAATGTTTATTTTGGCATCAAAAGTGCATAAAATATTTCGAAAAAAAAGAGAAATAAACCGATTAACAAACCTTTTTGTGACACCAAAATCGTGTGTTTTATGTATTCCATGGTATTTGAGCCCTAAGCAAATCTCAAGGATGTCATTTTTAAAGACAGAGCCTTGCTAGTGAGGTAAAACAGTTTAATTGTCAGCAATAAGCCAAGTCCAAGCTTTCGAAAATGAAAGTAAGGCAAAATGAAAATTGAATTTGGATCTTTTTTCCTTGAAAAGTACTTAAAAAATGCTTGAATTTTGTAAGGGAAGATTTGTATGAACCCATTGAGTTCACAGAATGGAAAAACAAGGCTCCAGTTGTGAATATCTGGACGTACCCAGACAATTTGTTATTGAAAAGTGCTTAAGACTTTATATATTTTGGTATACTAGTATTTTGTATTAGTTATTTTCTTGCATATTTTGCATTTATTTAGTTGTTATATCAATTATGTTCTTGCATATCAAGTTCACAGAAGGAAAGTACACATCGGGAAAAGCTGCATCGAATATTGCAAGCTTTGACATATTTCGTTATTGAAATGTGTTAAACACTTGGTTTTGATGTTGTATAGCTCTCAAACATTAACCTGATACTGTCCTTTATGCATCCATATATTACAAAACCGTTACGATGCATTTGTTAGTTTCCGTACTCAACTAGAGATGATTCGATGAATAAGTGTCCCACATAAAATAATGTTATGGTATCTTAAAAATTGTGAAACACGTTTATGGACTTGACCGAATATAAATATAGGAAACGATTTGAGCGTGTAATTTATGGTAATAGAGTTAACGAGTGTCAGATTATAGTTTGTGAGCTATAGTCATTACATTTTTGCATAGTTATGATTTTATTTTCTAACTAATTTTGACTAAAATTGAGCTAGTTCTCATTCCTGAGAAGAAAATTTCTACATTTTCATGTGGAGACATCAATTGATTGCAACACTATTTAAATTAAGTTTTTAGTACCTCTAGTCAATTGTCAAAAAATCTCTACAGAGATCTGTGGTGTTGAGTGTAAACTGGCGCAGTTAAATGTTTGCAATTTATTACATGTCAAATTGAATTTGTTTATATTGATAAATACTTGTATTATACACATACATGCCATATGCTTGTAGTTTCTTTTACAAGTAGCTTGGCTTGGGCATTATAGACAGCTGTTTGTAGTATGATCTGTTACAAATGATCGTGTTTTTGTTTCATTTTTTGTCCAAATTTTGAGTGGTGCATGTTGATAATTAATGAAGGATGCTTTGCTTTCTGGAATAAATGGAGAAGTACATTAAAAAAAGGTTTGTTTAAAGTATCATGACTCTCTGTTTGAAACCAACATTTGTTAATGTTGTGTTATAATGATAATAAACTAGTCTTTGAAATTGTGTAAGTGTTTTGTCAATAAAATACATTTTCAATGTTCAACAGCGAAATGATTTTGTTGTTATTGTTGTCATTAATAATTGTGAATGTTTTTTTTTTGTTTGGTTTGTCAACGCTATTGTTTTTCAGTTCAGCAAAGATTTAAAAAAAAAAAAAGTTTTAGTACAAGAAAGTTTTCTATCAGAAATTGCTGAAGAGTTTAGAAACCATTATGATGTTGCATTATACAGAACATCAGGTGTAAAGACTATTGCATGTTTTTTTAAAGCAAGACGTTTATGTTTACAGTACATGTAGCTGAAGCATTAGCTTTTGTCTAGATTAAAAAATCTACAGAAATACAGTTGTAACACCAGCCTTAAAAATCCATTTAATTTAACCTGCTAAAACTTATCAAGGAAGCTTTTATGAAGTGGAAGTATTTGAACATGTAAATTGTAGTCCATGTTTTAAATTCTACACTGTATTTTTCTTGTTTCATGTGCTAGTATGTAAAACGTTTCGTATAAATTGTCTATAAAAGTTACTTATGAAACTAATTACCAAAGATGGTTTCTATCAGAGTTTTTAGTAGTTTTACTAAGCTTTGAAATTGCTAGTCCTTTCATCTTTTTACCAGGTATTTTCTTTACTTGCAGCATTCACTTGTAATATGTTCTTTTCCAAACATGTCCACTTATGGTATGTATTGTGGTATAAACATTTGCTTTAGTTTGCAGCTTTTTTTTCCATTTCTGTTCAGAACCGATCTGCATTTTTAGCCATGTTTTCCAAAGACAAAACCATAGGGTTTTGCTAACGATTTTCGGGTTTTAGTTTCTAGAAAAATGTGATTATATTGAAAACGTGTATGTATTTTTTATTTATTTTGCACAAAACATTTAAAGTCCTCTGAATTCATCGGTCATTGATATAACACCATAAATGTGTAGCTATAAGAACAGCCATGACTTATTTAAAACGCTTATATTCATGAATGGTACAACTTCAAGTTCCTTCTAGACATTATATTTGTCTATTCCTTAAATCGTGGACCGTAAATGTTCAGTGTAGAAAAAATGTCGAACATTTTATAATATCATTATGGATCACCTGGGCCCATATCCACAAAGCTCCTTAGTGAAAACTTAAGTTAATTTCTTAAAATGATAAGATTCCTTAAGCCTGTGACTGATTTATATCTGGTTAATTTTGTCTTCAAATGTTATAAACTGGTAAAGAATCAACAGGTGCATCTTATTTTACCATATTTCTGATGTAAAATATTGATTCTCACAAGGAAAAATTTATTTGAAATTTTCTCTTAAATATGACTTTAAGATTTCTCTTAGCAGCTTTGTGGATATGGCCCCAGCTGTAATATTTCACGTGTTTGCTTATGATACTACCACCGTCGAAGGTAATACATATGGTGCCAAGACATTGGAATAATAAGTGCAACGTTTTGCCACATCTGAAGCTACAGCACGTACTAGTAAATCATTATATGACGTGTCAAATAAAAACAAGAGATTTATGATGCAAACTACACGAAATATGACGTTTAAGAGTCAGCATTGCATTTGTCCGTCCGTCCGTCCGTACGTATGTCCTGAATTTTGAAGACTCGACTCCTCTTGCTTGTAGGATTTCGCACATACTTTCTCAGCTGAAGAATCTTAACGTGTAGGTGATCATATGAAAATTATTATGTTTAGGCAAAAATAACTGTTGGCGACATACACTTTGTGTCCAACATGTGTCGTGGTGGGAGAGGGGGGGGGGGGGGGACATCCGTGTCTTTGATACATCTAGTGAATCAAGTAATCCATGAGAAAGCCGGTCATACAACTTAGTCCGTCGGAATAAAAAGATAACTCAAACAAGAAGGTTTAGCATATGCTTGTAGGTTTTGAAAGTGGCAACATGAAGACTTAAGTAATATTTCGTCCTAGTTTAATCAAGTAGTGAAGATTTTTGATCATGTTTCATATTTCTTTAAAATACAATGTATATGTCAATCAAATATTGTTCCTTCAGACAGGAGTAAAGGTGCGTACAAGCACCACAAACTTTCAACCAGTTTTGTATATTTATATTTGTATTTATCCATAAACAATCCTCTGAAAAAAGCATACATCACTTATTGCAAAATATGCACGTGGACATTCGTGACTTACATAATGTTATAACCGTATAATAATATTTGCAATCGCTATTTAACAATTTGTAGAAAGTTAAAAACCTACAAGTGCAACGCATTACAATTAAATACACAACAGACACAAATAATGACGTTTGGAACAAAAGTACAGGCAGGATTATACATCTGAAGTACAAATGACATTTATGCGACTACGCATATGACCACATTCAATTTGCTAAAAACGTAGCATGTCCCTTTGGCCTACAACGTTAATGGCATAACCACGCGATATCTGCTATTAAGCAACATTGCTTCAACGATTCAGGCATCGTGCAGAATGTAGATTGTTCCCGCAGGATTCCGTTTCCGTGCCCAGATAGACGTAAAAGGAATTGTTTTAAACATTTTATCGGTTTATAAAATAAAAACAGATCAATTAATTCATGCAATCAGTGTAAAACCGGGCGCGATTCCAATATTACAGACAATAACAAGTTTTTCATGCAAAATAAATGGAAAAGTGCCCTTTTGCAACGTATAGACTTTATTTTCTATCCAATCTTAACCAAACTTTCACAGTTTGTGTATGACCATCAGATCATGGGACAGATCGTGTTTCAAAGTTATTGCCCTTTGTTTATTTTAAAAAATATACAAAAATGGACATTATTCAGGATAGAGAGAGACATGTTTCATCCAATCTTCACCAATCTTGCACAGTTTGTTTATTGCCATGAGATTACAGTTGAAGTCGAATATAAGCAAGATCGGACCAGAAACACCAGAGTTATTGCCCTTTGTTTGTGAAAAAAAATATGCAAAAATGGACATTATTCAGGATAGAGACATCATTTTTCATCCAATCTTCACCAATCGTGTACAGTTTGTCTATGAACGTAAGACTACATGTGAAGTCGAATATAAGCATGATCGGGCCAGAAACACCAGAGTTATTACCCCTTGTTTTTGGGAAAAAAAACTTCAAGTTAGCAATGATTGGCTTGATAAAATTATATTCATGTAGTTATTGCGCCCCAATAAATTCCTTAATACGATCCCTGGAACAGTCTAAAATGAGAGATTATACTAATTGAAATGCATTTACAAACTTCATGTATATAGCAGTATGTGAGACGAATATGTGTATTATCGTATACGAAACCAGTCAAGTTACGTATTTATCAGCTTTAAATATTGAAGGAAGGAAGCACATACCTACAAAGCTTCTAAAGAAGATCTTAACTTAAATATCATATTTATGTGCTAAATACATACATGCGTAGGCGGATTTAGAGGAGTGCGGAAGCGGCATACGACCTCTCTGAAATTGTCCAAAACTAGAATTTTGAACCGAACAATAACTGAAACATGTGAATTTCGTCACAATTACATGTTCTTTTCAATCAAATTATTTTGAATACAGATTCTGTTTTGTGGTATTTTGGTTAAATTGTTCCGTTTGGCGATATTGCGTCGTTCCGATACATGTATCTTAACATGTAAGAGACAACAGCAGTTAATGTGTTGTCAGTTATTTGATATTTCCGCCCCTCTAACTCAAAATCCTGGTACCGCGCCTGATATTATTATTGAAATATGGTAATATAACAGGAGGTGTTTGTTCTGTACCAGATTAAAAACATTTAAGACAGGGGGAATTTTCAATCATCAAGCATCATACTGAAGTGTTCATCAAGGAGCTCTGTGAATGAGGCGTGTCGTGGGAAACCCGGGCTCAATGCCTGTGCGTAACATAAATCCACTGTAGGCGGAAAGTGTCGTCCTGATCCGGGACGACACTTTACGCACATGCATTAAGCCTGGTTTTCCCGCGACACGCTTCGAATATGGATCCAGTGGGGTTTTTTTTATATGAAAAATATGTGTTGGTAAAATAAACACGATGAAGAAAGAAGAAGAAAGAACAAATCATTCAAACGCTATGATAATTTAGGATTTTATAGTTAGGTTACTAGAAAAGCGGTTTTATTTGTGGTTGTTTATATGTATAAATACAATGGGTAATATGTAGTCAGTTGATAAAACGCATATACAATGTCATCGTAGACATTGGACCTATACAGGTAGGTGACATGTCGCTTGGTCTGAAAATTGAAATACGAAAACACAAGATTGCCGTACCTGTTTAAATTTTAACCACAAAGCGAAATAGCAAAGCGTTTTGTACGCCCGGGCGTACAGAAGTACGCCTGAATACGCCACTGTTCATCATTTACATATATTGATATAATATAAATGCGCCCTGCAGTTCCCTTTTAACTATCCCCCCATAGTAAGTCTATTGATTCCTATTACTATTTAAATGTTAATAGTTGATATAATCTAACAATGGGTCAAGCACTAGATTTTAATCCCAACACATGATATACATTTAATTTCCAGTTTTAAGACTCGTTTATAAAATTACCGGTTGATTACAATATGGGCAGTGAATTGTTTGAACAGAAACATAAGTTAAGGGCTTACATGTTTCCATCACCATCTTTGTAAACAGAATTTACCTTTATTGGGAGTTTCTTTTTGAATAGAAGTGCAACACTTCTTGATTTTGTTGATCCATAATTAAAAAAAAGAGTAATAATACTAATAATAATGATTATAATTATAAGAAGATGAAGAAGAAGAAAACAAGAAAAAAGAAGAAGAAGACGACGACGATGATGATGGTGACGATGATGATGATGATGATGATAAAGAAGGAGAAGAACAAGAATGACAAAAATAACGCAGACCGGATGTAACCGCGTTGTGACTTGCAGTGTCAATATGCCAATCAATCGTATGTAAAACACTTCACTTATCAAGTGACAGTTTAGAAAGAGATGATGACGGTAGTGAGCACTTTAAATATGTCCTGTATATTACTCGCGATAAACTTAAGTTCATATCGAAATTAAATGTTTTGTTTTCAAACTAAGTTTGATAACATTTTTAAGAGCAGTACAAATTGGTGCTAAAATATAATCAAACAAAAGGCGCAGGAAGGCCTACATCGCTCCACTGGGTTATTTAGTAAGGAATGTCCGAAGGGAAAGGACCCTTATATGCTATTAAAGGTGGCCATGTTTTTAAACGAATTAAAATAATTTAAAGTATTTAATTAGATAACCAGCTTAGGAATATTTCTGTTCAATTATTTTGGAATCCAGGCAGTGGTTTTTAACATGAATATTTACAAAGTTTAAGTAGGGAAACGCCCAAGGAATATTTTTGTGAAATGATTTCAAAATAAAACCAGTGGTTTCTGACCAGAAGATGTTTATAGTTTTGAATATAGCCATATATGGAAAAATGGCCACGCTCTCTTTTGGCCATGTTTTTCAACGGAACGGAACCATATGGGCAACTTTTGTAGAGAACCACCCATGAAACATTTCTTCGAAATCATTTCGAAATTCAACAAGTGGTTTCTGAAGATTTTTTAATTTCAAATACAACCGTATAAGGAAAATGGCGACCATGTTTATCGTTGGAGCGTAGCCATTTGAGCAACTTTGGTAGAGATCCACCCAAGGAACATTTCTGTGAAATTATTTCGAAATCCAAACAGTGGTTTCTGACATATGATTTTCAGAGTTTTCAATATAGCCATGTCACCCTTGGCGGCCATTTTTTCAACGGAGCGGAATCATCTAAACAAATTTGGTAGAGGACTACGCAAGGTACATTTCTGTGAAATTATTTCAAAATCCCCCATGGTTTCAGAAGGATATGTCGTTTTAAGATTTTTATATTTATGGGTTTGGTGGCCATCTTGTGCAGCGGACCGAACCGTTTGAGCAAAGTTGGTAGAGGACCACCCAGGGAACATTTCTTTGAAGTTTTATCAAAGTCGACCTTCCGTATTAGGAGGAGATGAAGAAGAGATGAGTTTAAAGGAAAAGTTTAATTTCCCATTTATTATTATTTTCATTAATGTGTGTACTTTTGCTATAATGCATGTCATGACAACTTCAGCATTGTCAATGTCGTATCGTAGTTCTCAATACCTTCATCAGCATTAGAGGCGGACCATGTACGTTCTGTGTGATGCCACAATCTTTTACTCAATGCTTATGTTACAGCAGGTATCGCATGGTTATGCATGCTCTACATTGCGACAAAGGAACATATCATAAGTACGTTCTGAGAAACAAATACCATTTGATTATATGGTTAGTCTCTTACAGGCGTACACGGCTGTTTATTTTCACATTAATGTTTTAACTACGGTGAAACGCAATTCGATTTCATAATTGCGGATCACCTGGGGGTGATGTGACAGATGGAGAAATTTGAAGCTAGTTTGCAAATTATTACATGTGACTATAAATGATTTGACTTCAAATGATTGCTTCTGATTCGTCATTTATTGTGGAAACATATACTTAATTATGCATGTATTGTACATGTATTTGTGGTAACGTCAGTTAATAGGGTGGTAATTCTGACGGAATATATGATTATGAAACACAGAATCATAAATTAAATTTGATGATACACTGCCAAACTATTGTAATTCGTTTTTAAAATATAATGCACTAACATAAAGTGCCCCCTGTTCCCGGCATCGAGATAGTGTACTGAATTCATAATCATAATGTAATAAGATGTAATATATAATAATAATAAAATTATAATAATAAAACTAAAGTATAATAACAAGACAAGTATTTAGTAAAAAAAAAAAAAAAAGAAAATACAAATATTGGTCCCACCGGGGTTCGAACTGAGCACCTCGGTATTAAAAGGCCATTTTACCGCCACCATGTGTCAGCGAAATTAACAAAAAAGTCGGAATCACTTGCCAAAACGCAACCATACAAGTATATTCTACAATATTTCGTGTAAAACATGTTCGTCTGTCTGTCCGTTAGTTCTATTCAATGAAACAAAAACACACTGCAAAGCACACGTGAAGACGACTGCATTACTATGAACGTGTGAGTTATTACAAATTTAATGACATTTCAATTCGAAAAGAGACAATACATAACACACAGTTAAATGAAAAATACAAATTATTCTAGGTGCGTGTATTTTTTTAATGTAGTCAGCTACGGATTTTACATGTTTAAAGATGTTCCTTATATATATAACATTGAATGTCAAATACGAATTTAGTGGACAGGCACATCAACAAGCCAAAACAAGCAATTTACTGCCAAAACAGGTGGGTGGCATACAGATGAACCAAAATGTCATTCGAACATGATACACTGAAATGTTAATTTATTAAGTTAAACAACTTTCATTTGATAATGATGATGGTGATAAGGATATGAGGATGATGATCATGATGATGTGCAGAGATTTATTATATATCTTTGATACGGATCTGTAGCTGATCACTGCAGGCAACATAAAGCGGTTATAAATGCACGATCAAAAGATTACGCCCCCCCCCCCTTTAATAATACGCCTCATATCTATTCTCAACGCAAGTATGCAAGTAAACTCCTGTAATGCAAGTAAGATTTTCTGATTAACAAACACCTATTAAGCACACATGTTATTAATAAATTGTTACAATTGTTGCTTCACATTCATATTGTGGTTTAAGAACGGACAATGTATTCCGTAGCTGCTTGAAGCAAGTATACATCTATACAATCAATTCAAAGATGATCTTAAAACGTTTTCATTGTACAGTAATAATTTAACACACACATGGATTTGTATACGTTTATTTTCGACTCATTGTATAGTGTGTATTGCGTCATATAACATATGTAAATTCAAAAATAACAGACGCACAAATAATCAAAGTGACTTAATATCTAACAGTTATGGTGTAACTATATTATTATACAGCTTACAATAATATTATTTAAGATCAGGTATTATCTTGTTTACTTAATGCAATGTCATTCCAAATATACGTTTTCAAACTAAATGTGTATAGCTTTTGGACAATTTGAACTTCATGAATTAATGGACTAAATCCGTATCGTACGAGTATACATTACTTTTAAGGAAATTGCACGGTACTCTTAAATAAATACTATAATTTGAATTATAACTGCATCAAGGAAGTCATCGACTCTTTAAAACAGGACACACATGTAGAATAAGTACATTTACACTTTATTTCCTTGCAGGACAAAATGGGGGAATTTGAAAATTTTGATTTTGACCATAAGTAAAAAGCAAAACAAATAATAATTTCAGAAAAGTTACCGTACATTTCGAATTTCATAAATAATGAGATAGTTGTGACAGTAAACCAATGGACATATTTCTGTAGAAGAAGAAATAATAGTAACATATAAATATTTGTTTAAAAATTTAACAACTCTATACACAGTAATTGGACAATAAATGTTAGAAACATATCAAACAACGCGTAGGAAGAATCAGGGAGATATCGGGTTATTTTACTTTGGAATTTTAGAGGCCAAACTAATTTGTGAATCATTTTGACAGAAAAGACGATGTCCACTTGAAAGGACCACGTTTTCTCTTAGTATTTACAATATACAAACAAATATACAGAGTACAAGAGAAAAAAAGCACACTATCCTCTCCCTATACAGTTCTTTCCCTCACGAAGCAAATAAAGAAACGGATTCACCGCGGAATGCGCGTAGCCAAGCCAGAGGCTTATCGTCGCCACAATTACTGGAACCATCCGACCTCTAACGGCATCTATGAAATTAACAACTGTGAACGGCATCCAGCAGCAAAGACAACTTCCGGTAAGAACTGCAATTGTGACAGTAACGCGGATATGTCGAATCTTGCTTAACTGTTCACCTGACTCGCTCAAAGCCCTCTGTTCGACTCGTGTCTTTCGAATGTAATACAGTACTTTAAGGTTAAAGAAAACTATAAGAACAATAGGAAACACTAACATGATCACTGAAGCGCTCACTACAAAATATATTCCGACAATAAATTGACACGTTGGTTGAAATGACTGACACTCAAGTTTCCAGGCCTCCGCTCCATGTAACTGGTATCCTGGTATAATTGCTCCAAAACAACACGTTAACACCGCCACCCATCCAGCTACATAAGCTATAATCAAACGCTTCTTGCTGCAGATAACCAGGTAGTCAAACGGGCGACATATGGCGACGTACCTTTCCCACGTTAGCAACGTCAAATGGAAAATGGACATGGACGAAAAGACCAAGTCCAAACTGTTTACGACATCACAAAATCGTATTCCAAAACTTGCAGCCACGTCATGAAACAGAACTGCAACTTTCACAGGCATGATAACCAGTCCGACGCAAATGTCGACACAAGCCAGTGACGACAGTAGGAATCTCGTTTGTTTTTTATGACATTTGTTTCTGTTAAGTTTTACGACAACCCACACGTTACACGCAATAGTTAAAATAATTAACAGCACCAAACAAGCCAGAATCGCAACATGACCTGGTTTGTCTGTATCCAAAACGGTATCACCAATTCCATCGTACGGACAGGTAGATAGGTTTTCCTCCAACATGATTTAACGAACTCTATCTGGTTATAAAACTTTCTAAACATATACTAACATCCTCGGTAACCCATGGTTGATTCATTCCGTAAACTGCATTTAAAACTTAATCTATAATATATGATTATAGAGTGTAAAGGCATATTACACGTGGGTATTCGACGACGATGTACTATTAGCTTCGCCAACAGTAAAATGAGCGCGACGCCAAACATTTATAATGGCTGAGTCAAGCCTAGTGATAAAGTGAACGCCCCATAGGTATTGAACAATTAAAATCAAAGCGTAGAATGTTGTGAGAGCTACCGGGTTATTGAAATATTGCTGCGGAAAAGTAGACGGTATGCTCTCCCTGCAGAAAGTTTACGATAATGAACATTATTTCTATGTACAATTACAACAAAACAGCTCACGAATTTGCTGCAAAAGAAAACTAGGCCAAACTGCTTCACGGTAACGGTTACAATGACACGAAATTGGGGCGATAAGTCTATTAAGGACATTTCCGGCCAGTGCAGTGGTGGCTGATTCATTCCATTCTTGTTGAGATTGATCTGATTCAGCCCCAGCTTCCGGCGTAGTGGACCTGGAGAGTAGTAACCATACCAAGAACGTTGTTCTCAATTGGATGGTTTGTCCCCACAGCCCAAGCCCATTCTGAACTATTACGAGGTCACCAGTGCTGTTAATCAACATAGGTCTAATGTGTTAATCAAATAATCAAAACGCTGACAGCGTAGAAAGACTGTTGGCGACGACGGGAAATAATCACAATGCTGACAGTGTAGAAAGACTGTTGGCGAGGAAAGCAACTAAGAGCAAATGAATTATGAGAGTATTTTTATCACACGGAACATTTATTGAAGTAAGTCATCTGTCTGCTATAAATTTGTACAAAAAAATCTCGAAATTCATTACTATACACTCCTCTTAAAATAAATTGGTATAAGCTGGTTTTGACCTAATTGAAGATGAAGATCCAGGCCACTGTTTAGCAAATAAAAACTTATATAGCGAGCGTCTAATTCATTTTTTTTTTATCTACGACATTCTCGTCATTACTTTTTGTAATTCGTGGGAGGCAACTATTTTATGTGCAAACTATTAAAAAAGCAAACAGAATTATATGCATACAAGTCAATCTACAATGGGTAAAAATAGTCAATAACCGTATAAGTTCGAATCAATTTTCAGTGCTTTTTATCACAAGCGCTATGTTCGGTAAATACAAATTTAAATAAAAATAAGTTGATTTTGTAAAGTACAATCCCTGTCCATAATTCTTATGTACCGTCAAAAACAATCGTCAATCGAGTGGTTACGATCGCTCCGCTATATGTGCTGACTCAATACATTGTTGTTTAACTTACGCAATATGATGTAATACGCAGTTAACCAGTCAACAGCACAAACAGATATGCTATTATACCTATGTGAATAGACATAACATGAATTCACTTGTTAATGTGGACTGAATGGATTAGTATTAATGATTATTAGTGTTTTAAGTCGGATCTATTTCTTGTCATCTATTCATAGAAAGTAGCATCGATAACAGGAAGCTTCACTGCTCGGCGAGCGAAGAGCAGTACATTTATCGATTTACTTACTGGTTAGAAACCAGTAAATCCAATTCCCATAGTGTCCCACTATAAAACGGCAAACTTTCTCCATGCATTTTTCTAGCATTTAATTTATTTCAGATTGTGCAAGCCTGGTATCAATTTAAAGATCAATCTGTCCTCTTCCAAAATTTACAATAAAAAAGATATGTCATGCTACTTCTAAGAAAATGCATCTCACTTGAATGCAGGCACCGGTAGAAAACATGGTTTCGGCAGTCATATTTCGACAAAAGCCCCTTACCACAGTAAACACACACCCAAAAGTTCACCTTTCAAGTTAGCCTCCAATGAAATGCACCAAAATGTTGCAGACACGCATAGGATAATATAAATAACCACAAAAGGCATGTCTGAGATACCTAAATGGCTTTTATGCCAGAAGAGAAGAGGAACTCTTTAGTAATAGGCACTATTTTTGAATGGGCCACGGTGGGATACACAATGATTTACTGGAATCTAACATTAAAGGAACCCCAACATTTTGCTATCATGAAAAAATTTCTTCTACATCATTATAAACCTACTTGTACCACAAATGCAAAATTTCAGGTCGATCCGCTAAGTAGAAATGCCCCCAAAACGCATTTGAGAATGACACATGCTAAGCGTTCTGGCGTGCGCTTCAGTACTTGGATTGTATGCGGAGCGTGAACTAAAATTCGCACCTAAATCACATAAACCAGTCAAAATACCAGTTCATTTAGAATTATTTTAATGCAATGGACAGAAATAAGGTATAAAACGTGTAATATTCGCGTATAACATGATTCGATGTGCTGTGAGCTGCATAAGGCGAGTTTCCGTACTTTTTTTCATTTTTTTACCCGAACAAAAACAGGTTTCGCTTAAAAAGTGTAGATAACGTGTCAGTTACGATTTTATTCACATTTATTTCCGTGAAAAGTAATAAACGCAATAAAATAACACAATTACATGGTGATTTTATGTACAGTGGACCCTAAAGGGCCGGTCCCTGGTTTTCTTAAAGGTTAGAAACCAGTAAATCCAATTGCCGTAGGGTCCCATTATAAAACGGCAAACTTTCCATGCATTTTTCTAGCATTTCCTTTATTTCAGATTGTGCAAGCCTGGTATCAATTTAAAGATCAATTTGTCCTCTTCCAGAATTTGCAATAAAAAGATATGTCATATTACTTCGAAGAAAATGCATCTCACTTGAATGCAGGCACTGGTAGAAAACAGGGTTTCGGCAGTCATATTTCGACAAAAGCCCCTTACCACAGTAAACACACACCCAAAAGTTCACCTTTCAAGTTAGCCTCCAATGAAATGCACCAAAATGTTGCAGACACGCATAGGATAATAGAAATAACCACAAAAGGCATGTCTGAGATACCTAAATGGCTTTTATGCCAGAAGAGAAGAGGAACTCTTTAGTAATAGGCACTACTTTTGAATGGACCATGGCGGGATACATAATGATTTACTGGTATCTCACCTTACTGGAAGTCTGCAATGTAAAGAAGTAGTTCCCTCATGACCGATTTCTGAATGCACCTGTCACCTACTCAGTCCTGTTGGCTTGCGCCAACATTCTAAATCAAAACGCTTTTAAAGACTGTTGGCGACAAAAGAAACTAAAAGCATGTGAATTTTGAGTACATTTTTGCTAAAGGAAACATTTGTTTGAATGAAGTTCAATTTCCCGCCGTTAAACTTTGGCTTCTAATTAAATAGTATAAAACATCATAATGAAAACTAATTTATAAGTAAAGAAACAATATTTGGTTCGCGCTAATTGTCTTATGCGAACGGAATTATATACATGTTTCACTGAATAAATTAAAACTTCAATGTATTATGTTTGAAAGACATGTGTGTTCATCTGTATGTCGTAAACCTGTTTTGGCAATAAATTGCCCTTGTTTGATGTGCTTGTCCACTAAATAATATGTTACATTCAATGTTATATATATCAGGAACATATTTAAAATCCGTATGTTACTAAATTCAAACACACACGTATCGATAATTATTTGTATTATTAATTTACCTCTTCATTTATCTCTTTTCGTAGTGAATGTCATTTAAATAACTCACTCTCGCAGTCATGCTCATCATGCAGTTGTCTTCAAAGGTGCAATGTACTGTGTGTTTTTGGAGCCGACGTTGTGGACACCCCTCTACTTTATCACTTTATATATTTTTTATGAATGCATAAAACAATATGAAATTTAGCATGATTGCTTATGGACCAATGAATAAGAAGTTCGTCGATTTAGATTCCTCGGAACTAAACTATTTACATGCATTTAGACAAAACTTGTTTAACTCGAAAGTTGCTATTGATTTTACTTTCGACTTTAAATCATATTTATTCGAAAATTATAAATGTCTTTTATGTGATATCCTATGCCAACGGTGTGTTGCATCTGACATCTTTACATAATATATGAATTTAAAAAAAAAATCATTTACAAATATGGTACATATAGCCATTGTCAATAGTTTATCGTTTTCGGTGAACTTTTGGGCCGGTACTACGGTGTACGTAAGAAATCGTAGGGGTCGGGCTAGGTCGCGTATGTTTTACTGAATGTAATGTGCATCCTTAACCTAATTGAGCGAGCGAAGCGATCGAACAATTTTTTAGCATCCAGTTGTGACTGTATATATATGCCCATATATGTATAGTCCGGCAGTTTTAGTGGCGACGCGCGTCGGGTGCGCCCGCCGCCCCTGGATCCGCTAGTGATTGGGATCTTAATTGAAGCAAATTATTTACACATGTTACAAGGATTCTTGAACAAAACCTTTCGGCGACATGAATTATTATTATTATTATTATTATTATTATCATTATTATTATTATTATTATTATTATTATTATTATTATTATTATTATTATCATTATTATTAATTGTACATGAGACACTTGAAGCTCACCTTCATAAATGGAATGCATGAGTTTTTATTTAAAACTTATATCTACTAGCATATTAAACAATCATACAAAACGAATGCGTGTACTTCTGCTATAATACATGTCATGACAACTTCAGCATTGTCATAAATACCTTCCTCCGCATCAGCGGCAGACAGTGGACCAGGTACCTATGTCTTTAGCGATGTGCGTGCAGTACTTACAAAACAGTTAACATACAAGTTGTGCCTCTAATAAAACCTTAAACGATAATAGACGCATGTTTTTCTCACTGGTCATGCTTTTAACCTTACATATTTTTATTATATTTTTTTATTTTATACACCCATTACAAATTCTACACATTTTTGCAATTAGTATCTGATGTCAAAACCGCAATCCTGTGTGGACATTCTACATTTTCCGAGTGATGCCAGAATGTTAACAGCAGCTTTGTACTGCATGGTTATGCATGCTCTATATTTCGAGGAAACTGGACTGAGAGTAACATATCACATTACTTTCTGAGGAGCAAATAGCATGTGATTATATGCGACGTCTCAATTATTTTAAAAAAACGCGTACTAAGCTGTTAATTTTGACATTGTTTTTTGCTACGGCATAACGCCTTTCGAGTTATTCATTGCGGATATTCTGGATGTATTGTAGAAAATTTGAATTAGTTTGCATATGATTGTCTATTATTCCACATACATATTGGAAACATATTATTGCATCCAATTCCACTTGTATTTGTAGACACATCAGCTGTAGTTAGGTTGTACGCGGTCACTATTCTAAAGAGCATAAGATGAATTAAAAATATAATATAAAATTAAATGTGATCATTTAGTGCCAAACTCTTGTAATTCGTTTTTAAAATATAACGCTCATTATGTAATTAATTCTAAATCTCGATGGAATAATTAGTCTGCATACTCAATATGAGCACTTAATGCCAGATACAGGTAGTACCAATATTCACGGAAAAAGAAAGTTATTAAAGCAATTCCATTAATTTCCATATAATCTTTGATCTCACTATGTTGGCTTTAAATAGCCCTCTCGGGAACATTAATTATTGTGTGCAATTATTTTACCTACTGATTATGCATGACAGATATGTGGTCTTAAATTTCATATAGTTATGATTATTTAGTCAATGTTTTGAATTATGAATCTGTGGTGCATTTCCATACCAAAAGAATGATATACTTACAGGTTCCGCGTTGGTTATATTATGTATTACTAGATAGTATATAGATATTTGTATATGTGTATATTTCGTAAATATTGAGGTCCTTCCTCCTCGAAAATGAATAACGTCAGGTCGTCATCACCCCTGTTAAATCGACTTTTAGACATGCATTGCGATTTGTTACGAATACAAGCTATACGTTTTAATTGAAACAAGCGTATTTTCTAATGTTGGTGCGTTCTTGTGGGTTTGACAGCGTAGACCAGAATACACTGAGAAAACACGGGGTTTTGGTATTTGTAGCGATATTAATTCACGGCCTGTGAACACTGGCTCCACCTCTTTGCGCACATAAACCGGTTAATGTTCGCACGAAACTCACACTTGGCCCATAATTATTCACAAAACATGTAAGTGTAAATAAAAATTAACATCATAGCATTGCAATTCAAATTAAACAGCAATAAAAGATAATATTTTTTATTTTTATTACCATTTAATTACTCAATGGCTAGATGCAAACCAGCAACTTTCTGAAACACGATGAAATGAAATTTAAAAAAAAAAAGAATCAGGCGCGGAGCGCCGCATACTCGTTTACTCGTTCGAGTAAACATTGAAAATAAAATCTTAACAAATAAAATGTCATTTTACTTCGAAAAATGGAATAAAATTTGTGCCAAAGGGGGTTAAAATACGCGCAATAAATACATACCATGGCGTTTTATTTTTTAATTTTCGCCGCATCATGTTTGTCCAAGCTTCGTTCGAGGCACAAGTTCTAGTGACACAACTACACTCCGACAGTAATGACGGCAGTGTATGGGCCCTCTATTTCATAAGGCAACATACTTGGCTCTGAAGTTCGATGTGGAGGCTTCCCTACCTCGTCATTCGAGTTGCCAACAAAATCGACCAAACGCCCCGTCGACATATCCCTCTGATGTCTGGAAAATATAAATTTACCTTCCATTTGTTGACCACCTGTGCAGAGAGTAGACTGACCGTCTGTTGCTTCAACATGGTCGCTTTAAGGCACAATATCTCATTCCTAGCAAAGTGGGAGAGCTTACGGACGAAGTTGTCCAAGCTTTGCACAGCGAATTCGCCGGCGACGAAGACGCTGACTTTAATAAATTCAGTCAGAAAGTGAGGCGCTGGAAGACGAGGCGGGCATTGATGAAGGCCAACGAGACACCGAAATCGCTGAAAACGGCTCCACGTGATTTGTACCCAAATGTAAAAATGTACCTTGCTATTCTTCTTGCCATGCCGGTTTCTACGTCAACAGCAGAGAGGTCATTCTCAACAATGCGGCGTATGAGGACGTACCTCAGAAACACCATGACTTCTGAACGTCTCTCCGGCCTTGGTCTGCTTAACATTTACCGAGAAAAAGAAATGAATTCTGACATGGTGGTATACATTTTCGCAAGACGAAAGGAAAGACGACTTGCTTTGATTTAAGGGTGTAATAGCAAATTTATCAAGCTTGATGACAGCTAGCTTGCACATTTCATAAAGATATGCTATAAAACCATTAAGTGTTGTTTTATACACATATTTTAAGAGAAACACCTTAATCAAAACCGTCTGTCTATGAAAGTTACAGTCAATATTTGTCAGAGAATATAAGGTTTCTAAATGTCAGGAATGGCTTTTTTGTGGGTTATAAAACGCTATCTTTCAGGAGCTTCCGGGGTCCAACGCGCCCCCCCCCCCCCTGGACCCCTAGCCAGGGCTTTGCCCTGGACCCACCGGAGTCCCTAGCGGTCCCCAGCCTATATGGAATTTATATTTCGAGTAACAACGAATTCTGCAGCGCTACGCCCCTGAGTATCAACTACATGTCGTCTTTTTATAAAAAGCTTTATAGACGTAGCATCATATAGTTCAATTTTCAGATCATCGTCATGCAATTTCAGGAAGAAGCCGTTGGGTGTAAAAAGCCTGAATATATAGCTTTGATGTATACTGGCGCAGTGCCTAAATCCGCCACCTGCCTAAATCCGCCAACCCATTCGAATAAGCGTTTATTTAAAGGCGATTTCTATTCTGTTGATCTCGATCAATCAGATACTTTCACTTAACAACGCAATCAGATACTTTCACTTAACAACGCTGACGATTTTTTCATCTTGATTTGTGCATTAATGAGTATTTAATCCAATTATTTTGTACATAACCCCCAAATGCAAACAAACTACATGCGGGGCATCTATTTCATACTGCACATGCGCAATTTTGAGGCCCCGCATGGTGTCCATATTAATATTATGTCCATGTGAGCATGTGCAGCATAAAATTAACCATTAGTCATTTGCATTACATACAATAAAATGTGGAAAAAACTGCTTATGAAGAGCGCAAATGTCTCGCTACTCAAAACCCCCATTTATTATATTTGTTCCACGTGCACACAGGGCCTCAGTTTTAGAACTATTTTTAGAAATACATACGAGTATTTGAAGAAATTGAAACAGTGTTTTAACAACAGACATCGAACTGCTTAATATAGAAAATTAAATAAGAACAATAGTCAAATAGTTGAATAAGCATGTCACGTTTCCTGACCTACGATTTTCACCAAGCAACTTCGGATCACCGTGTTTTTTTAACACTATAAAATGAACCTCATATAAACAAAATTGGGAGTTTTGTCAATAGAATTAATTAAAATTTGCTTTGAAAATAGAATTCATCAAAGAATATTATTTTCGAGCAATTTGAACATTTTAAAGAGGCCACTCCCACGGTCATTTTTTAAAAACTGTTTAGGCCTTCAGTTTCAATAATTCTTTTTCATTTGCCAAGTATTTGAAATGTAACAAAAGCATGACAGCAAATGCACATTAAACCTAACTTGATTTATGTGAATTTTTATGTCAGTTGGTAAACAACTTTTGAAAATATCGTACAAATACCCCCCAAATGTGGCGGATTTAGGCACTGCGCCAGTATGTTTATTTTGAACTGAATAAAACTTAAAATATTATTTTACATCTTCCTGCTAACCCAAATTGAAAAAAATAATTAAATTTAATCAACGTGGGTGTTAAAACCAGTGAATAAATCTGAAATGCTGTAAAATATTAAATAAAAGGGCACAATATATCTTAGATAATCGAACGCTACGTCACTGAGACAGTAAAAATATTCAAATGATGACGTAATCTAGAAACGCGCAATGCACACGATGACGACATAATTTTAAAACGCAAAGAAGTTAAAGGTACTTATCCACCATTTAAAACGACCAAAATTTAATTTGCAACGATGAAAGAAATTCAGTATCGAAAACTAATAAGCATGTGTTTTTAAGTATAAACTTGTGCATTATAACCTTTTGATAAAAATAAATTATTAAGTATACGTTTAGCATTCACTTTAACATGTTTACACTCTCGAACACGTTAAAAAGGCATATATCAATCAAAAGTCTAGTGTTGGATAGCTACGTTGATTATAATAGTATACTTTTTAATGTTAGGTCGATATATATGAATACAAGTCATACAATTTATCTTTGCAAGATTTGCTGTCCACCAACAAATATAAGTGCACAGAAACATGCATCGAATAGTCGCACTTTGGCGGGGGAAGTGTATTATGTGTCGTGGTTCTAGTTAATTATTAAATCTGACAGTTTGTCAGTGTTGATTTTATTTCACTTTTGTTTAATGATCAATATGAGTTTTATAACACTTTGATTGTGCATGAGGTTACTTTTCAATAACTTCAATAATGAAATTTAAATTTACGTACGGTTTAAATAAAGCTATTAGTATGAGAGTTTACAGTATTGTTGTGCACACGATCTAACCGAATAATGATTTAAGGAGGTTAAATGTATTTACAGAACGCCGTATATTCAATTGTGCACTGGTTCCATCTTCTGTTCTGAGCTCCACCTCAATGGCATTGGCTCAACCTCTTTGCTTAAAATACACATTAACGTATAATACCCGTCCAAAGTCAACGTCAGTAAGTTTCTACAAATACGTATATCAATAATAAGAGTGCTGTTTGTCAAACTATCTGCATTTTGTGAGAAAAAATGATTAAACACATCGGCAGATGTCAAAATTGCATTTAAATCGACCAGATGTTACTACTTTTAAAAATTTCTACGTGGAACTGCATTGCCCGATTTTTAAAATAGAGCTTTTAATTATTGTATTATTTTTGAAAAACAAGACCTACCTCTTAAGTTTGTTTACGTTTTTGGCTAATTTCCTGTTCTGAGCTCCACCTCGGAAGGTACATTGGCTCAATGTTCATTCCCCTCAAAAAAGACGTGGAGCCAGTGTTTATCATACATTACTATAAATGGCTGTATAAATTTAATATATATTGTATGTTTATGTTTATTGATATAATGCCTATGTTTTGTGATTTTTTTATTATTGAATACTTGTGACTGTTATTGTTGTGTCGGAAAATAGCTTTATAGCAAATGTTTGTTACTTGTTATATACAAGCCAAAGAAAAAAAAGAAGTTTCTTGTATCTTGTATCTAATTCTTCAACATTTAGTGGCGTATAACCCCGGATGACGGTGCCGTGGTAAATTTCATCTCCGTCAAGATTCGCCGAACATGTTTTTAAACTTAAAAGGAACGACATATTTGTGATTAAATGTAAAAATTGCGTCTGCATCAGTAGCAGTTATATTTCAAATATATGGTTTAATAACATTTAATAATTGTTAAATCTAATGCGTAAATAATTGTCTTTCAATATTCGTTACTAGATTTCGGGAAGGCTTTTTCGGAATAACTCATTCTATTGAATAGAACACCATACTGCAAGTGCTTACTTGCAGTATGGCGTTTTTATTTTTATACTCTAAATATGGACGGTCAAATAATTCATGTGCGACAATAATTGAATTAATTATTGTCTGGTTGGATGGGGGATGTGTTGCTCCTATGTATAATAGTAGCAATGCCAAAGCAATAAGAGTAGTGTCCCTTGGCAGCAGCATATGAATATTTATTAGTGTGGGCAATTGGCCCAAGCATTGGTACCATTTTATTTCGCTCTAAAACCCATATAAAACGTAAATATCAGGAACCAGTCTGAATTGTATATGCTTATTAGATGATGAAATAACAGGGAAACCAGAAAATTTCCCTCGAGAGTGTTATTGTAAGCTCCGAAAACCTGACTCAAATATTTTAAACTCTATTTAGCTTAGAAAAACTTATGTTTCGCTGAATTTCATGGTACTTGTTTAATCATGAATTTTTTTATTATTTAAATACATCACTATTTTTTACATATTTAACTGTACATGTATTATTTATGGGACATTTCCAACCCCATGCTAGAGTAAACACAAATCCAAGATGGCAGCACTTTGTACGAATGACACTATTGTACATGCGAAGTAACCTTATTAATTGCTGAAAACAAACTAGTAGGGATGAATAATGTGTAATACGATGCATTATATATACACCCTGCTTTACGACCATCTCGATTTTATGACCACCCAGCTAAAGCGGACACTTTTTTAAAGACCCGATTGTTTTCCTATATATTTCAATGGTCACAAACCCCGATTTACGGGCATCCCGCTATTCCGTATTATGACCACTAATCCCACACCGAAAGTACCAAATACAGCTAAAATAACCTCGTTATTGCGACCAGTTTCATTTGGTCGTTGACACTTGATATCACTTAACAAAATAAGCCGTGGAGATAATTATATTTCTTTGCGGTGTAAAGGAGATGTGTGAAAAACAATATGACATTATGTTTTGATAACCGATTAGCACATCGACTGTGTAACAGATTACGTTAATTGACACTATCTGACAGATATGGGTAACACTGCTGAATACTGAACTAGAAAGTCTATAAACGGTCTTAATTAATGATTGTTTAATTCAACTGCCAACTTCATGTAAAATTTACATCCATAACTATTAGTTACAAAATCTATATGCAATTTCACATTATATAGAAACAAAATAAACATTTCGTCATGTATAGAGTATTTATTATTTTCAAGAAAACTTTAAATAACACAGACAAATGCATGTACTGACTCTTTGATTTGCCTTACCTCGATAATACGACCACCCCACTATTAAGACCACTTTTATTAATTAGTGGGGTTTTACTGTATATGTTATATATTTGCAAATGCATTTGAAATTGTTGAATAAGTAGAAATATACGGTCAATAACATTGACATTCAAACTCGGAGTGGTTCGTACCTGGTCGGTTCGTACCACTGTAAGTCTGCTGTTGCCTCTATTGTAATTTATATGGAATCACTTTGAAATTCATGATGGATTAAATATACATACATTTATTATTATTGTTAAGAACAATATTGTGGCTGCAAACGGCTATAGTTCCTGTTTTAGTGTCACCTGAATAGGCGACATATAGGTGTTACTTTTGTCATCGGCGGCTGTGTCTGCGGCGGTGTCCCCTTTCTCGTGTCCTGAGCATAACTCTTAGACTAAGCTATCAACATGAAACTTCATAGGTAGATAGATCTCATTGAGTGGAAGTGCAGTGCACAAGAACCGTTACTCTGCACCTCATACTTTTGGAGTTATTGCCCTTTGTTTATTTTCATACTTAATTTTTGTCTGGTGCATAACTCTAAGACTATGAAAGCTATCAACTTGAAACTTCATAAGTAGATAGATCTCATTGAGGGGAAGTGCAGTGCACAAGAACCGTTACACTGCACCTCATACTTTTGGAGTTATAACCCTTTGTTTATTTTAATATTTAATTTTTGTCCGGAGCATAATTCTAAGACTATGAAAGCTATCAACTTGAAACTTCCTTGGTAGATAGATCTCATTGAGGAGAAGTGAGTGCACAAGAACCGTTACTCTGCATCACATCGTTTGGAGTTATTTACATACTTATTTTGTGTCCGGAGCATAACTCTTAAGACTATGAAAGCTATCAACTTGAAACTTCCTTGGTAGATAGATCTCATTGAGGAGAAGTGCAGTACTTAAGAACCGTTACTCGGCACTTCATACTTTTGGAGTTATTGCCCTTTGTAACTGTTCATACTTATTTTTGTGTCACATTTTTGGTTTTAATTAGTCTTTTCTTTGCAATTAGCCAGAGTTCAGTGCTTTTGAAGATTTCAATAAATCTGCTTAAAAAACTTGAGCATTAACCTAAAGTGCTTCTTCATTTGGATTCACGTAAGCTATTCGGCGTCTGGCAACACATCAGACTCGCATAGTTCTAGTTCTGTTATAAAATGATATTCTGAAGCCAAACTTTGTGAACAACTAGAAATAAATTTAACTATTTTCTGTCTTAAGACTGTTTTGTTCAACTGATATTGTAAATAAACATTATTTGTCAGTTTCAACATAATAATGATAAGTAAGTGTAAAATATTTGAGTAATACTGGTGTTACAATTAAAATTAAAAATGAAATTTGAAAAGCTATTAAACACTATCAATAAAATTTTTATGTAAAATACTCACTAACAATCAAGGGCAGAACTTAAATTTTGATAAAACCACCAAAAGTGTTGAAAGCTATTGTCAGGATTGTTGAAAAGATACCTTCTAGTTTTAATCTGAATTTGAAGTATACATTTGACATAAAATATTTTTTTTACATTAAAGGGACCTGTTCACAGATTGACAAATTGACAATTTTTCAACATTTTGTCACCGATTCCAAAAATATATATACACTGGAGCAAAATAATACTACGGTCCTAGAAATATACTGTAAAAACCTTTTAGTTTTTGAGTAATCATCAGTTGAAATGGATAAAATTATAAAGCATTTGTAACGCTATACGGTTGAATAATTTGGTTTCTGTTGTTTTTGTTGAAACTGTTGACATCGCATGGAACACTTACATAAGGTAAATAATGCAGTGTACATATTTTTTTCTAAATACTTTATACTTGAGCTTTTAAGTTCCCATGCTTAAATTTATCAAGTTAAGACATTTAATGGCATACTTAAAAAAATATGAAAATCTGTGAACAAGTCCCTTTAATAATGTGTCATGTGTTATAATGTATGCACAAACCTTTAAAGGAATAAACCAAAACTGAATTTACCTAATACCCATATAGGAGCTTAAGGATATTGTTAGTGTTGTTATTGTGTTGGGATAGAGTATACCTGAATGAATATACATTGTTTTCTCATAGGTTTTAGTTTAATATGTGAAAAATATAGTTGGGTTGACATTTTAGTTTTTTTCTTGTATTACGTTTTATTGCACATTGACGGGTGGTGTACAAAACATTCATAACTTCACTTCCAAGTAAGATATTTTAATTTTCATTCCAGTTTTATAATCAGAAAACATGTACCTTTAAGGAAATATATTTAGATTCATTATTAAAACACCGTAAAAAATCAGGTTGCAATGCTAATTATATTTCTGTCACTTATGAGACGATCCGAAAAGTGCCTGACAGAAGGACCTGACTGGTTATTTGCCAGCCGGTCCTGCAAAAGATCTAAGGTAGCAGGATTGAATGTCATGTACAATTTGCACTTATACTAACATTAGATCCATGTTGTATCCCGTGAAAATAAATTCTGTCCTGTGATGCCGACACTAGCACAGGACTGATGGCTCCATAGTAATTACATGACTCTTGGACATCAGCCCCTCAGACAATATCTCCTTCCTTTAATTATTCTAATTCCAACATTAGCCATTCCAAGTAGGATATTAATCCTGTCCAACTTTGCACAGTTGAACAATAGCCCCTTCATTGACATTATATCTATAATGTATAATACGGATAAGACAAGCTAAGTTTTGCTTCTAATTTCAGTGAAAACATTCCACACAATAAAGATGGTGACCTTTTGCTGTTTGCTGCTGTTGCTTGCAGTGGTCACTGGGGCTACACCAGACCCTAAAGGCTACATACTATACTGTCCTTGCATGGGTAGTTACTTTCATCATTGACAATTTTGTTCACATATACACTGATGCCCTATTTACCTAAGGCTGTTAAATTAGTCAGTAAATTAACATAGGTATATAGGGATTTAGCTAGAGCAGAATGGCCCTTTGAGCCCCGCCCTCTTGCCTTTTCCCTTCGCCGTTTCAAGAATAAGCCCGCCCTCCTGTGTCCTTATTGTCAGCACAGACGCCCCAACGCAATTTAATCGGTTACTTGTGCATCTTGGCTAAAAAAAATCTTGGCCTAAATGATCATTGACGTCAGGTCGTGACATGTATCATTAATCAGCTCGTCATGACCATGCGACATCAATTATCAGTTACCGAATTAATGGTAATTTAGTGCCGATTGCGGTGCTTCTGTAAAGGATTGTTTGCAGTTGTTATTTGTTAATGTATAATTATGTTATTTTATCCATGTTATTGTTGTTGGTGTTCTGGAATTTTCTACTTATTATTATAATTTACTTTCTTTAAAAACGTTATCATTGCAAACTAAATTTCAAATACGCATACATAATTACCTTGCGTGCAAAATCACATATTAATCCAAATTGAATTTTAATCAATAAGTTTTATGCCCTACACAATCTTCAGTTTAAGTCCAATATATGTATATTTCGTCACTCTCATTTAAATATCCATTTTATGCCAAACAACAAAACACCTGTCTGATTCTTTTGATACCCTTAACATTTCACCTAAAACGAGAATTCAGTTCTCAGTTGTAGCAGGTGTTACATGTATTGTCAATGACTGTATTTTTTACGGATTTTATTGTTTGTCCAAATTGGAAATATGATTGCAAGGTAATTAGGACTTGATGCAATGATTTTCTTTAATGAAATAACTATGAATTTAATATGAAAAATAAAGATGAAATTCAATTAACAAAAACAAACATTCCAGTGGCATTGAAGTATGTAAATAATACATAGGCTAAAATCGCCCTAATAATAATAATAACAGTATTTCTATACTTTGAAATGAAAAGTAAGGATTGCTAAATATTATTATGAATATTATTATTAATTTAATAATAATGAAAATAATAATAAAAATAATAATTAAATTAATAATATATTATTATAACCCTGCTCTTCTCGTGAAAAGGCCCCTGCTGCCCTTTTTCAGGCCCCCCTGCCATCTGGCTAAATCCCTAGGTATAAATTAAACATGTTACAATTAAGTATGTTGAACATTCTTCTGAGCATACAAGCAAAATAAATTTTTAAATAAACAAAATGAGTCAGCAGTTTTATAGCAGTTTTAGAAAAATTTGATCCCATACTTGTAAGTGTTGTTTAATACAAAAGAAACATCTCAGAGAAAAGCTGATTTTTAAACAATTTCAGTATCCAAATTCAAGTTCAGCGCTTCTTTGATGATTGTAATTTTACCTAAATAAAACTCGCCACTATGACCTTTTACTATATACAGGTCGTTTTGGAAACCAGGCCGATCATTTCTTAGGCTCTCTGGCATTCGCTAAAGCTGTTGACAGGACGTTGGTGTTGCCCCCTTGGGTGGAATACAACTTTCCTGCACCCAGATCTGTGAGTGTTTAAACAATCTTTTACTCAAATTTGGAATGATAGAATTATAAATTAATCAATCTTTTACTCAGATTGGAAATAATAGAATTATAAATTAAAGCTTAAAATATTTATAATTGTAATCATAAAACTGCATTGCCGGTATATATAAATTGCATATGATAAATCCTACAAAATTTTCTTTTAAAGAAATCTTCAGGTATAGTTCCATACGTGTATTGCCTCAACAGCAATCCAGATAAAGTTCATACTGCCAGTCAAATTAGTAGTTCTTTCCTTTAAAAATAAAATAAAACAAAAAAACAACAACTTGAAATTAGAAAAAAAATCGGGAGCAGGCCAGTGGTGCTGCTTCAAGGGGGCGGGGTCACTCTGCTAAGCATAAAACTAGCCAATGGCAACGCATTTTAACATAGGGGTCAAGTACATTCTGATTGGCTATGTTTTGTCCAAATACTTGTATTACCCTTTAAAATACCGAACAAAAGTACAGCAGGATCCAAGAAAGGTAATTCTGGCTAAATACAATTTTAGCTGGGTGTTGGGCTTTTAATAATGCCATAATCAGGGGTGTGGAAATCCTATGCCCGACTTGTCCAACGCGGGTAATTTTTTTCTACTTGTCCATGAACAAGTACAATTTCATTGTCTGAAAATGATGTAAAAGTTGGAAGTTAATTATCATATTATGATATACATTTGAATAACAATTGTGTTTTAGTTTTTTATCTAATGAAAAAATATATCAGGAATGCATGGAATGAAGACTGTATTTTTATTGGGACAAGTGAATGTTGCTTGCAGAAAAGGAAATTTCTGCAATAAACTTGTCAGTGGAAAAGTTTCCACACCTCTGCCATAATATTATTATAAATATTTTTAACAGTGATTTCATAATAAAGACTGCTTGTTGTATTTTCAGGTTCAAGTTCCATTTGACACTTATTTTAAAGTAAAGCCACTATTGGAATTCCACCGGGTAATGACCATGGAAAAGTTTATGAAAAAGCTTGCACCTGAGATATGGCCTGCTGGGAATCGAACAGGTTTGGTGAACGCTGAACACATTCAGTTATGGAGCTCGCTAAAATAATTCATGAAATGCCATTTCATGATTCAGCTGTGGATTGTTTTGATACCTCATTGGATTGAATAGAATAATTGTATGTTATAACTAAGATTACTAATATGGTTAACGAGAAAAAAAGATACAATTGGTGCTATTTTCTGAGAAATTGCATTGTTATGGATCATTAATAACTCGTGATTTATTACTAATGAATTGTGAAAATTTCTTGCTGATGTTTTTGTCTCATAATGGATGCTCATTTGCACAATTTCATTCCAGGACAATGATGTAAAGGTGTTTTGTTTTTTCAGATAAAGTAACTTTATCAAGCATGATGTTTCATACAAATAATAATAACAAAGAGTTTGCAAAGTTAACTTCTGTTGTTTTGCCTCTAGTGTTCTGCTTCCAAGCCCGTACGTTTGGAGAGAAACAGAACGACTGCAACGCCAAAGAAGGCAACCCCTTCGGCCCTTTCTGGGACACATTCAATATCGACTTTGACAGGTCGGAATTCTACCAGCCCCTCTACCACGACACTTCAAACCTGCATGACATGGAAAGGTGGAAACAGAGGTACACACTTAATTTCATCTTTGATGGAGTTGGTCTCACACAATATTAGATGCCACAAATTTTGATAATAATTTTCATGTTTTATGAGTCATGTTTTATGAGTCATGTTTTGAGTCATGTTTTATGAGTCATGTTTTATGAGTCATGTTTTCAACAACGTTAGGTTTTCTATTTGCTTGTTTTGTAATATGATTAATACTGAGGATTGAAGCTTTCTGTGTTTGACGTTTTTAGTTTCCTAATGAAGCTTATTTAATAATTGCTACCACTACGAATGGCTGAGGGTTTTTCAGATATATAAATGTGAATAAAATTTAAAATCTCTTTCTACAATGGTATAACAATTTTGTTGACCATCTGAAGAGGTTGCTGTAATTAATGGCAGTTTTCAAATAATTAAAATAACCAATTTGGCAATGATGATGATGGTGATGATGATGATGATTGTGATTAATGATGATGATGATTGATGTTGATGATGCTGGTTGATGCTGATGCTGATTGATGTTGATGACGATTGATGATGATGATGATTGATGATGATGTTTGATGTTGATGCTGAATGATGTTGATGATGCTGCCGATTGATGTTGATGACGATTGGTGATGATGAAGATGATGGTGTCTGAGGATGATGATGATATAAAGATGATGATGAGGAGGACGATTATGATGATGATAATATAATTATAATTTCTGTGATTGCCAGTATACAATTATTTTTTTTCAAATATTTACAATTTATTTTTGGCCGTAACGTTGATGATAATTAATTGTTTCTACCATGTGAGTGTGTGACTGATGGCTGCATGTTCACAAAGGAGTAACAGCAGGTTCAAGATAAGTCTTAGATGATCTTGATCTTCTAGCTAAACTGAGCCAAATATCAAAAATATTTTATTTGCAAAATAACTTTTCTTCTTGATAAAATAACATGATTTTTTTTAGGTTTTGATAACAATTTTCATATCAGATGTGCAAATGTTCACTGATAATTGTTCATTATCATGTATAGCATATATTTGAATGAAAATTATATTAGATTCTGATTTTTAGTGAACACCATTTTTGAGCCTGATCCTGCAATCTTGAACCTGAAAATCAGGCTTAACCTTTTTTGTGAACACGGGGCTTGATGATCACTGCATTTCCAGGTACCCAGCAGATAAATATCCAGTGATTGCGTTCACTGGAGCCCCAGCCCAGTTCCCTGTACAACAGAACAACGTGGGCTTGCACAAGTACTTGGAGTGGTCGGACGGCATTTCAAAACTGAGAGACGAGTTTATACTGGACACCATCGGAAATGAGAAGTTTCTGGGAATACATTTGAGAATAGGGTCGGACTTTGTGAGTGGGCGGTTTTTTCCCCTGCAAGTGAAATAATATTTTGATAGTCATTAATGATTACCATTGTAGGAGGCTTAGAGTATTTGAAGTAGAAACTAAATTTAAGTGACGAATCAACAACATTTGATTAACACTGCATTAAGCCAAACAGAAAGCCAGTACGTCATTGTTTGGTGCGGTTTTCTTGTAAAAATATTAGTATTCTGTAAGTGCTATTCTGACGGAGATTTTTGGAAGTAGGCATGTTTTTAAATTCAATCCGAGCAATCAATTGACCTTCTCTGCTATTATTTGTAGTTCAAGGATAGTCTATTTGTTAATATTAAAATGATCATATACATGTATCATAAAATGAATTGATTGTTAGAACCATGGTAATCATAAATAATTTATATCAGGCGTGTCGTGGGTAAACCGGGCCTATTTGCATGTGTGGAAAGTGTCATCCGGGATCAGCCTGTGCAGTCCGCACAGGCTAATCCAGGATGGCACTTTCTGCCTACAGTGGATTTATGTTTAGAAGAGACTTCCTTGAAACAGAAAATACCATAAAACATGCATAAAGCCCTGTTTTCCCAAGACACGCCTTATATGTTGATTATAAAGGGGTTGCAAAATCAATTGCCTAGCTTGTCCCATACCATGAATGAACAAATGAACATTTGCCAGAATTAACTAAATCATGACTTTAGAGAGTGGCAAACATCATGTGTCAAAACGGACAAGTGAGGCAATACATGACATCAGATTTTGCCACCACTAATGCTTTCTCATATGCTATGGTGAATTTAAGATCCATAACTTGAATTAATTAATATTTGCCTTGAAAAGGATTTCAACAGATGCAGAATCATGCTGTTTGATGAAAGAACATTGCAATTTACACATTCGTGATTCGAGCAAATAATCTATCTTGCTTCATTTAATTGCACTAGTGGTATTTTTGAAAAGTTCTTAACCTTTATTAACACAAATACCTATTTACAGAGCAGTTAACAAATACAAAGAAACAGAAATGCAGAAATTCATCATTATGACTTCAGTATTTTGACCCCTGAAATTTTTTGACCTCTCAAAATTTCAAGGTAAGGGGCATTTGACTCTTGATTTTCAAAATGTACTGAAATTTGTGCTGTATAACAGGAGAATGCCTGTAAACACATCAATGAGAGCCCGATGATGTTTGGGGCAGCGCAGTGCCTGGGTTATCGGATGGAGCATGGTCGCCCGTCAAAAGAAATGTGCTATCAGTCGGAGTCTACCATCTATAGAGATGTAGGCAAAGTGTTAAAAGAAAAAGGTATCCAGCTTGCATTTCAAATTTCATGATACAAAGTTTGTGTGTTGTCTATCCTGTGTTGATAAGTCAGGTTTTAGGTTTCTTCCTCCGTATGTCCAGAACCTTAACTAAGGAACATTTTGTGAGAATTTAATTAAACTGGAAATAATTTTGTATTTTTGTAAGTTTTGACAAGATTGTTATAGTAAATGCATAGACCATTGGACGAAGTGTCATGCAACAGGTGCTCGATATGTGTCATATAGTGCAGTGATCTACACAAACAAAACCCACCATTATAGTTGCAGCCTATACCTAAATTCCATAAAATTCTACAAAATTCTGGGAGAATAATTATCTCTTTAATCAGCTACAGGTGATAAAGAGTCGCTTAAAAGTCACCCAAACAATTTACTTGCCCTACGTCAAGGTAGCTGCCATGGTTCACTTTTAGACATAACATAGTTTTCATTTCAGGTATTAAACGTGTGTTTGTAGCCACTGACAGCGCTGATCTCATAGCCAAGCTGTCTACACAGTTCAAAAAGGTGAGACACCCCCACACTTTATTTATTACATCTCTGTAAATTGTACAGCCTTTAATATTAAGCACAGTTTAGCTTAAAGGGACATATTGACAGTATTTCCTATAAATATAGACACATATTAAAACAATATATATTCCCATTTTTTCACGAATATAATTCTAGAAGCAATAATGTATTGATGGAATCGTTAAGACCAACATTTGTTTTTCGATAAAAGTTCCAGCAGGATTTGAACCAGCTTCAAAATCACACACTTCAATGCAAATTTTCCCACGCTACAATACAGTTATCAAATAGTGCGCATGCGCATATCAGTACTTCATGTACATTTCATACATATCGATTTTACTACTACTACAAATGTTCCCACGCCCGCGAAAAGTGTCACAATGGTCAATTTTTAGCTCGACTTTTCGAAGAAAAGGCAACCAATTCTACTCCCCCCCGGCGTCGGCGTCCGAGCTAGGTTAAAGTTTTTTGGTAAGCCAGTTTCTCAAGAATGGCTTGAGAGATTTCATTCAAACTTAGAACAGTTATTCCATATATTAAAATGAACCCATATGCCAATTTTGATAACTCTAGTTTGAAATTTGTCAAAATTATGGTCCGTTTTACACTGAAAAAAAATGTAAGTGGGTGTAATGACGGTATCAACTTTTGATTTCCCCACTCTCTAACTTGAGAATCAATCTTCATACATAAATACCATAAAGCAACACTTTACTCTTGCATTTTTGGTTGGTTGGGTGTAGTCAATTCAAGGTCACTTTTACTAAAAATAGAAAAAAAATTCTGCTTTATAACTCGAGAACACATTGGAATATTTTAATAACTTTCAATTTATAGATACTGTATAGCGACACATTGCATGAGAATGCATATTGGTTAGTTGGTTCAAGGTCAAGGTCACTGTTTTGAAATTTAGAAAATGCTCCCACTCAGTAACTCGAGAAAAAAATTAATTTTGTTTAATTTGCACCTACTAGACAGTTTGTTTTAGAAAAAAATGCCAGAAACTCTGACAAACACAAGAAAAGTCAAGCACGATGCCCTCAGACAGCTCTTGTTATAATTATAGATTAAATAAGTTTACTTTTTGCTTAACACATACAAAAAAACGCATTGCAATCAGTAAAATAATAATGTTTGGTAACTGTTTATCATATAGTTATCTGTATGCGCTAGCTGGTGATGCCTCTGTATATTCCGTTGTACCAAGTGTTTTCGAACATAAACATTATATAATGTCTTTCATTAATAAGAAACAGTTTTCAGTCGAATAATACGTCATTAACGTTCATTAGAACTAATGCCAATTTAAGATGTATTGAACTGTATTCTATGGACTGGGGCTTTAAGCATTCAGAATGGTAATGTACATGTAATTTCAGTTTGTTTTTTATGCTCTTCATGTTTTCAGGTATTGTTTGTGAAGTATTCACCTGCCAATCCTCACGTAGATCTGGCTGTTCTTGGGGCTTCCGAGCATTTCATAGGAAACTGCATTTCAACATTTACGGCATTCGTAAAACGAGAAAGAGATGTCAATAATAAACCTTCGTCTTTCTGGGATTTCCCCCCACAAAAACATGATGAACTGTGATAATTGCTACTACAATATTGTTCTTGTTGTGACCTGTGAGATGAGTGGTATTTAAACAAAAATGAACATGCAACAATATACATCAAATTTGATATTTCTTAGTCATGTTCATGAAAATACCTGTGCAATAAATTTTGAGGGCCGAGAGTGAAACTATTTATCTGATATATAAATGTTAAGCAGATACAACAGTTTTCACACTCAACCATCGTAATTGACCTCAGACCTCAGATTCTTTTGTTGTTCTGTCCGTCGGCGTATGTTTAGTACACATGTACTTGTAGATGGTCATTTCTGTATCAAATATACCAGATGGAAGACAAATGAAAATAACAGAATCTGCAAAAATAAATGCCAAAAAGTTTATATCATAAAACATTCCAAATGGTTTGCACAGAAAAGCCGTGGTACATGGATAAGAATTAATGGTTTTACACATAGACTATTTCGAAGTGTTGTGGATTGACAGTCAGATAGTTTTCACCACAAAAAATATTCTTTAATGCGACTTCATTCATTCACACATTGACATTTAGCATTTAATATTGTTATTTGTTAAGTTTTTTACCATTATGCATTTACTGGTATCCATTATTAGGGAAAGTTCTAGACAGTGACATTTAGCATTTAATATTATGATTTGTTAAGTTTTTTACCATTATGCATTTACTGGTATAAATTATTAGGGAAAGTTCTTGACATCGACATTTAGCATCTAATATTATGATTTGTTAAGTTTTTACCATTATGCATTTACTGGTATACATTATTAGGGAAAGTTCTAGAGTAGAATAGCAGGGTGCTGCACCCTGCTCCTTTTTGGTTCCCCCTGCTGCCCTTCTGGGCTGGTCAATACAGAAATGTTAAATATCTTTTTAAATTCAACATATTTGTGCAAATATTCAACTTCTTATGAATAGACTATGCTTTAAAAGCTTAATCACAAGCATTAGACTCATTGAAACCCTCGATTTAGCAATTTTTTTAAAAATGTCAACAACCTGGTCCGGTTTTCCCCCTGCTCCTTTTTAGTAGCACCCTGTAGCTTTTTAGATCCTAGATCTTTCCCTACATTTTTGTGGGTGCTGTGCAGTTAAATTTGACTATTTTGTTGTGTCTTTAATCCTCACCTTGTTGAAGTATACTATGATTTGATCACTATTTATAGCAGCTACATGTACATGTATAAACAAAGTGATTTTTATTGTTAGTAGAAGGTGTGTGTGTTTTTTTGCAAATAAAATATATTAAAAATACATATAATTTAGCACCCATTCTTTATAAATAGTTTTCAGAATGTTGTTGGGAGTCTAAAATGCGATAATTGTTTTGGTTGCTTTATTTCCAGTTTTGACTTCATAATTTCAAAACAAAAGAAAAATATTAGAATTTTTTTTAATTAAAGTCTTTGCATCCTTTATTTTGAATTTTGTATTATTAATATGAATTGTTGTCTGTGTTTCAAGTTTAGTGACTGAACTATGCATTATCTCATCAGAGTGAATTTCATCTGGGACCAAGTTTGCATTATTTTGTTTTCAGAGTTGTCTGTTGATGTCTGACCCTTTTTATAATAAAGCAAAATAATTGTGTTTTCCTTGTTTCTAATTCTACCAGGGCTTTCATTAATGGAAGTTTGGGAGTAATTTACTCCCAGTTTTTGTTACAGGACTTACAAAATTACAGCCATGGAAGTTGCAGTACTTCCAAAAATGCAGCCATGGAAGTTCCATCATGTAAGGATGAAAAAGTTCGAAGGAAAAAAAGTAATTTATCTAAATGTTTACGTCTTGCACCAAATTAATTGGCATTGGCACACTTGATGACTGACCATAAAACAAAATTGGATTTTATACTTAATTTCATTTCTGAAATTCTCAGGACTTGCGTAGCGCAATACTGTCACAACTTCCAAATATTATGAGCAAAACTTCCAAAATCACGGGCCATGAAGTTCAAACTTCACGTTTTCAAACGGTAAAGAAAGCCCTGTCCTAATTAATGGGGCCATATCCACAAAGCTCCTAAGGAAAGTCTTAAAATCTTAAACTTATTCAAATATAATTTTCCGTGTGAAAATCAGTATTTTATATTTGAAATGTGGTGAATTGAGAAGTATATGTTGATTCTTTACACGATTACGACCATTTAATACACGATTAACTTTAAAATAACCAGCCACTAACATAAGGAATTTATTGAGTTTACGCTAAGGACATTGGTGGAAATTGGTTCAGGATACACAACTACAAAACCTCTTTGTAAAAATTAGGAAATTTCTTAAAATCATAAATTCCTTTTAGCCTTACTGGCTCATTCATTTTAAGTTAAATTTGTTTCAAATGGCTTCATTCTGGAATGTAATTAACAAATGCTTTATATTTTACCATATTGATTGCCAAAATGAATTTTTTTCACTTAAGTATCACTTGAGTAAAGATTTCCGTAGGAGCTTAGTGGATATTGACCCTTGGAACCATAATCATGAACATTTATAAGCAAAGTCTTAATATTAACAAATCTTGGGTCCCGGATATTGAGATATTTCTACAAAGAAATGTATACAATTTTCAGATAATGCCGCTTTTTCCTAATGACTGCATTTTTCGTATAATTTTATTACTCAAAGCTTGACAAGTGTTGATATCCATTTTTTTAGAAACAAAAAAAGCTTCCATGTCAGAATTAATGAGACATTTTTTCTTCATGGTAACACATTGCTTTGAATAAAAAATATAATATGCCGTTATCCTATTTGAAGTGTCACATTCACAAGTCGCATTATTATAAGACCATGTAAAATGCTTCTCAATTGAAATCACTGAGTAAATAGTCAAACTTCCCTCCCGTTCCAAAAGTACCTATTGTGAATCACCGTTCAATGTGCCTCAGTGTAACAATCAAAGATAATAAGGTTGGCAAGACACCAGTGTACACTTGCTGTATACATATACCTTAACTCACTCAATTATACTATATGTCATATGCATAAAATACACTAGTGTCTCTAGTTAATTGTGGGCACCAATATAAGGCAAAAATTAAATTTTTTAGTGGTGTGTAAGTCTTAATCGATTAATTATAATCAACACTAGCAGTCACGGGTTTGTTTGTTTTGTTGTGAAATACCATTAAAGTTAATCTTATAACTGGTTTATTGGAGAAAGTATTATTAAGATTTTACAAAATATTTAATTTTACATCATTTAAAACAATGATGGACAAGCATAAACAACAATTCACTGTAACAAATGTAAGTTATATCAAGAATGTAATGTGTATTCGCGAGCTGTCGAAATAAGACGGTACAAAACTAAAAGCTGACTCGTATTCTTTGCTATGTAGTATAGATTTTTGTTATAAAGAAATATTTATTATGAAGCATATTGCTATAAACATATGCATACACAGGAATGATAATGGCATGAATCAAAGGCACTCGACCGAAAGCGACTTCATCATTGATCATCACCAAGGTTTGCTACAGACGTTTCATTATGGCTGTTGGTGGCATTCCTAATTACCAGTCTAACCTTACTGACACAGAAGAACATGAAAACCTGCAGGCACAGAACGAAGAGGTACTGTCTGTGTTCAGTTCAGTGTAAAAAGTGCTTTAATCCTTCATGATTGTAACATTCACAACCAGCTCTCAATTCAAACTGTTTCCAGATAAAACTGTCCCTAAAACAACCAGCTACATATATTGACTAAACTGCACTCATACAGGGGTGGGTGGGGTCAAGACCACTGTTTGAAAAATTAGAAAAATGCGTTCCACTCAGTAATTAACTTTATTTAATTGGCCCCTACTATCCATACAGTTTGTTTTAGAAAAAAATGCCAGTAACTTTGACAAGCACAATAAAAGTTGAGTGTGCTGTCCTCCAACAGCTCTTGTTAAAATAATAGAGTATTGAGTGATATAATTGAGTAGTTGCAATGACATTATGACTGGTTGTTGGAAATACTCAAAATACCAAAATTGAGCACAAATTCCATAAATAATTATTTTATTATGACTATCAGTTAAGCATTGACCAATCTTTACACAATCTTGGAGGCTTTTTTTTAATTATACAGTATATGAATTGATTCTGTCACTCATTAAATTTAAATTAATTGAGCATATGATGTTTCTCTTCAGGTATATACACACATATGCAAGTTGTATATGTTTTACACAATGAGCTATAATTGTTTTCATTTAAAGGTGATAAAGCACTCTGTTATTTCCTTCTTGTCATATTTGGAGTCAATGAAAGGTGTTGAAAACTTTCTCATCTATCAGATTCAAGTCCTGCAGTCAATTTTTGAGGGAGAAGATGACAGACTTGAAATTCTGAACCAGGCAACACCAGGTGATGGTCCCCTGACAACACTCACCATGTTGAAGGTCAGACAAATACATGTGCATTTATAACTAGGGCTTTTATTAAATTTGTTTGTACACAATTGATCTTATTTGGACACTTTCAGCTAAATCCAGCAATCGGCAACCATACCTAACTTAAAACGATTTATTTAGAGATTAAGCACAATTTCATGGCTCACATTGTCATTTGCCAAACAAGCCAATAGCATCATATTTGAATATAAAGCTAAATTTACCTTTCTGTAGAAAACAAGTTTATTTCGAGTAATGTTTGTCTTTTTATAAAGAATATGTTGTACTCAGTGTTTTTTATCACCTTTGGGGGAAAGGTGACGGGGCCCTTCAAATGGGGATTTTTACGGTAAAAGGGGAATTATTTCTTTTAGAAAAGCATTATTAGATGTTTATATTTTACTATGTTATATAACATTTATCAATTGCCTTGATACAAATGATAACTTTAATTATGCAATTACTTGGTTTGATGAAAAATTGCTGGGACTGTTTACAAAAATGCCTCTATCTGAGTCAATTTGTTTCCTATATTGGTCTTTTTTTTTTTAATAAAGCTTACATTCCAAGGGGAATTTGAAGGCAAATATAGAGGATATACTTTTTTTAGCAGGGGAATGGGGCCATATTTCGGCCCCAAATTGGCCGTAAAAAAACACTGGTACCAATTGACTAATTTGACGATTGGCATGTGAGCCCTGTTATTGTGCTAAATCTTGAAATGAGATGATTAGTTATAGTTTTTGTTGGCTGCAAAGGGGATCCTACTTTCTGACTTTCAGCTGAATATACCTGTGCCATGTCCAAACCAGATTCATGTGGACGTGTATCAGCCAATTGCTGAGAATTGTCCAGCCAATAGTAGTGGTGTTCAGCTAGCCAGATCTGAGTCGGGTATACATTTTTATCTGCCTTGAGATTTGTACTAATGTTATGTTGTTTCTGTGTTTCGTTCACGCTTTACATTCTTGCACTTTTTTTTTCACTCGTGTGAACTACATGTACCCAATCTGGCATTTTTCCTTCTTTCACATTTCTCTAACCAGCATTGCTTTGTAACGACTGCCTTTGCATGCATATAGCAAACTACCATAGTTCAAGCGTTGAATTATTAATATATACTTCATAAATCAGTCAATTTGTTTAAGGTACACAAACGTTAACTTTTTAATTAGATATGTATTTCTATGAACTTGCAGTTTACTAGGTATTTAACTTAGTCTCTGACCGGCAAAATTGTATTGGAGTTAGTTAGTGTTATGACTTTTGATAGTTTAATAAACTACATGTTAGTGATACCACTGTTCTTACATTCAAATATGTAATTTGTTGTTTTAAACCGGAATAAATCTACCTAGAACCGAAAAATATGATCCCTGATTTCAGGTCAGCGGGTGATATGGGGATTCGATGTGGATTACCTGCCCCCAGTATGTCTTCATGTCACCTTGCCCCAGTCCTACCCATCCCAGGAACCTCCGTCATACGCAGTGTCTTGCCTCTGGATGTCACCGCCACAGCTCACTCTAGTGTGCCGTGAGCTGGACAGAATTTGGGATGCCAGCACCCACGAAGGCACAGCATCCGGTATGCCTGTCTTGTACACTTGGATAGATTGGCTGACAGAGAGTGTGCTGGGGTATGTATTGCCATCTCATTGGGTTACAGGTTAAGCTTGGAAATAATGATCTTACACTGATCCCAGGGGCGTTGAAATATCAAAATTATTTACTTGTCCATGGACAAGTTCATTGCAAAATCTACTTGTCCTCAATCACAATTAACATGTCCAAATAAAAATGTATTTCTCATTCCAGTTGTTTTTAATAAAGTTAGTCATCAAATTATAAATAAAGCACAATGTTATATTGTTAATAAACATATATGAAAACAATTATTAAAAGAATTTATATATATATATATTATTATAACAATAATTAACTCTATATATTTTCTTCATGTTCTTACACTGATATTGTACATGTCCGCGTAGAACTTTTCTGGAAAAGTTCCCTTGTCAGACAGTAAAATAACCCATGTTGGACAAGTCGGGCCTTGGATTTTCACAGCCCTAGACCCTTATGCATTAATAATTAATCCCTTGAGAGCCAGAAGGTGCTATTAGCCTTCTTGCACATCTGCTGTTGACACCTTCTGGCAATGAAGGGACTAATTATGTTATAAAACGGAATCAACACTAATATTTATACACCTATCAATGTTTTCCCCAGGGGGGAGTGGCAGGCATATAGGGGACTGAAAGCGATTCCCGACAGTCTGGAATTTGACATTGCGAATGATTCCGGGTCCCGGGGTAATAGACTTTGGTCGGATTTTAGATCCTGGTAATACAGGCCCCGGGGCATTTGATAAATATATAGCATCTCCAACTGAGAGGATTTAGACAAATATGCTTGACTCTAGGGTGGGGAATTAGACCCCAAAAACAAAATTTGTCTAATTCCCTTGGGATAGCCCGCTGCTCCCCCCTGGGGGAAAATATTGATAGGTGCATTACTTATTAGTTGAGAATGACCAAAGCAAAAAGGCAAATAAATTCAGCTCAAGGTAAAGGTAAACTCAGTTCATTTAATGTATAGGGGTAAATGTATTTTCTGTTGGAAAGTCATACAGACAGTTGACTATTGGTTTGTTTATAAGAGGGAAATAATGTAATATAGTAATGTTAAATAATAGGGTAGCCATTTCATGATAATGAAAATATTTTAATTAAGGAAATTCTATACAACCACACCTTTAGCAGTCAGAAAACATTTATCAGTCTGATTTTGATTTCCATGTGTGTGCAAAATTGTGAAATTGTGTGCGTAAATGCACACCCTGATTTTTTTGTTTGGTGCGTATGTTGTGGTTTTCACTGCATAAATTACGCATGTAGGCCCCTGGAAATCGTTACAATTTCAAATATGATTTAAATCATGATTCCACTAGGAAGCTGGGAGTTCAGGACAGCCTCTCTGTCAGTGTTCACAGCGTAGATGAGAACGTTGATGATTGCCGCGTTGTCATAGAAACGACAGATTTGAACAACATCGTTACATCCATGATGAGGTGAAAAAATCATTGAACAAATCTCAATGTATCTGTGTTGATTTTGTTGTTCGTAAAAGCAGACATAAAGCCCCTTGTCATATGTGGGATAGCTTTTAAACATTCAATTAAAGGACCCTGGGGTCCAGAAACATGTTAGGTGTACCTTAAAATATTTTCACTTTAGTTCCGATTTTTGTAAGGTAATATTTTTAAAACTACATACAAATGCATGAATCCAATTACAGTTAAGCAGGGCTTCCATTAAGGGAAGTTTGGCAGTAATTTACTCCCAGTTTTTGTCACAGGACTTCCAAAATTGAACAAGAACTGGCCTTAAAAACACCGTGAATTTTATACAGTACTTAATTTCATTTCTGAAATACTCAGGACTTGTGTAGCGCAATACTGTCAAAACTTCCAAACATTATGCGCAAAACTTCCAAAATCAGAGGCCAGGAAGTTCACACTTCCAGTTTTCAAAAGTTAATGAAAGCCCTGAGTTAAGTAATTAGTAGTTAATAATAAGTAGAAATACTGGGAACGATACACAGAATTTCATTTACACATGGCATAAATCATTCAAGAAAAATAACGATTGTAAGGCTAAGGATAATAGTTTACCAGTACGATGTTTCTCGAACATGACTCCCGGTTCTAGTCCTTATACTTCCACATACGGCCAATATGTTTTTAATGACCTGTTTCTTTTGATAAATTTGTATTAATTAAGTCAAAATTGTTTGCTTCTTGTATTGTAAAAAGATAGAAAATTCTGTGAAGTCTTTGATCAATTACATTTAAATTTGTGTTCAGGATAATTTGAAGAAAAATCTGTATAAATGTATTTTATCTGAAGTTTATCTAACTTCGATTCGTCCAATAGAAAGAACGCAAATGTGGGCTTTTATGTTGAAGTTATCTTTTTGTTTTGTAGTATACACTGTAGTTGTGACCGCCATTTCTTTGTACTTTGGTAAATCCTCGTTTATATTGGTAATGATCGGTAGTTTATGATGTGTAAACATTTTCTTTGATGACTTGATTCCCTGTGACATTGTCAGTGATAAAAATCCAACCATGCTTCACAAAAGTCATCTTGTCGCCATGTACACAAACATTTCTTCTTGCAGTTTTTGTACAGAGAATGTGTAAAAAAGTGTTAAACATTTGCATAATCCTTAGTTTGAACCTATTTATTTTAGCTCGACTACATCAAAAGCCGTAGGCTTATAGAGACAGTTGCGAGTCCGTTTCCTGGGAAGAACCAGTACTTGGTGTCACTGGAAAGATCCTGAAAACGCTCCCTGGGTGGGGATCGAACCACGCAAGGCGGACACCAATTACACTTTTGCGACCTAAATCCTTGTATGTTAACTGTTCAAAAATGTATGTCTAAATGAATCATGTCATTTTCAGGTATAATATGTCACAAATAGTCAGAGCGTTTTATAAATCCGAACAGCAGTGTGAGATTTGCTACCACTCTGGATCTGGGGCACACTTCTACCTGTTACCGGATTGCGGGCATCACATGTGCAGGAATTGCCTCTCCAGTCACTGCCAGATGATCGTGACGGAAGGGAATGTGCAAAACTTAATGTAAGTTACCACAATATAAAGTAATATTGCACATGTATCTACAAAATACTGAAAAATGAAAAGGTGAGAAATTGCATTTACCATTTGCTGTCTTGAAAATACATCAGTGTATAGACCAGGTTATGAGTGGTCTTATATGCTTACTGATCTGGACACATTGCGATGGAGTTTCACGGTTTTATGGAAATGTGGTCCATAAATACAAAAATCTGTTGATTTAGAAATCACTGCATGCAGAGTCTGCTTTTGAGTTTGCATGTTTGAACTCAATTCCCCTATAGATAGCTGAAAAGTTACAAAGGTCCATCTCAACAATACAAAGTACTTATTTCTTACAAGTGATCCACTATCTCCAACACAGACACAATAGAACTGAATGTATTGCTACAACAATACTTATACCAAGTACTAGTACTATTTTCAATTAAGGTACTATTTTCAATTAAGTATAATTTGCTAGGAACTTAAATAAACATTCTCTCATATGCAGTACAAAAGGCCTTGCCAGTGTTTGAATATCACAGTTACCTCTCCTGTTCACGTGTAGGTGTCCCATGTACCAGTGCAGGGCTGATATACATCCCGCCACTCTGAAGGAGCTACTGTCGAACGAGGACTTTGAGCGGTACGAGACTCTGGCCCTGCAGGTATAATGCACCTATCAATATTTTTCCCCAGGGGGTAGCAGCGGGCATATACGGGACCTTAGACTGAAAACGATTCCCGACAGGCGGGAGTTTGACACACCGAATGAGTCGGGGACCCCTGAAATAGACCTGGTCTGATTTTAGATCCCCATAATATTGCCCCCCATCCCCAACGCCCCCTCGGGCCATTTTGATACACCAAGCATCTCCCTCTGTGGGGATTTAGACAGAAATGCTTTGCTCTAGGATGGGGAATGAGACCAAAACAATACAATTCAATACAATAAGTCAAATTCCCCTGGGTCAGACTGCTGCTGACCCCCCCCACACCACCTGCCAAACATGGAGAAAATATTTATAGGTGCACAATAAATAGCAAAAGATCTAGGATAACGAAAAGATACAGTGTTCTGCTCAAATGCTATGTACTAAATATACTGGTATGTAAAAATATATTGAATTTCAAGACATTGACCATTTCTGTGCTGACCAGTCTAGGGGCAATCTCCTAGCAGAGTTGTTGTTTGTTGCTCTCACCATAACCTCTGCAATGGGCTCAACGACAAGAATCTTGTCATAACCGAAAACATGTGTTTAATGCACTTATAGTTGGATTTTAATTTATCATAAGTTGGGGGAAATAAATGATTTTGATTCCTATTATTGGAGCTTTTTTCATGCCCATTTGTGCAGATGGAATCAGTTTGCAGATCTTGTAAACAAAAAGGAGGTACATGCAGCACCTTGCTATTTTGCTCTGAATCTTTCCCTATATGAGCCTCTGTTCTTTTTTTTTTGGGGGGGGGGGTATAATAGGATTGATACTTTTGGCTTCCTTAAAATGTGCTGCTAGAAAAATGCATGTGAAATGCCCATGCTACTACAATAATACTTAAGGTAAGAAAGCCCAGAATAAATGAATCATACTAATGCTAAACAGGAGCCAAACAAAATACAGTATTAATTTTTTAACTCGAGCTTCGATATATATTGAATACCTACTGTAACTGGAACAATCTCAAAATCCCTGCAAAATTATTAATACTTTAATACGAAATTACCACCTTAAAGTGAGCATTGTTAACCCGATACCTCGAGCTCATACATGTATGTCGGTCCCTAATCCAGTGTACTATTAAACTTTACTCTCATTAACTCGAGTAGGTTGTTCAAGCCTCAATGCAGTGACTGTCTGGCAGGGCAGAGACAAACCGTTCTCACCTTGTGATAGCTGCGGAGGGATTAAGGAGTTGTGTACTCAACAATTGTCAATTATAAGAATCTAATTAGCCTAAATAACAATATTTATATGCTCGTTGTTAGTAAGATTTATTATCTAATCAGTATATAAAAAACGCATACAGTAAATTTGGCTTGCAATGATATTGAGCGGACCATAGAATTTTTCTTTACCCGAATAACGTTACATCGATAAATAGGCAACCAAGAACATGGGCATACACACATATAAGAGAGACGCAACACCGATCATTTGACATATGGACATTTAAAGTAGAACTATGTATGTAACATTTTAAAATGCAATCTACGTATAATTAATTTATAAATGATCACTTCAATGAGTTCTTTTTCATCATTTTCTCAGCCAGTGTATGAAGCAATCATGTTCAGTGTGTGTGACATCACTCAATGACCGTTTACTTGAATCAGTGCTTTTCACACCTGTTACAGACTCTTAATATCGAAACAAAAGGGGGAAATAATTAAGATGGTTTTTGAAAATAACATTATTATAACCAAAACATTGTTACATTCATTATTGTTACAAGCAATGTTATATCTTGTGAAATGTATAGGTATTTGGCCAGGGCCTAGGATTCGGCTTCATTATATGTGATATATCACTATAAGTGATATCGTTAAAGGTGGAGTTTACTGTAATTATTATGCTTCTAGAATAATACTGCCGACAAAGCGGTTTTATTGCATGTGTACTTTATTGTTTGTTTTCATAAACATTGACTTTTCATGAAAATTCGAAGATGTTAATAAAGCTTTAAACACCCCCTTGCTATATAAGGTAACAATCCCTGGCAACATAAAATAATAGGCAGGGCCCATATCCACAAAGTTCGGTAGAGAAATTTTAAATAAATGTCTTAAAATTATAAAATTCCTTAAGTCTATGGCTGTTTCATTTAAAGGTTATTTTGTGTTTAATTGTAGTATTCTGGTAAAGAATCAACAGGTGCTTCTAATGGTACCATATGTAAATAAGTAAATACAGATTTTCACATAAAAAATGGTATTTGAAATTTTGACTTTAAGTATAACTTAAGATTTTCCTTAGGAGCTTTGTGGATATGGGCCCAGTTTTATTTCTTCCCACAGAAAGCCCTTGATGTAATGGAGGATGTGACCTACTGCCCAAGGTGTAACTGTGTTGTTATCAGCGAACCAGAGAAGCATTTGATGCTTGGATTTTGCCCACAGTGTAATTTCGCGTTCTGTACAGATTGCAGAGAGAAATGGCATCAGGTATACACGGTTTTAAACTTTTTGCAGGTTACCATGGGTACATAATTATTTAACTACTTTAACTACATTTTACCGTTTCGTCTAGCACCAACAATGCTTTCTACAACACTTGGATAACTTACACAGTTGTTGCTTATGACCATTCCTATTCCACCCATATCACCCAACCTCACTTTGACCTTGATCTTGATCTAATTTGGACTTCAAATAATTCAAATGGTTCAGCACCAAATGGGGGCATGTGTGTTTATCAGACACAGCATCTTGTTTTAAACGAGTTCAAGCAATGTTCATCTTATTTTCTCTGTTAATGCGCATAAAATACAATTTGAAAGCAAAATGAATTAATGTATATCAGATGTCTCCTTTTTAAAAGTAAAACATTCAGGTTAATGGCTTTGAATATGTTTGGGTGCCAGTTGTATCGATTCTTCATAGCAAAACAATTGCTTCGATGGTTGTCTCCCGCTTAAGTAGATGTTACATTGCATTACCGTTACATACAGGTTAATGGCTTGCAATAGATTTGGGACCCTGTTGCATTGTTCTTTCAGGGTGAAAAGTGTGCTTTGATGGTTGAAAAAGTGAAAGAGGTCATAAGTCCTTATGAAAAAGAGCATCGAAAAAGAGAGTTAGAAAAGAAAAAGGAAAACAGATATAGTTATTTGTATCTTCAAAAGATGGCAAAGAAATGTCCAAAATGTAGAGCACCAATGATGAAAATCAATGGGTAAGTCAGAAAAATAAAAAAATATATACATATTTAACTTGTCAATGCACCCACTATGGAAATGTGCATATACATACAAGTCAGAAATGTGCAGTAGATCATGTTCTTCATGTTTCACAGAACTTTGGCAAAAGAAATGTCAAAATGAAATGTATGTGCCAAAGAAGGTTTATGTCATGAAACATTAAATGCAGTGCTTAATGTTAGGATAATAATTTTCTAATATTCATTTTGTTACAATCTGTCATGTGGTTATTAAATCTAAGAAAAAAGAGAATATGATCACAGTTGTGAGGCTAGAATCTTAAAATCCACCATAATAATTGTGTTTAATTGACAGATGTAACCACGTGACATGTGGTGCATGTGGACAGCACCTGTGCTGGTCCTGTGGACAAGCAATACGTGGCTACGAGCACTTTGTGGACAACCAGTCATGCAGTACATTTTCAACGGACGACATCATGATTGACAATGCCGACATGCCGATAAATAACCCTTATATATATCGGGCTCCTGCAATACAGGTTCCTGCAATACAGGTTGTCACGCCCTGGGAAAGGGAGATGGCAGACAGTGAGGTAGGTACTTCATAGTTAAATATATTCTGTAGTCCGTAGTTTTGATGTAGAAAGTCCATGGTTAGGTAGTCCATAGTTGGGTAGTCTGTATGTTTTCAGGCCCTGGGAAAGTTATATGTCAGGCAGTGAGGTAGGTACTCCACATTTAGCTTCATTCTATAGTCCGTAGTTTTGATGTAGATAGTTAATAGTTAGGTAGTCCATAGTTAGGTAGTCTGTATGTTTTCTTAGTCCATAGTTAAATACATGCTGTAGTCCGTAGTTTTGATGTAGATAGTCCATAGGTAGGTTGTCCATAGTTTGGTAGTCTGTATGTTTTCAGGCCCTGCAAAATGGAGATGGCAGACAATGAGGTAGATACTTCATACTAAGCTACATTCTATAGTACGTAGTTTTGATGTAGATAGTCCATAGTTAGGTAGTCCATAGTTAGGTAGTCTGTATGTTTTCAGGCCCTGGAAAAGGGAGATGGCAGACAGTGAGGTAGATACTTCATATTTAGCTACATTCTATGGTCCGTAGTTTTGATGTAGATAGTCCATAGTTAGGTAGTCCATAGTTGGGTAGTCTGTATGTTTTCTTAGGCCATAGTTGGATAGTCTGTATGTTTTCAAGCCCTGGGAAAGGGAGATGGCAGACAGTGATGTAGTTACTTCATATTTAGCTACATTCTATAGTCCATAGTTTTGATGTAAAAAGTCCATAGTTAGGTAGTCCATAGATGGGTTGTCTTTATGTTTTCAGGCCCTGGGAAAGGGAGATGTCAGACAGTGAGGTAGGTACTTCATATTTAGCTACATTCTGTAGTCCGTAGTTTTGATGTAGGTAGTCCATAGTTAGGTCGTCCATAGTTGGGTAGTTCATAGTTAAATAGTCAATAGGTAGGTAGTCTGTATGCAGTCAGGACCTGGGAGAGGGAGGTGGTAGACAGTGAGGTATGTAGTCCATAGTTAGGAACATTTTGTAGTTCAAGGTTTGGATGTAACTAGTCCATAGTTAGGTGCATTCTGTAGTCCATAGTTTTGTTGCAGGTACTTACTAGTTAGGCAGTACATAGTTATTCCATAGTTTTGAGGTAGTCTATAGTTAGGTTAATTTTGTAGTCCATAATTTTGTTGTAGGAAGTCCATAGTTATAAGTTGTAGTCCATGGTTTTGTTGCATGTCGTCCTTAGCTAGGCAATTCATAGCTAGTCCATGGCTAATTAGTTCAAAGTTTTGAGGTAGGTAGTTCATTGTGAGGTACTTTGTCTAGTCCATAGTTTCATTGCAGGTAGTCCATAATTAGGTAGTCCATAGATTTTTGTAATGTAGTCATTAATAGTCCATAGTTGTCCATATTTTTGATCAAGTAATTATTAAGTTGAGTTTGGTAGCCGATTGATAACAATTAAGTAGTCTCTAGTTTTGATGTAGTTAATGCATACATGTAGTAAGGTTGACCATATGTTTTCTTCATAATATGCATGCTACTCTGACAACTAATTTTTGAAAAGGAATTTAAAGGGACTGATGCACAGGATTTTTGTTTTATTGTAAAATATCTTGGTTTCAAGAAACTGAAGCTACTGGTCTAATAATCCCAAGTATTTTATGTAAAGAAAAGTATCAAATCAAAACAAAAATGGACGCCACGCTTGAACCCATCTGAACTGAACCAAGTCTGTCACATTAAACACTTTCATGTACACAGTACAGGCATGATTTTAAGCGTTGTGTACCTACATGCAAGTAACTTACGGTAATACAATTATTTAAAAAAAAAAATTAAAGCGTTATAAACGCTTTATGTAAGTTTTTGCCATTTCAATTATAACTGTGAATGCCGAAATGGCCAAACTTGAGTGACACTTGATTACGAGACCGACGAAACCAGGTGCAGAGATAACTAGATACAGATTATAATGCATTTTCCTTAATTGAATTGGTAACAAAACTATTGGTAATTGTCAGTTGCCAATCTGAGAATTGGTCCTTTAAAGGAACATTTTCCCAAATGTATGTGTTTGTGATAGTGATTGAATAAATATTTTCAGGGAAGAAGGATCAAAGATCGTCTTAAAGAGAACCCGGAATTGAAAGAAGAACGCTGTGTTGCCTGCAAGCAGACCAATATAAAAGGTTCCCATTTCTGGCCTTTAGATGTATCAAATACCAATTATGCTTTAGTATTCAATTAAATATTCACAACCATTCATATGAACTACTTAAGTTTTGTTGATTAATCAATGGAATGTAACTGTTTTGTATGTTTAAGTACAGATTACTTTTAGAATCGAGAGATCTTCATTTGCAACTTGTTTTTAAATTATTAATTCATTAAATGTGAACTTAATTTGTTGAGTTAGTATTTGTTTTGATTGAGAAGTTTTACAAACATCCAAAAACTACATACATGTATTTCTCTTTCATGGTTATTAAAAGGTGCATAATTATGCCCCCCTTCGAAGAAGTGGGGGTATCTTGCTTTGCACCTGTCCGTCGGTCGGTCGGTACGTCAGTCGGTCGGTCCGATGGTCGGTCTGTCTGTAGACCATTTTGTTTCCGCACGATTTCTAGAGAACGCTTTGACCTATGCTCATGAAAGTTGGTATGCTGGTTACTTTGGAGGAAAGGAAGAGGCCTATACATTTTGAGGTCAACAGGTCAAAGGTCAACATTGCTAACAATAGAAAAACGGTTTCCGCTCAATAACTTGAGAACCCATAGAGATATTTTAATGAAACTTTATACATAGATACCTTATATCGAGACCTCGCTTGGAATTGCATATGGGATGGGTGGGTTCAAGGTCAAGGTCACAGTTACTAAAAATAGTAAAACGGTTTCCGCTCAATAACTTGAGAATGCATATAGATATTTTAATGAAACTTCATACATAGATACCTTATATTGAGACCTCACTTGGGATTGCATATGGGTGGGTGTGGTCAAGGTCATCGTTACTAAAAATAGAAAAACGGTCTCTGCTCAATAACTTGAGAACGCATCAAGATATTTCAATGAAACTTCATACATAGATACCTTATAATGAGACCTCGCTTGGGATTGCATATAGGATGGGTGGGTCAAGGTCACCATTACTAAAAATAGAAAAAAACTCTTTCTGCTCAATAACTTGAGAATGCATAGAGATATTTAATGAAACTTCATACATATATACCTTATATTGAGACCTAGCTTGGGATTGCATATGGGTTGGGTGGGTCAAGGTCACCGTTACTAAAAATAGAAAAATGGTTTCCGCTCAATGACTGAGAATCCATAAAGATATTTTAATGAAACTTCATAGTTAGATACCATATATCAAAACCTCGCTTGGGATTGCATATGGGGTGGGTGGCATCAAGATCAAGTTTACCATAACTGAAAATAGAAAAACAGTTTCTGCTCAATAACTTGAGAACGCGTCGAGATATTTTAATGAAACGTCATACATATATATACTTAATATCGAAGACTTGCTTGAGATTGCATATGGGGTGGGTGTGGTCAAGGTCAGTGTGACAGTTACTAAAAATAGAAAATGGTTTCAGCTTAATAACTTGAGAACGCATCAAGATATTTTAATGAAACTTCATACAGAGATATCTTATATTAAGACCACTCTTGAGATTGCATATGTGGTGGGTGGGGTCAAGGTCAAGGTCACCGTTACTAAAAATAGAAAAACGCTTTTCGCTCAATAACTTGACAAGCATTGAGATATTTTAATGAAACTTCATACATAGATACCTTATATTGAGACCTCTCTTGGGATTTCATATGGGGTGGGTGGGGTCAAGGTCACCATTACTAAAAATAGAAAAACGGTTTCCGCTCATTACTTGAGAACGCATAGAGATCTTTTAATGAAACTTCATACATAGATATCATATATCAAGACCTCGCTTGGGATTGCATATTAAAAAAAAATTCTTTACAATTGCACATAATTGACAACTTGGCTGCAAGTCGGGGGACATACATGTTTTACAAACATCTCTAGTTTATTTTTGGTATTCAACACTTAGTGGGCGGTGTAATTGCCCATTAAAAGTTCTGGTTTTATTTTGTCTGATGTATTTGTGTATCTACTATTTTAGTATTGCTTCTATACATGCATTCAGCATCCCTCAGCCTGACAGGTGAAACAAGGTCATTCTACTGATTGTTATTAGACATTTGTGGCAAAATGTACCTTTTTATATGGAAATAAAAAAAAAATATGTTTTTACAATTGGGGGAAAAAAAAAACAATAAAATATTGGCAATTGCTATGATTCGAATGTTGTTCAAACTATTCCAACATTTAGCATTGTATTTATATATCCAGAGAACAGAAACAATCTCATCCGCTGCTGGAGTTGCAAAGCAAGCTTCTGTTGTTACTGTAAGACCAAAATCATCGGACCGGTTGGGCGTCACTTCTCCGGGGTGAAGTCCTGTCCACAGCACAGTGATTGAAGACGGTTTAAAGGGACATCACATCATAGAACAGTACCTAAAGAAATGTTGCATCAGTTTTAAGTGTTAAAGTGTCTCTAGATAAGGGAACTCATGTGTAAAGGTACAGGGCACTGCTCAAAAAGAGCAGGGAAGGGGAGACAGACCAGGGCCCGTATCCACAAAGTTCACTAGAGAATTTTTTTTAGTAAATTTCTTAAAATTATAAAATTCTTTAAGTCTCTGACTGTATTATTTTAAGTTTATTTTGTGTTAAATTGTTTAATTCTGGTAAAGAATCAACAGATGCGTCTAAAGGTACCATATTTAAATAAGAAAATTAAGATTTTCACATAGGAAATGGTATTTGAAATTTTGACGTAATTATAACTTAAGATTTTCCTAAGGAGCTTTGTGGATATGGGCCCAGCTCTTTGAAATTAAAAAAAAGTTAATAAGGGAATTAACGGAATACAAATCATGTATAATGTTTCTAATGAACACCAACAACAGTATTGGATCTGTAATAAACCTAGCAGAATAAAGGAAATGAATAGAAATTTGAATTCAGAATGGACGATTGTATAGAAATTTACAAAGTTTAGGGGAAGATGCTTTTAAATACCTTGTTCATTTTAAGGAAAAATGTGTTGCAATTAAGTTTTTTTGTATGCTTGTGTTTAGATTGTTGCATTTTTCTGAATCACTTTTGTTCTTTGTTTACTCCTTCATGATTTACACAATTATGCCATAATGTATGGCAATGGATTTTATGGAACTAAAGTAGTAACTATGTTCTTTACCCGCACACTATAGTTGTATGGGGGGTAAATATTGTCTGTCTGGATGTCTTTTTTTTTTGTCAGAGCATAACTTTCAAAACCTGTTAGATATCAACTTCCTACATGAATAGATGGTTGTTAGGCAAAGTGCAGTGCACAAGATTTATAACTAGCTGCATTATTTATTCCCCTTTGCCATGTCAATTTTCCTTGTCCTGGCATTTTCTCAAAAACTGCTGAAGGGATTGAACTCAAACTTCATACATGGATAGATGGTTGTTAGGGGAAGTGCTCAAGAATTATAATTCTAGCTGCATTATTTATGGAGTTATTCCCCTTTGTTAATTTCCACAGTTTAACATATATATTTTACACCTCAAAACCACATGTTGTTTGTATCAATATCCTTGTGACATAGCGGCATACGGGGGGTGTTTGCACCATGAGAGTGGCAGTTCTAGTTACATTTTGTTTAGCACATATATTTAATGCCGTAAGAGATTTAAAATCCTTATTTACATCTGTGATATTTATGCAATCTTTTTATTAATATATTTCAATATAAATATTCATATACTTAATAAATTTGTTAACCAGATTTGGTTACAATATGTTTCGTAGTGTGATATTTACATATTATACCAATTTTTATTTTTTAAAACTTGATTGTTATTATTATACTGATTTCTTTGTTGTAATTCAGTGTAATTATAAAGATTATTTTGCACTATGGTTTTTTGCTCGTTGCTGTTTAGATTACTCCGAAGTACCTCACAGTACGTAGACTTTGTACACCAGTCAGTTAATACATCCTGTTTTTAGTGCCAAGCTTGAAAAGGACATAATCATATTATTGTGACTGTTTACAAATAGTAAACAACAGTTTGACCGGTTGGACATATTCATTTGCATTAGTATTTGTAGTATTAGTATTTGTAATTGCATCGTTTGAACAGAAACTATTACCTACATTACTTCGTTTGCTTAGGTTTAAATTTTACCCATGTCCTTTCGGTAATTGCTATGTTTGCTTGTATAGGTTAGATACCAGTAAATCCTATTCCCATAGGGTCCCATTATAAAATGGCACACTTTCCAAGCATTTTTCTAGCCTTTCCTTTATTTCAGATTGTGGAAGCCTGGTGTTAATTTAAAGATGAATCGTCCTCATCCAAAAATTGCAATGAAAAGGATATATCATGTTTCTCATCTGAATGCAGACACCGATAGAAAACAGGGTTTCGGCAGTCCTAGTTCGACAAAAGCCACATACTACAGTAAACAGGCCCTGAACATTCACCTTTCAAGTTAGCCTTCAATGAAATACACCAAAATGTTGCAGACACTCACACATACATGTAGGATATTAGAAATAACCACAAAAGGCATGTCTGAGATTGGCTTTTATACCATAAGAGAAAAGGAACACTGTAGTAATAGTTACTACATTCGAATGGACCATGGGGGAATACACAATGATTTACGGGTATCTTACCTATAGGACCTGTGCTTCCTATGCATGGGTACTGTAGAAAGCTAACATGTTTCATGAAGATGGAAACAGGTCTGTTTTGTTTAACGAATAGCTAAATATTTAAGCCGGACCAAATCTTAAAATCATTGATCTTACATTTATGACATCAACCTCTCTTGACATTGTGCTGGTACAATAAGCAGTACCAGAGTAAGGCGTAAAAAAAATATGTTTGTTTCAGGTTACATGACCAAAAGGTTAGGTGGGTGGGGATTTATTTTTATTTTTTTATTTGGTAAATGGTCAACTTAAAGATTCTAAAACTGAATAAATATTCCAAACATATCAGTAATATCCTTAAACATTGTTTTTAAGTGGATACTATCAAAACAAAACATTTATCTAAAAACACATTTAATTATTGAGAAAAAATAAAAATAAAACAAAAATCAATCTGACAAACCCAATAAAATGTTCTAGGGTAGGGGCATTTTTTGTGGCTAGGTCGGGTAACCTGTAACAAACATTTTTTTTTTACGCCTAACTATTAAGGCACGTTTGTGTGTGAAATCCCAATGCTGAAAAACCCTTGACTTGATTAATTAAAAATTATAGGAGTGACAAAACTGTTTTCATATTCTGAATACATAAAAGCATCAAACACAATGATTGCATTAGGATTTGTCAATGTATGACTGATAGTCATATACTGTCGCTCGAACACGAAATGCTCGTATGTCACAACTTCTAGTATTTTTATTGCATCATGTTAACTGTAAGGCAATCTGATTTAAAGTTGTTTGATATGCCGTAGTGTTCAATGAGGTACTCAAAAAAATAACTTGTGCTCAACTATTTTAAATATCTTTGGGTAATATTAAATGCTGAAGCTATTTGAAATGTTATTGGCTAATATTTAATGCTGAAACTTGTTGACATATCAGTGGGTAATATTCAATGCTGAAACTATTTGAAACATCATTGGAAAATATTCAATGCTGAAACTATTTGAATTGTCATTAGGTAATACTTAATGCTGAAACTATTTGAAATATCATTGGGTTATATTCAGTACTGGAACTATTTGCAATGTCATTGGGTAATATTCAATGCTGAAACTATTTGGTATATCATTGGGTAATATTCAGTGCTGGAACTATTTCCAATGCCATAGGGTAATATTCAGTGCTGGAACTATTTGCAATATCATTGGGTATTATTCAGTGCTGGAACTATTTGCAATGTCATTTGGTTATACTTAATGCTGAAACTTTTTGATATCATTTGGTAATATTTAGCGCTGAAACTATTTGAAATATCATTGGGTAATATTCAATGCTGAAACTATTTGAAATGCCATTAGGTAATACTTAATGCTGAAACTATTAAAAATATCATTGGGTAATATTTAGTGCTGAAACTATTTGGGTAATAATCAATGCTAAAACTATTTGGCATATCATTGGGTAATACTTAATGCTGAAACTATTGGAAGTATCATTGGGTAATATAAAGTGATGGAACTATTTGCAATGTCATTGGGTAATATTCCATGTTGAAACTATTTGGAATATCATTGGGTAATATTCAGTGCTGAAACTATTTGAAATATCATTGGGTAATATTCAATGCTGAAACTATTTGAAATGTCATTGGGTAATACTTAATGCTGAAACTATCTGAAATATCATTGGGCAATATTCAGTGCTGAAACTATTTGCAATGTTATTGGGTAATATTCAATGCTGAAACTATTTGGAATATCATTGGGTAATATTCAGTGCTGAAACTATTTTAAATATCATTTGGTAGTATCAATGCTGAAACTATTTGAAATATCATTAGGTAGTATCAATGCTGAAACTATATGCAATATCATTTGGTAATATTCAATGCTGAAACTATTTGCAATATCATTTGGTAATATTCAATGCTGAAACTATTTGCAATATCATTGGGTAATATTCAATGCAAAAACTATTTGCAATATCATTTGGTAATATTGTGAAGGGACTTAAACACAGATTTCTAAAAAAAACCCACAAATTTTAACAAGAAAACAACACCAAAATATGTAAACATTTATCGTGTGAAATATGAAATATTTTTTCATATAAAAAATAACAACAAACTATTGGTTTTTATGCCAGCTGTCAATATCTTGGTGCACTGGGCCCGTATTCGCCAACCCATTCTTAGACTTAAGAATACAGAACAGACTTAGAAAAAATCATTGTGTGCTTTGCAAATATGCCAGGTTCCAATGCTCGAAATATACAACGCTAAAATTAGAGATAGTGAATACCGAATAAGATTCAAAATTATGGTCTCTTTTTGTTTTGTTTGGATTTTTCGCCGTATTCAACAGTATTTCAGTCATATAACGGCGGTCAGTTAACCTACTCACACTTTTCCAGGGTAAGCTGGTTTACCAGTACTAAGTGCACATACTTATGCCAGTAACTGACAACTGCCCTACTTGAATCAGAGGTAGGAGGAGAATTATTTCATGACCAAACCCCACACAAGTTATGTGGCCGGGCTGGGAATCAAACCCGCGATCCTCGGATTTGTAGTCCAGCGCTCTACCAACTGAGCTAGCCGGCCCCGTCTACGGTCTCTTTAGAACAGAACAGTTTTAAGAATATTCTTTATTCTTAAGTCTAAGAATTGGTTGGTGAATACGGGCCCTGATTCATCAGCTATATCTAGATATAAAAAGAAAAGAAATACTGGCTAAAAAGAGTTGTATATACTATTATAGATATAAAAAACGATGTATTATTTAAGTAAATCAGTACTATTTTCTAATGACTGAAGTATATAAAATATTTCAAAAGATTCTGATGAAACAAATTTTATGTAAAATCTACAAGTAAACTGTTCAATCGACTAATAAACTACAAAACTTTGATTATATTGTTGGAAAATACTTGACTGCAAAACAATTCTTGCTTTGAAATACATGATCATGAAGGGATTTGTTTTCCATATTTGCAATGTATATATAGAATCTGACACAAGTTTTTAATTTCATACCATAATTTATAAAACGAGTTCACGAATTTTGTTAGTAAGCGAGCCTTTGGCGAGCTTACTAACGAATTTCTTGGAAGAGTTTAATAAAATATGGTACGAAATGACAACGAGTGTCAGATCTTTTTTATCACATGCTTTTAAACGAAATAAAACCCTTCTAACATTACCAAAATAAGTTGGTAAATTCTCAAAGTTGTTTACTGACGTGACGTCATTTCATGTTGACAACATCATTTCACCAAAATAACTTCATGCGATTGGTCAGTCAAGGAATACGTAGCCAATGAAAACGCTAAAAATGTTATCTTACACGTGTAAGATAGAAATATTCGTAATGGTTGTAATACACCGGGACCAAGGTATAGCATGGGATAAAAAAACATTTCACCATTCTTCACAGATTCAATGTTAAGCAACATGACAGGTGTCAACATAAAGGCACACACGAAGACATTGGGATCGGAAGCCACTATTAAGGCACGTTTGTGTGTGAAATCCCAATGCTGAAAAACCCTTGACTTGATTAATTAAAAATTATAGGAGTGACAAAACTGTTTTCATATTCTGAATACATAAAAGCATCAAACACAATGATTGCATTAGGATTTGTCAATGTATGACTGATAGTCATATACTGTCGCTCGAACACGAAATGCTCGTATGTCACAACTTCTAGTATTTTTATTGCATCATGTTAACTGTAAGGCAATCTGATTTTAAAGTTGTTTGATATGCCGTAGTGTTCAATGAGGTACTCAAAAAAATAACTTGTGCTCAACTATTTTAAATATCTTTGGGTAATATTAAATGCTGAAGCTATTTGAAATGTTATTGGCTAATATTTAATGCTGAAACTTGTTGACATATCAGTGGGTAATATTCAATGCTGAAACTATTTGAAACATCATTGGAAAATATTCAATGCTGAAACTATTTGAATTGTCATTAGGTAATACTTAATGCTGAAACTATTTGAAATATCATTGGGTTATATTCAGTACTGGAACTATTTGCAATGTCATTGGGTAATATTCAATGCTGAAACTATTTGGTATATCATTGGGTAATATTCAGTGCTGGAACTATTTCCAATGCCATAGGGTAATATTCAGTGCTGGAACTATTTGCAATATCATTGGGTAATATTCAGTGCTGGAACTATTTGCAATGTCATTTGGTTATACTTAATGCTGAAACTTTTTGATATCATTTGGTAATATTTAGTGCTGAAACTATTTGAAATATCATTGGGTAATATTCAATGCTGAAACTATTTGAAATGCCATTAGGTAATACTTAATGCTGAAACTATTAAAAATATCATTGGGTAATATTTAGTGCTGAAACTATTTGGGTAATAATCAATGCTAAAACTATTTGGCATATCATTGGGTAATACTTAATGCTGAAACTATTGGAAGTATCATTGGGTAATATAAAGTGATGGAACTATTTGCAATGTCATTGGGTAATATTCCATGCTGAAACTATTTGGAATATCATTGGGTAATATTCAGTGCTGAAACTATTTGAAATATCATTGGGTAATATTCAATGCTGAAACTATTTGAAATGTCATTGGGTAATACTTAATGCTGAAACTATCTGAAATATCATTGGGCAATATTCAGTGCTGAAACTATTTGCAATGTTATTGGGTAATATTCAATGCTGAAACTATTTGGAATATCATTGGGTAATATTCAGTGCTGAAACTATTTTAAATATCATTTGGTAGTATCAATGCTGAAACTATTTGAAATATCATTAGGTAGTATCAATGCTGAAACTATATGCAATATCATTTGGTAATATTCAATGCTGAAACTATTTGCAATATCATTTGGTAATATTCAATGCTGAAACTATTTGCAATATCATTGGGTAATATTCAATGCAAAAACTATTTGCAATATCATTTGGTAATATTCAATGCTGAAACTATTTGCAATATCATTGGGTAATATTCAATGCCGAAACTTGAAATGTCTTTGGGTAATACTCAATGCTGAAACTATTCGAAATAGAATTGGGTAATACTCAATACGGAAACTATTTGAAATATCATTGGGTAATACTCAATTTTGAAACTATTTGAAATGTCATTGGGTAATACTCAAAGCTTAAACTATTTGAACAAGAGCTGTTTGTAAAAAAGTTATGCCCCCTCTAGGTTAAAATAGCTAAAAAGGCTAATTTTAGATAATCAAGGGCCTTAACCCCACAATTACTGGGGCGATTTAGCTGATTATTAAACTTGGCCAAGATATGCCCACAAAGATTTTCATCAAGTTTAGTGAAGATCTGCTATGAACTGTTGGACTTGAGAACGGAAACTGCTAAAACGGCCAATTTTACATAATTCAGGGGCCATAACTCCACAAATCCTGGGGCGATTTGGCTAATTAGTGAACTTGGCCTAGATATTATTATGAAGTTTGGTGAAGATTGGATGAAAACTATTGGACTTAGAAAGCGAAAACAGCTAAAAAGGCCAATTTTAGATAATCAAGGGCCATAACTCCACAATTCCCATGGCGATTTGGCTGATTAACAAACTTGACTTAGATATTATGCCCACAAACAAATTTATGAAGTTTGGTGAAGATCAGATGAAAACTGTTGAACTTCGAGAGCTGAAACGAAAGTGGTCTACCGACAGACTGACCGACATTAGCAAACCAATGTACCCCGCCATCTTCGATGGGGGGCATAAATATCATTAGGTAATATTCAATGCTGATAACATGTCGCAGCAGAGTAACAAATATGGGGTCCACCTTGCGATCAAGAGATCATGAGTTTGAGGCCTACTTGGGAAGTGTTCGTATGACACCAAGTACTGGTCCTTCCAATAAACAGACTTGAAAGTGTCTCCATAAGCTCGGGCATTTAACACAATCAAGATTAAATAAATCTGTTCAAACTTACGCTGAAAAAAATCTTTTTCTGTTGCTCTGCAGTTACAACAAATGAATTTTTTTTACTGTTGCTCTGCAGTTACAACAAATTACAAACCAGAAACTGCAGAAGTTTTAATACAGATTATTTATTCACAATATTCCATAGGAAAAGTGCTGATTTTAATTCCATACCCGTACACAATACTGTTAGATATATGCCTTCAAGAATATTTCAAAAAAAAGTACACAAAAAACAAAGGAACACAAAACAACAAAACTAGCTATTATTTAATAACTTAAATTATGCAACTTTTAAAGACGAGATAAGCAGTAAAGTATTGTGAAGGGACTTAAACACAGATTTCTAAAAAAACCCACAAATTTTAACAAGAACACAACACCAAAATATGTAAACATTTATCGTGTGAAATATGAAATATTTTTTCATATAAAAAATAACAACAAACTATTGGTTTTTATGCCAGCTGTCAATATCTTGGTGCACTGGGCCCGTATTCGCCAACCCATTCTTAGACTTAAGAATACAGAACAGACTTAGAAAAAATCATTGTGTGCTTTGCAAATATGCCAGGTTCCAATGCTCGAAATATACAACGCTAAAATTAGAGATAGTGAATACCGAATAAGATTCAAAATTATGGTCTCTTTTTGTTTTGTTTGGATTTTTCGCCGTATTCAACAGTATTTCAGTCATATAACGGCGGTCAGTTAACCTACTCACACTTTTCCAGGGTAAGCTGGTTTACCAGTACTAAGTGCACATACTTATGCCAGTAACTGACAACTGCCCTACTTGAATCAGAGGTAGGAGGAGAATTATTTCATGACCAAACCCCACACAAGTTATGTGGCCGGGCTGGGAATCAAACCCGCGATCCTCGGATTTGTAGTCCAGCGCTCTACCAACTGAGCTAGCCGGCCCCGTCTACGGTCTCTTTAGAACAGAACAGTTTTAAGAATATTCTTTATTCTTAAGTCTAAGAATTGGTTGGTGAATACGGGCCCTGATCATCAGCTATATCTAGATATAAAAAGAAAAGAAATACTGGCTAAAAAGAGTTGTATATACTATTATAGATATAAAAAACGATGTATTATTTAAGTAAATCAGTACTATTTTCTAATGACTGAAGTATATAAAATATTTCAAAAGATTCTGATGAAACAAATTTTATGTAAAATCTACAAGTAAACTTTTCAATCGACTAATAAACTACAAAACTTTGATTATATTGTTGGAAAATACTTGACTGCAAAACAATTCTTGCTTTGAAATACATGATCATGAAGGGATTTGTTTTCCATATTTGCAATGTATATATAGAATCTGACACAAGTTTTTAATTTCATACCATAATTTATAAAACGAGTTCACGAATTTTGTTAGTAAGCGAGCCTTTGGCGAGCTTACTAACGAATTTCTTGGAAGAGTTTAATAAAATATGGTACGAAATGACAACGAGTGTCAGATCTTTTTTATCACATGCTTTTAAACGAAATAAAACCCTTCTAACATTACCAAAATAAGTTGGTAAATTCTCAAAGTTGTTTACTGACGTGACGTCATTTCATGTTGACAACATCATTTCACCAAAATAACTTCATGCGATTGGTCAGTCAAGGAATACGTAGCCAATGAAAACGCTAAAAATGTTATCTTACACATGTGTAAGATAGAAATATTCGTAATGGTTGTAATACACCGGGACCAAGGTATAGCATGGGATAAAAAAACATTTCACCATTCTTCACAGATTCAATGTTAAGCAACATGACATAGGTGTCAACATAAAGGCACACACGAAGACATTGGGATCGGAAGCCACTTGGGCGTATCCAATAATCTGAGTTGACACGTTTGAGAAAGATGTTGATTCTGTACTACCAAATGTCAAGAAATACAATCACGAATAATTAAAGAAATCAACATATTCAAAACTGTCTTCACATAAGGGAGTTCTAGGTAACGGCATTTAGCTGCATAGTCACCTAAACATCCCAGCAGTAGATTTCTAGAGCATCATCAGCAAATTGGATGCTTCTAAGGTGTATAAAAAAATATGTTTCAGGTTACATGCCCCAAAACATTATGGTAGGTAGGTAGGGATTTATTTTTCTATTTTTATTTTTTTATTTGGTAAATGGTCAACTTTAAGATTCTAAAACAGTTTTAACTAAAGAGTATTCAAAAAATATCAGTAATATCCTTAAACATTGTTTTAAAGTGGATGCTATCCATACAAAACACTTATTTATCCAAAAAGTAACATAATTATTGGAAAAAAGGTAAATAAAACAAAACCTTGTGGTTTCAGATAATAATTTTTAGATCATTTTGCCATTTACGTCTATATAAACCATGTGAGCCCCTGGGTGTGCCCAGCTTTGAGCCCAGGGGAATCATTTGAACAATCTTTATAGAGGACCACTACACAATGTTACATACCAAATATAAAACCTCTAGGCCTTGAACGTTCAGAAGAGAAAAATTTTCAAGTCTGTTCATTTGAACAATCTTTATAGAGGACCACTATACAATGTTACATAACAACTATGAAACCTCTAGGCCTTGCAGTTTCAGAGAAGATCTTTAAAGTCATTTTGCTATATAAGTCTATATAAACCATGTGACCCCCGGGGTGTGGCCAGTTTTGACCCCAGGGGCATCATTTTAACAATCTTTGTAGAGGACCATTATTCAATGTTATATACCAAATATGAAACCTCTGAGCCCTGCGGTTTCAGAGGAGACGATTTTTTTAAGTCATTTTGCTATTTAAGTCTATATAACCATGTGACCTCCGGGGTGTGGCCAGTTTTGACCCCAGGGGCATAATTTGACCATTTCTTGGTAGAGGACCACTATACAATGTTGCGAACCAAATATGAAACCTCTAGGCCTTGCGGTTTCAGAGAAGAAGATTTTTAAAGTCATTTTGCTATACAAGTCTAAACCATGTGACCCCCGGGGCGTGGCCAGTTTTGACCCCAGGGGCATAGTTGGAACAATCTTTGTAGAGGACCACTAGAGGATGTCACATATCAAATATGGAAGCTCCAAGCCTTTTGGTTTCAGAGAAGATTTTTAAAGATTTCAGTTTTAAAATATATTTTTAGCTCTTGTGACCTACATATGCAGCGGACCGGAACCATTTAAACAATTTTGAAAGAGTGTCAACCAAGGATCATTCCTGTGAAGTTTGGTGAAATCTGTCCAGCGGTTTAGGAGGAGATGTTCTTCGAACGAAAATGTTGACACACGACGCACGACGGACAAAAGGCGATCCTAAAAGCTCACCATGAGCACGTTGTGCTCAGGTGAGCTAAAAACGGATACATTGACATTTACTTAGGGACTGCAATTTGCGTTATGTTCGGACCGTGAAATAAGCAAAAATTAGACCACCGCAAAATAAAATCTCAAAGCATAAGGAAAACCAGTAATTTTGTTATTTCCTTTACCGAATCCCGTAAAAGAACCCATTCTCAGTCACAAAGTTGTTGCATTTTTCTGCCAATTGGAAGGCCAGATAATTACTTGTTCAATAAACTTTTCAAAAAACTGTGTAAATATACCGGTGTTTAAAATTTGTTGAATATATTGATGTCATATTAAAGTCAAGTTCATCACTATTTTGCGACTCAAAAAAATCCCTTTCCCAAATACATGAAAAACATTTCCTATAATCAGACATGCAAGGCACTGTTTTGAACAAATACATACAAATAACATTGAGCTGTACAGTCGGTTTAAATTTTGTTGATAATGAGTGGATCAACCATTTAATATAAATAGGGAGAACTGCGATTTGCTGTTTACAAACACTCTGTTATTGTCTGTAATTTAAATTATTTGATTTACCTGTATCGATCAGTCCATATTTATAACGGTTCTCATTTGCATTTTCACCGACTGTACAAACAAAACACTTTAAATTAAAGTAATAACAACAGCTACTGTAGAAGCGGTTAAAATTACCAGTTAACTGGTTTACAAATTCTATGTACATGCATATATATTTTTGGTTTGCCAGACTATGTTTGTAAATTCAAAATTGTGCAATGAAACAACTGGTGATATTCATAATGTTTGAACAAAAAAAGGCAACAAAACATAGTTGTATGTCAGATTGAACTCCATAAAAAGTGCCATTTACAAAGATTACATCACATTTACCAGTATTTCCATGCTGAGTTATTTTCAACACTACAATGACAGAAGACAAAAGGTGTATTGCTTCAGAACCAGTTGGTTTAATTTATCTCTTCCTCTAATTTAAGTGATATTCATGTATATATGTCATTTATGCATTTAAAATCACAAATAAATACTGAATATTTCGCTTCATAACGTCAGATCAATCAATCAAGCAGTAAATCACACAATAAATGTCTGTATAAAAATACGATTATAAAGCATTAATATTATACTTGGTGATGAATGCAACAATACAAATCATTTTTCAAATGGGCAAATAGATAACAAAGTGTTGGTAAAGGGTAACTTTATGCATTGGATAACATTACCAATGGAATGAAGATTGGTCCTCACATTATAGATTTCAGAGGTATTTTATTCAAACCAGAAAAATCTTGAATAGATGGGAAATTTTTCAGTACACGTAATGTCGCCAGAAAATTTCAAGCAGCACAATTCTTCATGCAGGCAACAGGCATTTTGATTAAAAGTAATGAACATGGAACTGTGCTTCAAAAATCGTGCACAATGTAATTATGATTCAAAACAAGTCTTTTGATCAAATCCATTTAAATTGAACCATTCAGTGCTCGAAAAATAATGTACAATATAATTATGATTCAAAACAGGGATTGCAACTTAAGGAAATTACTAGTAACATGAAACTCCAAAAGTCATATGCAATATAATTATGGTAAAAAATTTGCAGGTGGTTTTCACTTCAGCTGTTGTTGAACTCTGATCACGTACCATGGACAAATGCTCGAAAGAATCATAAACAATATACCGGTAATTATGGTTCAAAAACAGGCATTTTGAACAAAGCCATTTAATTTGGACAATGCAGTGCAGAAAACCCATATACAATATAATTATGGTAAACAAGAGGGCCCTGAGGGCCCTAGGAAGCTCACCTGAGACATTGTAACCCAATTGGAATTTGCATCCCCGAGGCGTGGCTTATTTTTATCCCAGCGCATAATTTGAACAATCTTCAACAAACCTCTGGGCCTTGCGGTTTCAGGTAAAGATTTTTTGAGTCATTTTGCGATATAAGTCTATATAAACCATGTGACCCCTCGGGTGTGGCCAGATTTGAACCCAAGGGCATAATTTGAACAATATTCGGACAGGATCACTATGCCATGTTACGTACCAAATATAGAGGAAAGCTGTGGGCCTTGCCGTTTCAGAGAAGATTTTAAAAGTCATTTTGCTATTAAGTCTATATAAACCATGTGACCCCCAGGGCGTGACCAGTTTTGACCCCAGGGGCATAATTTGAACAATATTTGTAGAGGACCACTACATACAAAATATGAATCCTCTAGGCCTTGCGGTTTCAGAGGAGAAGAATGTTAAAATCATTTTGCTATTTAAGTCTATATAAACCATGTAACCCCTGGGGTGTGGTCAGTTTTGACCCATGGGGCATAATTTGAACAATCTTTGTAGAGGACCACTATAGGATTTTACATACCAAATACGAAACCTCTGGGCCTTGCGGTTTCAGAGGAGAAGATTTTTAAAGACATTTTGCTATTTAAGTTTATATAAACCATGTGACCTCCGGGGCGTAGCCAGTTTTGACCCCAGGGGCATAATTTGAACAATATTTGTAGAGGACCACTATATGCTGTTACATACCAAATAAGAAACCTCTGGGCCTTGCGGTTTGTGAGGAGAAGATTTTCAAAGTCATTTTGCTATTTATGTCTATATAAACCATGTGACCCCTGGGGCGTGGTCGGTTTTGACCCATGGGGCATAATTTGAACAATCTTTGTAGAGGACCACTTAAGGATGTTACATACCAAATATGAAACCCCTGGGCCGTGCGGTTTCAGAGGAGATGATTTTTAAAGTCATTTTGCTATATATTCTATATAAACCATGTGACCCCCGGAGCATGGCCAGTTTTGACCCCAAGGGTATAATTTGAACAATCTTTGTAGAGGACCACTATAGGATGTTACATACCAAATATGAACCTCTGGGCCTTGTGGTTTCTGAAGATTTTTAAAGTCATTTTGCTATATATTCTATATAAACCATGTGACCCCCGGGGCGTGGCCAGTTTTGACCCCAGGGGCATAATTTAAACAATGTTTGTAGAGGACCACTATAGGATGTTACATACCAAATATGAAACCTCTGCGCCTTGTGGTTTCAGAGGAGAAGATTTTTAAAGTCATTTTGCTATATATTCTATATAAACATGGTGACCCTCGGGGCGTGGCCCGTTTTGACCCCAGGGGCATAATTTGAACAATCTCTGTAGAGGACAACTATAGGATGTTACATACCAAATATGAAACCTCTGAGCCCTGCGGTTTCAGAGAAAAAGATTTTTCAAGTTTACACTTTGTAAATCTATTTTTAGCTCTGGTGCCTACATATGCAGCGGACCGTAACGATTTGAACAACAATAGGGTCACCTAATGATCATTCCTGTGAAGTTTGGTTAAAATCTGCCACACGGTTTAGGAGGAGATGTTGTTTGAATGAAAAGTTGACGATGGACGGACGGACGCACGCACGCACGGACGACGGGCGATCACAAAAGCTCACCATGAGCACTTTATGCTCAGCTGAGCTAAAAATGTGCAGGAGGTTTTCAGGAGGTTTTCAGTTAAACTGCCGTTTGTCTCGGATCGTGTATCGTGGACCAGTGCTCGGAAGAATCATAAACAGTATAATTATGGTTGAAAATTTGCAGTTTTCACTTCAGCTGCTGTTCATCTAAGATCATGTATTTCACCATGGCGACTCTTCTGATGGCTGTTCAATCGAAGCCCTGCCAGTCAGTGACGTCCGAGTCATTGTCCTCGTCCACTTGTCGACACTTGATGCCGTTTCTCAGTGCAGGTGTACCTTTACCTTTCCCTGAAATGAAATCAGTTGGATTGAGCTTGACTGAAATTCCATATTTAAAAGTCCTGAAAAAAGTTGTCATCTGCTTGGGATATGGTTGAACAAAACTACCTGTAAGCAGGTCTTGAAGGCATTTGTGTATGTAACGAAGCAGAACCATTTCACCTAATGCAAAAAAACACAAGAAACTGGACAGGTGACAGGTGTAAAATCTATGTTACAAAATGGCAACATCACCAATATAGCTTCAAACATTTTTCATAAAAAAGTGCAACTTTACAAAAATAACACTGTTGACATTCTGGTATGTGTAGTCACTTACGCTAAGTAACTGCGTTTCTAACAATTAAACATGTTTAAAGATGGACTGTACGATTTTGTACGAAAATTATAATGTAAAAACAGCTATTTATTCTAATGATGTTTTAATATTCTTTAAATAATATTATAATAAATGTTGAGAATAACTTATGTTCAGAAATGTGCATTAAGAGAAACATTTAAAACTAAAATAATACTTTGCTATGCAGCAAACTATTATATACATGTATACACAGCGTCTAAACAAGTCAGATCAATTGATGACGCATGCACAGTCGTTATTTTCCATACAAAACCAAATGTAGCCATTGCTGTACAATTAACGGGTCTGAATAGAAAACAAATAATATATTTTGCATTTTTTGATAAGAGAAATAGTTTTTGTTGATGTTGACATTTATTCATGTTTTAAAAAAATGGTTTTGTGTTAGTGGGTAACGAAAGAGACATGAAATAAATCTATAACAAGAGGGCCATGATGGTCCAAAGCACTCACCTGAGTACTGGCAATGACAGAGATCAACTAAATGTCATCATCTACCAAATGACCCCAATCAGACAACCTGATCTGGCAATTCAACAGGTGCAATACAGATGCCTGTCCAGCCTTCTGTAGCTAACCTGGAAATCTACAGGCAATATTCAGCCCCATGCTTGCCCGGCCTACTTCTGTTATTTACCTGGCAATTAAATGGCGCAATACAGATGCATTTATGGTGGAAACTGTTGGGACCAAGATGAACCACAAGCAAACGATGATATGTTTACCATGCACGCACACTTTTATTACACAGAGGTTGACATCCAATCTTTGCATTGGCACATTTAGTAGGTTCAAACATCCAGCTGAATTCCATGTACTGTGCTTTGTTCTTATTTCAACAGAACAATAATTAAAACAGTCACAAAAGACAGCAATACAAGACGACTGTCAGCATTATTTATATCTTGATTAGGACTATTCAATCAAACAGACCATTGTACTTGATGTATTTCCATTTTAATTGTGTTTCAGGTCTTGTAAATGATATTTAGCTCACTGGTTAACAGCTCAAATACCAAACCTAATTAACAGGTTGCTAAAATACTATCTGCTGCCATCCCAAATGAAAAATTTCACAAACAAATGGGCAAATAACTTTGTTCTTTATACCCTAATCAGCGCAAAACCTTGGTTTATTATGAGATCTTATGGTAATACACAAGCTTCCTAATCAGTGCAAAACCTTGGTTTATTATGCCCCCCTTCGAAGGGGGTATCTTGCTTTGCACTTGTCCATCGGTCGGTCGGTCGGTCGGTAGGTCTGTCCGTAGACCATTTCGTTTCCGCACGATATCTTGAGAACGCTTTGACCTACGATCATGAAAGTTGGTATGCTGGTTATTTGGGAGGAAAGGAAGAACCCTATAAATTTTGAGGTCAACAGGTCAAAGGTCAAGGTCACCGTTGCTAAAAATAGAAAAATGGTTTCCCCTTAATAACTTGAGAACGCATTGAGATATTTTAATGAAACTTTATACATAGATACCTTACATCGAGACCTTGCGTGGGATTGCATATGGGGTGGGTGGGGTCAAGGTCACCGTTTCTAAAAATAGAAAACGGTAGACCATTTCGTTTCTGCACGATATCTTGAGAACGCTTTGACCTAAAATCATGAAAGTTGGTACGCTGGTTACTTGGGAGGAAAGGAAGAACCCTATACATTTTGAAGTCAACAGGTCAAAGATCAAGGTCACCGTTGCTAAAAATAGAAAAATGGTTTCCCCTCAATAACTTGAGAACGCATTGAGATATTTTAATGAAACTTTATACATAGATACCTTACATCGAGACCTTGCTTGGGATTGCATATGGGGTGGGTGGGGTCAAGGTCAAGGTCACCGTTTCTAAGAATTGAAAAACGGTAGACCATTTCGTTTCCGCACGATATCTTGAGAACGCTTTGACCTACGATCATAAAAGTTGGTACGCTGGTTACTTGGGACGAAAGGAAGAGCCCTATATATTTTGTGGTCAACAGGTCAAAGGTCAAGGTCACCGTTGCTAAAAATAGAAAAACGGTTTCCTCTCAATAACTTGAGAACGCATTGAGATATTTTAATGAAACTTTATTCATAAATACCTTACATCGGGACCTTGCTTGTGATTGCATATGGAGAGGGTGGGGTCAAGGTCAAGGTCACCATTACTAAAAATAGAAAAAAGGTTTCTGCTCAATAACTTGGAGAACGCATCGAGATATTTTAATTAAACTTTATACACAGATACCTTACATCGAGACCTCGCTTGGGATTGCATATGGGGTGGGTGGGGTCAAGGTCAAGGTCACCGTTCCTAAAAAAAAAAAAAAAAGGTTTCCGCTCAATAACTTGAGAACACATCGAGATATTTTAATGAAACTTCATACATAGATACCATATATCGAGACCTCGCTTGGGATTGCATATTTATAAAAAATCTTAACAATTGCACATATTCACAACTTGGCTGCAAGTCGGAGGGCATACATGTTTTACAAACATCTCTTGTTATGAGATCTTATGGTCATACACAAGCTGCCTCAACAGTGCAAAACCTTGGTTTATTATGAGATCTTATAGTCATACACAAGCTGTGCAAGTATTATCAAGATTAGATGAAAAATGAAGTTTCTATGTCACACAAAGTCCATGTTTGCAAAGTTTCTCACAAACAAGGGGAAATAACTCCAGTGTTCCTGGTTTTATCTGGCCCATCATTGCCATTTGATGAAATCTTATGGTTGTACACAAACTGTGCAAGTTGAGTCAACAAGGAATGAAAAGTTCATTCACTATGGAGACTGAAAGCCAATTTTTGACAAATTATGGATTTTTTTATCACAAACAAGGGGTTATTACTCTGGTCTTTCTTGTCGGATCTGTTCCATATTGGGAATTGACTGAGACCTTATGGTCAAACACAAACAGTGCAAGTTGGTCAAGACAACAAATGAAGTCTCTATACTCCACATTGTCCATTTTTTCACACAAACAAGGGGCAATAACTCTGGTGTTTGTAGCCCAATCAAGGCCATTTTAATGATTATTTTGAAATATACAGTTCACGTACATCCTGTGCAAGTTTGGTCAAATTCAGAGGAAAAATGAAGTTTGTATGTCGCACAAAGTCCAGATTGCAGATTTTCTCATAAAAAGGGGCAATGAATCTGGTGTTCATGGTCTGATTTGGTCCATTATCTATATGAGATTTTATGGTCATACAAAACTGTGCAAGTTTGGTAAAGATTGAATGAAAGTGAAGTTAGTATCACGTCTAAATGCCCAATTGTTCTGATGCACTACGGACGATGCAGGACAGTTCCCCTATACCAATAGCTCATCGAGCATGAAGTGCTCAGGTGAGATGAAATGTAATTAAAGTGATGCACGGCAAGTCACTTTTATTTAGTTGAACTATAAAAAGAGTCCCCAAACTACAGCTTATATATACCATACAGGCAGATACTAGCAAGTAGCATGGTGCACTCTAAATAATGTAAAAATATTTCTCAATTATGGAGAAAATGAAAAACAGTGTAGAAGTATTTTTCAATAAAGGAGAAATAATAAATCAGCTTCAAAAAGCATACAAGATAACTACTTGTGTTTCCAAAATCCCAATTCAAAATGTAAAAGTCAGTCCAAAAGTTACATGATTAAATGATACTGAATTTATAAGTTACTAACTAAACAGTCCAAAAACTACAGAAAATAATTAACCCTTTCAGGCACTAGATCACATAATATAAATCCTATATTCTGATTGCTTGTTTACAACATGAATTCTAGCTATTGATTGTTGTTCACATCTTTTTCCTGACTGGATGCCAAGACAGACAGAGGACAATTTTATTGCTGCACACATAGCCAAAATATAGGTCAGAAGCAGGCTATCAATGGTTAATATGTGTAATGATGCTGATCTAAAATAGAAGTATCATGTTGACTCTAAGTGATGTATTGATTTTACTGACAAGCAGACTCCACTATCTGGGTTATATCTGTGACTGAGCTACAAAGAGAAATAACATATTTCTGGCAATTATCGTCCCGATAATTCATTTACCTCCCTTTACCAGGTGAGTTATTCAGGAATAGACGTATTTGGGGTCAAAAAAGGGACAATAACTCTGGTGTTCCTGGTCCGATCGGGCCCAGTATCGAACCTGTCCAAGATTTTATGGTCACACACAAACTGTGCAAGTTTGGTCAAGATTGAATAACAAGACGGCCAAATGGCCCTGGGTCGCTCACCTGAGTTTCATTAGTCGAACAATTTTCCATGTGTTAGATTTTTATACGGATATGAATATACAGATACGGACTGATAGAAAACGGCCATAATCATCATGGTTTGAAAAACTTCAGTGACAAAAGACATTCAAAATTTGGGAAGTACATACTGAAATTGAAGTTTTTTCTTCAATTTGACCTAGTGACCTAGTTTTTGACCGCACATGACCCAGATTCGAACTCAGCCGAGATACCATTGGGACAAATGTTCTGATCAAGTTTAATGACGATTGGGCAAATAATGTAACTTCTAGAGTGTTAACAAGCTCTTTCTTCGATTTGACCTAGTGACCTAGTTTTTGACCCCACATGACCCAGATTGGAACTCGGCCAAGATATCATTGGGACAAATGTTCTGACCAAGTTTCATGAAGATTGGGCAAAAAAATGTGACTTCTAGAGTGTTAACAAGCAGCTTTTTCTTCAATTTGACCTAGTGACCTAGTTTTTGACCCCATATGACCCAGATTCGAAGTTGGCTGAGATATCATTAAGACATATGTTCTGACCAAGTTTCATGAAAATTGGGCAAAAAAAAGTGACTTCTAGAGTGTTAACAAGCTTTTTCTTCAATTTGACCTAGTGACCTAGTTTTTGACCCCATATGACCCAGATACGAAGTTGGCCGAGATATCATTAAGACATATGTTCTGACCAAGTTTCATGAAGATTGGGCAAACAATGTGACTTCTAGAGTGTTAACAAACTTTTTCTTCAATTTGACCTAATAACCTAGTTTTTGACCCCACATGACCCAGATTCAAACTAGGCCAAGATATCATTGGGACAAATGTTCTGACCAAGTTTCATGAAGATTGGGCAAAAATGTGACTTCTAGAGTGTTAACAAGCTCTTTCTTCAATTTGACCTAGTGACCTAGTTTCTGACCCCACATGACGCAGATTTGAACTCGGTTGAGATATCATTGGGACAAGTGTTCTGACCAAGTTTCATGAAGATTGGGCAAAAAATGTGACTTCTAGAGTGTTAAAAAGCTTTATAAAGTTTTCAATATAGCCATATAAGGAAAACTGCCCCGTCCCCTGGCGGCCATGTTTTTCAACGAGGGCAACCATTTTTGAACTCGGCTGAGATATCATTAGAACAAATGTTCAGCGCAAGTTCCAAGAAGATTGGGCAAAAAGAGTGACTTCTAGAGTGTTAACAAGCTTTTTCTTCAATTTGACCTAGTGATCTAGTTTTTGACCCCACATGACCCAGATTCAAACTCAACCGAGATATCACTGGGTCAAATGTTCTGACAAAGTTTCATGAAGATTGGCCAATAAATGTGGCCTCTAGAGTGTTAACGAGGTAAATGTTGACAACACACAACGAATGACGGACAAAAGGTGATCACAAAAGCTAACCATGAGCATGTTGTGCTCAGGTGAGCTAAAAATGTAGTCTTTATCACGATAACGGGCCAAATTAATGACGGCATACGGACGACGGATGACAGACAACGGACGACGCTGGAGAGGTCTCCTATACCAATAGCAGGGTTTCCCGCAGGCCTGTTTCGCTTGTCGGGCCCGACAAGCCTTCAAAGCAGTTAGTCATTTGCCGACATGCTTAAAAAACGCCGACATGCTTTAATGTTCAAAGCGACAACCCTTAATCCCTTTATCTACTACACCAATCTTTAATTACATGGCCATAAAAGAATGTCGTATTGATCGATAAGATCTAACTTCCAACAGTGTGATTGACAAGTGACTGAACTGTGGAGTCTCGACCACAACGATCTCATTAGCCAATCAAATACGGCGATTTTTAGGGCGGAGTTAATACCCTACTAACAACCAAAAATGTGTTTGACATCAAATACGAGCGTTGGCCTGAAAAGTGAACAGGCATTTTAAAACATTTGATTATTATACTGAACGTTTTATTTTATCCCAGTAATTCCCTTATCCAGTTCACAAATTGACAATCCAAATTATGGAAACAAATAATGTTATATAGCGCCTCATTTAAAAACACAATTTAACGTCGTCAAATGTAATTTTGTTCTTATAAACACTGCAATTAAGCACGTGACGAGTACACGCACATTTTTCATGAGGTGTCCGTGACCTTGTGCATGCCAATTTTCGTACGCTTTTGTAGCAAAACACACTTTCTACATTGAGATACAGGTCCGTTTTTTATGTCGATTAGGAACCGCATATTCAAGTATTTAAAAAAAAACGGTGATTGTTTCGGCTTTTAATGTCCTCATGTAGTATAACTGATATTAATTTATTGATTTATTTTGCATCAGAAAACTATTAATGAAATAAATAAACAGTTCTTGAAAAAAACGAGCGATCATGACAGAATTTCAAGGTGGAAACGAGCTAGGCTTTTCAACGAATCTGAATACCATGCATGATTGAAATTTAATTCCATAAACAATGCTAAACAGTATTTTGATGTACAGTGCCTCCAAAGGAGTAAGGTCAACACGTTTTTACTCAATTAAGAAAACCGTGGTAGTTGCGAGTCTAGTAGGAGAAATATTTTTAATAGTTTCAGTTTTATAAAAGTCAGAATCTTCAAATTAAAGATAATTCAAAGAGAGGTGCTGGTCGAAAAATAGGCTAGGTAGTTTAAGCGATAAAGGGTGGTAGTTAAAGCGATACTGCCGATTTGTTCGTCGCCGGGATTTCGAACGTTGTAGCCGATTTCGGAAAGATGGGGTCGCGCGATGCGGACGATTTTGGGGAGTTGGATTCGAGCGGTTCAGCCAATTTCGGGGAGGTGGAGTCGATCGTTGTAGCCAATTAATGTGATCTTGGGTCGGGTTATGCGGCCGATTTCGAAGAGGTGGCGGTCAAACGGAGCGGCCGATTTCGGGAGTGGGGGGGCTAAGGGGTCGGATTGGAACGATTTCGGATGGGGGGGTGGGTCGAGCCGATTTTTGTCGCGGTTGGTAGTGTCCGGGATGCCGACATGCCTTCAAAAAATACTGAGGGAAACCCTGCAATAGTAATACAAAAATCAGACAGTCCCTCTTTAACTATGGCCATGTTTTGGTTTCTATTTAATCATGGGTATAACTCATTATCCAACTATTCATACTACAAAGTATTTTCCATGTTCTATATTGTCCCTACCTAAAACCCTGGCATGCAGAATGATTTCACGGTGTTTATGCGGGTGAGCCTGACTTTGGACGGTCATGCGCTCTTGAAGCAGCTTCTCACGGTGAGCATGGAACTCTACAACCAGTTGATGGCCTTCACCTGAAAACATTGCACTGAGGTTATTAACCCAGTCTTAAAAAAACAACACTTGCCTGAAGCCCAAGATAAGTAAAACTGCAGCAGAGTTAGTTGTTTTGTCCCCTCCTGTATGCATCCAAGACATTAAGATTTAAATTCAGACAATTATTCTACAATTATTCTATCTTTTGCGAGAAAACGGTATATTTAACGGTATTGCTTGGATTCTTGGTTATATAAAAGAGGCTTGCGAGGCCTAACTGCTACTTTGGATGACCGTCTCAAAAATCGGTGTATTATTTTAAGCTTTTGGCAAAAAAACTGATTTATATGTTCAGTTTCAGACAAAAAACATCAGTGAAATCACACCATCCTCGCTCGGTTCATAGGACAATATCCGAGCGTGAAGGTTCTGCAAAGGGTCAAAGGTCAAATCTTCCCCGAGGTCATCCTTAATCGCAAAGTTCAGTTCATAATGTCTATTGATCTGGAGAAATCCCAGGTGCACATCAATACGATGGTCAGCATACTTGAGAGCTATATCGGAATTGTGGGCCTCCACTGATACGGCTTCAAAGTGAACCTTGTGCTCGTTGGAAGCCTGCGACATGGTAGAAAACTGGGCACAAAAACTGAAAAATTACATTAAGGCTGAGATTTTATACCTAGCAAATTATACAGTCCGGGACTTTTTAAACCATATTATATACATAGCAGCTCTTTAATGTTAAACATCATTATGCGCCTATCAATATTTTCCCCCGGGGGAGCGGCGGGCATATACGGGACTTAAGACTGAAAGCACTTCCCGAAAGGCAGGCATTAGATATGCCGAGCGATTCTGGGTTCAGGGAAATAGACTTTGTTCGAATTTTTGAACCCGGTAATATTGGCCCCCGAGCCATTTGATACACCAATTAAGCAGCCCTAATTCAGAGGATTTAGACAAAAATGCTTGGCTCTAGGGTGGGGGATTAGACCCCCAAAAACACAATTAGTTAAATTTCCCTGGGATAGCCCGCCGCTCCCTCCCCCCTGGGGGAAAATACTGATAGGTGCATTATATTGAACTAAAATTTAAAAAAATAATCAGAAAAAATCTCTGACAAAAAAGACATGATACACACTTAATCAAATCCAAAAATAACAGAAAACTCCAGTAAATGTATATATGTTGAGATGGTGAGGCAACCTTACTGTAACTATAGAACACTATATTGAGTTTATAGAAGATTGATCATGCAACTTTTCATTGCAATGAGGCTTCAAACGACCACAAGCGACTTGTCTCATTAATAAACTGTTCAAAAAGGTATAGTGACTTTTTATAAACGTTGAACATTTGAAATTACCTTAATGTTTGACCAGCGACTAAAAGTCTAACAAGTGAAGTGAGACATGGCTTTTTCTTCTTTGATTATTCATTTCAATAACATACACACATCTATGTCGTGATACTTATTAAATATATACACAAAATCGAGTAAAATGCATGTGAATCAATCAGTAATTAAATAACGTAACAGTTTTGCGGCATTATTGTGTGAATAAACTTGTATGGTCCTGCAGTTGCAAATGAAATTTCATACAATACAAATATTTTAACATAATATATTATGTTCATGTTGTAACTTACTAGCGTAATTTGAGTCTTGAATTTATCTTTTCAGATGACAACACAAGTTTTCACTAAAATAGCACAAATTGTTTAAACTTTGGTCAAACACCGGCCATCTTGTTTCAGGGGAAGTAATCTAATAATGTTTACATCGTGACGTCATTTGTCAACAAAAAGGAAGAAGGTCAATGCAAAACAGACAGCTATCTCTCAGTTCAGTGACTCACACATTTCTAGTAAACATGCCTGTTTTAAGTTTGTGTTGCTTTTGTTATGCAGAAGCATGAAGTTTACACGATGCTGGTGTGGATAGCAAATGCGTCGTTTGTAAAATTCGGCTGAGATAGCGTGTGAATTCTGATCAATAGTTCGGTTGTTATAATTAAACCGAAAAGTTAAGAGTCGACACGTAAACCTGTGTTCACTCAGCAACGAATTGTTAGCCTAGTCAGCAGGTGGTTTCTAGCCCACTCCATAGGTTGGTGTCAGTTTTCTTCTGTGATAAAAAAATAGCTTTTTTATTGTGTAAAATGTATTGTGACATATGTCAATTATTAGCTGGATTGAGGATGCATTTTCCTGTATACGATACTGTCCGGTAATCTTGCGCAGTTAAGCACCAATTGTGTGATCAACATCGGATTGAAAAAGCGTAGCAATTTAATTTTTACTGAGCACAAAGACAGTCTGTCCGGCATGTAGAAACACAAAAATATCTGAAATATTCAATAAAAAACTATCCGAATCCAAATCAAAACCAAAATAACTCGAACTTTTGTTTAACAATTCCAGTATCCGGTAATCTTGCGCACTTTTGAAAATGACGTCATTAAATGCTAAATGCAAAAGTATGGTGTCCAATTAATATCATAAAAAACAAACTTATATATCTGTTCAGTAAAAATGTTCAGATAAATCAACGTTTTCAAGTTTTTTATCATCACTGAAGGCTTCTTTCATCATCAAGTAACTATACTGGGGTTTCTTTGACGATGATGATTTTGACAGGGACGTGACTATATCACCAAAAAAGCAAATTAAAACTAGTTATTTGATACAAACGCAATACAAACAGATTGTTTTACGAATTAAAGTGTATTTGTCTTTTCATAACAGGTTTCCTTAATTAAAAAACAAGTGGCCTATGCGTATGCCGGGAGCTTAAAATTGACAGATTGGCGGGAAAAAAAATATTCTATCTTGTCTGTATACGATGTCTGTTGTAGAGCTCAGAAAAAGATAAATACCAAACTTTGGTCAGGAAATAATACAAATATTTTTTTTTTTTTTTTTTTTTTTTTTTTTTTGTATAAACTTTTATTTCAATATAAAAATGACATTTACAAGGAGATTACAATACCATAGTGCAATTATAATATATTGCGAAATGTTATTAGAGTTCTATTGTAATTGTCTACCAACATATAACACATCTAATAGAAGAAGAGGTATATAGTTCATAAAAAATGTTACTTTGAATGTTATAAAGAGTATATATACAAACATGTTTATACATTGAATAAGAATAGATAGAAAAAAAAAACAAAAACAAAACTACAAAAACAAATGCGACTGCATATGGTAATTTCTCTTAAAGAGTACAGAAAAAAAAAAAAAAAAAAAATACAAAAACAAATGCGACTGCATATGGTAATTTCTCTTAAAGAGTTAGCATTACATCAACATGAAGTGGAATATCTAGGTCTTATGATCGGTGTTGCATTAAAAGAAAATGCTATGCTTTCTTGTCTATATATGTATAATTTGGTTCACAAAAATCTCTTATCAGTGACCACGATGTTGCTTCTATTACCGATACTTTAAATGAATTATATACTTTGTAGTAGAAAACTAAACTATTTAAAAGACCGTTGTAGTTTGGAATAACATTATCTTTTCTACATTTAAATATGTATCTTTTCACTTCAAGACATAATATGTTAAGATTTTGTTTTTCTGCTTTGGTACTACCTAACATAAATATTCTGCAGTCTATTTCCGACATACAATTTGATAACTTTTTAGTGAATAGTGTATCGTTTATTCTTTGAATTAAGCATTTTACTTTTTGACAGTTCCAAAAAAGATGAATAAGAGTTTCTTCATATTGTTTACAAAAAGTGCACATGCTATTTTTTAACAATTTCATTTTGTACATTAAAGAGTTTGTACCTAGAATATTGTAAATAATTCTAACTTGAAACCATTGTATGTAGCTGTCCCTGGTTATGTTGAAAACTGTTCTAAAGATGTTTTTCCATTCTTCATCAGCAATGACAAAGTCGGTCCATTTGCTTTTACATATCGGCTCCACATTACATTTAATAAGGGTATTATAAATTGACTTGTCTTTGCTATCATTGCACACAATAAACTTTGCATAACATGACAGAGATGGACCTGATATTTGAACATCGTTTTTATGAAAATGTAAATTTAATTTATTGAACAGCGTTTTTACGGATTTTACTAGTCCTTCATAGAGGATAAAATTTATGGCTTTTCCAGTAATCGTTTCTATTTGTGTTTTATTCAAAAAGGTTTTTGAATCCATGACTATATCCTTTACAAATCGTATACCTCTGTCATACAATGTTTTCAAAAAGAATGGTTCATTGCCTATTTTTAAATTTTCATTGTAAAACAAAGGCATATTAAGAATATTTTCTACATCGTGAACTTGTACAACTTCTAGAAACTGTTCATAACAAGATAATACTTCAATCCAAAATTCGTTTCTAATAGTCTTCTTAATAGTTTCAATATACTGTAATCCGGTATTAAAAAGTTTACCAACATTTAACATGGATCGTATAAGAATAATACATTTACTTTCGCTACATGAATATAATTTTCTTAACCAAGAAATCTTAATCTTTTTACAGTATGCATAAATATCTACCATCAGTAGTCCGCCCTTGTCATAGCTTTGAGTAAGTGTTGAACTTTTAATTTTATAAGGTTTGTTATCCCAAACAAAATCAAACAACAATTTCTTCAATTTATCTAGGATGTCTTTTTTTGGAGTGGGGATTGAAAAACAGCAGTGCGTAAACAATGGTAAAATAAGTGATTTTATTACGGTAATTCTACCAATGGGAGTAAGTTTTCTTTTTTTCCATTGATTAATAAGAGCGATTGCTTTAGCGAATTTTTCCGAAAAATTTAATTCAGATAATTGTTTAAGGTCAACATCGAAAATAATTCCTAACAACTGAAATCTGGTCGTACCCCATGTGAGTTTATATTTTGTCTTGATGGATCGAGTACTATACTTTAGCGCTCCGATCCAAATTACATGTGTCTTGTCAAAATTTACCTTTAAACCAGAAAATAATGCAAAATCATGGAGCATATTTAGAGCAGAATTTAGAGAATGTTCAGAACCGTCTAGTAACAAAGAAGTGTCATCAGCAAATTGAGATATTTTATATTCTATGCCGTTAACAATAATGCCTTTTATATGTTTGCTATGTTTGATCTTAATTGCAAGAAGTTCCGCACATAAAATGAAGATATATGGCGAAATAGGGTCTCCCTGTCTACAGCCGCGGCCTATTGAAAAACTTTCCGACAAAAATCCGTTTAATTGAACCGAACTTTGTGTATTTTTCAAAAAAATCGAAATCCAACGTTTAAAGCTTGGTCCGAAATTAAACAAGTTTAAAGTTTGTTCAATACAATCAAAAGACAAAGAATCAAAGGCTTTTTCGAAGTCTATCATCATAAGTAATCCAGGTATTTTATTATTTTCGGTGTAATTCATTATATCATATACGAGACGTGTGTTTTCTCCTATGTATCGGCCTGAAACAAAACCAGTTTGGTCTTTCGATATAAGTGTTTGTAAGCATGGCTTTAATCGATTTGCAATTGACCCAGATGCTATTTTATAAACGGTATTAAGTAGAGTAATAGGCCTCCAATTTTTCAGAAGTGTCTTGGTTTGTTTTCTTTAGGAATACATGTAATAATGCCCGGCTTTTGAGTAACTGAAAAGGTGTTATTAGTGTATGCAAAATTAAGGCTTCGTAATACAAACATTCCTATTTTATTCCAAAAGACTTTAAAAAATTTGTTGTAAATCCATCTGATCCAGGGCTTTTATCGTTTTTCATATTTTTCAGAGTTATGGTTATTTCCTCAAATGTCAATAAACCTTCGAGTGTTATTTATTGCGTGGCATTTAGTTTACTAAATGGTATACCTTGTAAATCGTTTAGGGTATGATTTGGTTGTATTTCTACTTCTTCATATAATGTTTTATAGAAATCTGAAGTTTCTTTAAGAATATCTGATTGATTATATAATGTTACCCCATCATCTTTTTGAATAAATGGTATATTTTTGTTAGTATAGTGATGTTTTTCTAATGAGCAAAAGAAGTTAGTTGTTTTCTCACCCTGTTCAATCCATTTACTTTTTGACCTTATTATATGTCCTTTCAGTTTTAAATCTCTTACAGAATTTAGTTCTATATTTAAATGTCTAAGTTGTTCTTTGTTTGACTCGTCCAGGTTTTGTTCAAGATTTTCAATTTCCATATGCATGATTTATAATATTTCTTTTGGAAATCATGAGAGGAGTGAAGAAATCAAGGAATTTTATCCAGCTTACCAGTTTTATGTCTAAAGGCCCGGTCACACAGCGCATTACGGCTTAATCACGTACAAAAAGTTTTGAAAATCTGGTGGACGTGGTCGTACGTGGTAATTTCTGGTCAATGTTGGCTTGGCTGTGCTTTGTACGTGCTTTGTACGTGGTCGGCCGTCGGCGGCTGTTCCACTGCTGAAACACTGCCTAAGCACGGCTAACCACTTCCAGCCACGTGTAAGGTTAGAAATAGGTTCGCGCGTGTTTAAACGCGGGGAAACAAGAGGCAAGTTACCACGGCTAGCCGCGGCCTTATCGCGTCTGGAGCACTGCTGATCACGTGTTGAGCACGATCGTAAAACGGGAACTCCACTGCCATAGCACTGCCCAATCAAGGCTCGGCCTCGTCGGAAGCGCAGCTTGCCACGTATAAAAGCGGCCGCGCACGGCTGGTCCTCACAGTTGCCGATCTTCTACAGTCCAAGTTCGTTCGCTGTTCTCAATTTGATAATGCCCAGAAAGAAGGGTTCCCCTGCAAAGAAGAGGCCAACTAAGTATACGAAGATCAAGGCCAAGGCCCCAGCTGAGGATGAGGCTCTCCAAGCCTCACAGGCCCAGGTAACGGTTCATGTCCAGGCCGAGGTCCATGCTCCTCCTGCTGATGCTGCCAGTCCAGACCCTGGCCCTCAGGCTGATACTGACCCCGTTGCTCCTGGAGAAGCGGAGGCTGCTGTTGATGGTCAGTACATTTTATTTTAATCAATTCACTGTCTTTTCATTTGCAAATTTTGTTACTTTCAAATTTACATTTCGAATTTCTATTTAGAAATGAAAATTAGAAGCAAGTCACTAAATAAATTGTCACTTAATGAATTCATTTTTCATGTTCAGGTGCTACCCCTGTCGCCACCCCTGGTTCCATCCCTCCTGCCACCACCACTGCTGCCACCATTACCCCTACCTCTGTTGACACCCCTGCTGCTGCCCCTGAGGCACCCATGGAGCTTGGAGAAGTCGCCCCCCAAGCCCTTGAGGAGGGAGAAACACTTATTGTGGAAGAAGTGATGCCTTCTACTCCTCCTCCCCAAGTCGAGGAGGAAGAACCAGTACTTGTAGGCAAGGGCCGTGGACGTGGACATGGCAAGGGTAAGGCGAAGGCTGCCTTCAAGGCCCCCAAGAAGGACTGGAGCCTTGACGCTGCTATAGAGGAGGACGTTCTAGAGTGGCTGAAGGCCAACTGCTACCTCTGGAGGCGAAGCAAGAAAGGCTACAAGCAGAAGAGGGCTGCCTGGGAGATGAAGGCCCAAGAGCTGGGGATAAATGTGGAGCACCTAGAGCAGTGGTGGAAAGGAATAAAGGACTGGTATGTGAGGCTCTCGAAGAAGACAGTGGCCAGGCGACCAAGATGCTCACAGAGAGGGAGACCTGGGTCCTGCAACACTGTGGCTTCTACAAAGGTCAGTACATTTAATTACATTGATTTCAACTGTGCTTTGAATTTCTTCAGATCGCTGTCTGCTTTTTTTTTTTAAATACACTGACAAGAGTAAGAATAATGTTGTTTAGATCTATTTAGTGAATATAAATATAAGAAAAAACGGCCGCATGTTGCACTTGTATCGAGGTATGAACAGTTTAATTTTTAGTGAAACCCCTCCTCGGGTCTCACTTAAATTAAACAGCCTCAATGTTGTTCATACCTCGATACAAGTGCAACACGCGGCGGTCATTTCTTAAATAAACGTCTTAAACCTTTCAGGTTCCATCCCAAATGACACCGGGGATCCCCTCGTCACTCTGGCCCGGGTCCCTACTGCCTCTGCCGCTGCCACGTCCACGGTCTCGCGTCCACCCCCCTCAGTGGACACTGATGATGACAGTCAGGCTCACGTCCTCGAGGACATAGAGTCCGCAGCTGTTGACCAGGCCTATACTTCTCAGACCACGTCCAAGTCCAGCCGCAAGCGTGACAAGAGGAGGAGGGGGGAAGAGTGCCAGGAGGAGGAAGGCACCTGGATGCGAGACCTCAGCGCCATTATGGAGAGGCCCCATACCAACCGTGAGCCCTTCGTACGGTTTGTTGCTGACACCCTGAGGACAGCTCCCCAGCAGCAGTACAACGAGATGAAGGAGTTGATCTTTGACATAGTGCGCCAGGGCAGGCGCCGTCAGCCTGGTGACAGTGAACAGCCATCCACCTTATGGGCCAGAACAGCTCAGGCCGTGTCAGCACCCATAGCCTGCGCATCTTCCCAGCCTCTCCCCCAGCCCTTCAGGCAGCAGTTCACTCAGTCCTTCGGCCTGCCCTCCAGCTGCCAGCAGTACTTCCAGCAGCACAACCCCCAGCACCAGCAGTACGGCAGCTTCGTGCAGCAGACCTCGTTCCCCACCGTGCTGCAGACTGCTACTACAACCTCTCCTACAACAAAGCAGTTCTGTAATCAGCAGCCCACCTACCCCCCGCAGCAGCCGCAACAGCAGGAGCAGCCGCAAAACATTTTCCAGGCACAACAGCAAACCTACACGTCTCTTCTCAATACTCCAGAGTTCAGCCAATCCACACCTCTTGCAAATATCTCGCCGATCAACTCCACCCCTGGGATAAGTTCATTACTTGATGTGCCCTCTCTAGACCAACCGCAAGGTCGGCAGCAAGGCGATGAACAGGAGAACCCACTGCAGCCGTAGCTTTATATCGTGAATAATATATAAGTGAATATATTCTTCGAGGATCAGGTCAATCTGGCTCAATAATTCTAATTCATATGATGACATGTTTGTGAATGATACTTTGTGCTAAATCTCAATTGCTTTGACTCTAATTTTAATGTTTGCTTTTGATGTTATTAGCTGAAGTACAGCATAGAAATAATAAACTAATAAAATAATAATAATCTTCCTTTATCAGATTATTTTTACTCAGAATTTGTTAAGGATTACTTTGTTAAAATCGATTATTATGTTCTATGCGTCATAATATTTCTACAGAATACCACTGATGATTGGCGTCTTTACAGAACTTAAGCATGTAGTATAATTATTGTTATAGCGCCTACATCATGCTCAACAAAAACAACATAATACCCATGGTAATTTGAACAGTCATGCTGGACCGGTAAGTCGAGATCACTATTTTAGGATGAATATACCAATATATGTTGCAACCTAATATAGAATAACAATGCAACAAGATTGATTGAGACCTATTTCAAAATATAAACGTTGATTATGTTGTTTATCAAAACATTTCTTGAGTCTCATTATACAAGAACAAAATTAATTTCCATGCCTTTGGTGGGATTCGAACCCATAACCTCCGAGTTACGAGACGAGCACTACCACTGAGCTATGATGGCTTATACCTATAATTTGATGAGTTAACCTATTCATACCACTGATTAAAACACACACAAAATGTAAACAAACATGAGATAAAATCTAGCAGCTTTTTTTCCGAAAATGTTTATTTTCTCTATGTTTTTGAAAAACCTTAATGTTTTCATTTTGGCTTTATACATGTTCAAGGAAATTCAAAGCATTGTCAATTCATTGTTTAAAATTATACATGTAAACAAACTTGACCTTTAGTTACCGGTCCGGCATCTTTAACAAAATTTGAGTAGTAATGTGAAATGCTAGTAAACAATGTTTCTAGATTTATTGCACGTGTACATGTACAAACTGCTCATTTCATATGTACTTTATATTTTTATGTTTGCTATCTTTATTTTTTTGTATTTAAATGTAATATATGAAAAGTTTATTTATTCCAATTCACAATTAAATACTTCTATAATCTAGAGTTTTAATTTAGTTTCAATCTACTATTTAAAGTCAAAACTGCCAAACACAGGTTACATTTCAATTTATTACTTTAATACAACATGTAATGTCAACAGTACATATAGCAAACATCATAATTACATCAACATTTGCATATCAGTGCTCCAGCTTCCCTAACTAACATGATCAATAAACATAGCTAATGGGGGAGGAGCATGTCATCTTGCCACGGCACCCTTCCAGCGGGCGAGTTACACCACTGCATGATGAGGTTCCTCTGGGCCTTGGCTAGCCTGACATCTCTGTTGGGTCCTGGTACTCTATCAGGCATCGTGTCTTCAAGGTTCCTGCCTTCTCGCCAAGCACCAAGCACCAGGGCTCCATCTGGACGCTCCCAGTCCAACAGCCTGTTCTGCATCACCGGGTAACGTGTTCTCATCAGGTTGTGAAGGAGTACGCACGCCTTGACCAGCAGTCTGACGGTATCAGCTTTATGCATCATAGTAGTCAGAAGAACTTGAAATCTGTTGGCGAGGATCCCGAACGTATTTTCAACTACCCGTCTGGCCCGCGACAGTCTATAGTTAAATATCCTTTGCTCCCTGGTCATGTCCCTGTTAACGTAGGGCTTCATCATGTAGGTCCGTAGTCCGAACGCATCGTCACCTACTAGGAAGTAGGGTACATCCTGTGTGTCACCTGGCAGCGGATCCGGCTCTGGGAAGCCCGCGATGTCATTGTTCTGCAGACCCTCCTTGAACTCACTTTCATTGTAGATGTGGGCATCAGAGGAGGACCCCTTGCCGCTTACGTCTATCCACAGGAACTTGTAGTCAGAAGACACGACTGCTAGGAGGATAACACTGAAGAAGCCTTTATAGTTGAAGTAGTCGGACCCAGTGTTGGCAGGAGCTTTACACGCAATATGCTTCCCATCTATAGCCCCAATCACATGCGGAAAATTCCATATGTGGTACCAATCATCAGCTAACTGGCGCCACTGGGCCTCAGTGTCTGGCGGCGAGAGCATCTCATGAGCATACTTGTGGACGATGGCCTCACAGACTTCACGCACCACCAGACTTATGGTGTTGTGGGGGACCCTCCAGGCATATTGCATCTCACGGTACTTGGAGCCAGAGGCAAGGTGCCTCAGGGTGATAGCAACCTTGAGTCCTGGTGCAAGGGGTACTCTCCAGTTGGAGGTCTCCTTGGTGAGGGCTGGTGTCAGTCTCTGCACAATTTCATCGTACATCGCAGGAGGCATCCTCATAAAGTTCTGAAAGGCTCTTGGATCTTCGTTACGCAGCTCGACCATGAGACAGTCGTAAAGCCCCAGCTGAGGTCTCCTCGCAATCCAGTCACGCACCCAGATATTCCGTACCACCCTCCTCCTCCTCCTCCTTCTACTTCTCTTAGCAAGGATATGTTGGGCCTGTATCAGTTGGTTCTGCTGGTGCTGGAGCATAAAGATGAGAACATCACGGCGTTGAAGGTTCATGTTCACCCCTTGACATCTAGACTGAGAGTGCCAAAGTCTAAGAAAATTGCTGTATTTATATGCCGCAAATCAGAAGTGATAAAGACGTGATTAGGCAGTGAACATTCGTATTTAGCACTTGTTCGAGACGTCGTTTAAACGGTCTTAGGTAGTGCTATGTGCGCGGAAAACCCCACTTGTCAGTGATAAGCCGCAAAACACACGCCATTTCCCTTGATACCAACGCGTAACACCCGTCCGATGACCGTGCACTGCCCGTGACAGCCCGCTAAACTTTCGCGTCTTACTGCGTCTTCCAAAGTTTTAATCACTGCCGGAACACGGATTATCACGTGTGTTTCACGCGTGCTGCACGTCTTTACCACGTGTATCACCCGTGGTTGTCCGCGGTATAAAGTTTTGAGCAGTTCAAAACTTTTTTCCGCGTCCAACGCCGTTCCGAATTTTCCCCGCGTCCTGCCACGTCTGAACATCGACTTTAGCTCGTCTTAAACTCGACATCAACGCGAACAACATCGTCTGCTTCACGGGAGATCAATTTTTGACGAGTTGTGGCAGTGATTAAGCCGTAAATCGCTGTGTGATCGGGCCATAAGTATGTCGGTGTTTACAACTCATGGATACTTGATTAGAATCATTCAAACGGTAATTATAAATACAAAAACTATGTTTATTTACATATATTACAGTCGTTTTGGCTCCTTTAAAATTAAAAATTTCGGTAAACATCAGTAAATAAAATGCGCCGTCTTCCAAAAATGCTTATTTGTGTAGTGCGCAGGATTACCGGACGCGCAAGATTACCGGACACGACTGTATTTGTATGATGACATAAATAGCGGTTTCTGGAAATACTGAACTCTACATGAATCTACATGAATCGATCATGATTATACCGAAATCTACGATAAATCTTTATTTTTTTATCATTTTATAATAAATTATTATAAAATAAATGACCATTAATACAAAACCATGTAATTTATTTATTTTTATTCACTACATATGTCAACAACAAAGTATAAATAGCATGTGACCAGCGATGAATCGTTATTCAATAACATTGAATGAAGTTGCAAACATGTGATAAATAATATATAATACTTATAAAGTATTAACAACCAAAACACATTTTCACAATGAGCGAACTGGTAAAATTGGCGAATCCATGATGTTAAAATAAGCAAACAACTTACAAATTGCCATGCCCTATGAATTGAACAATATAAAAACCAGCATTATCATTAAATGATGCAAATAATTTTGCATATCAATGAAGGTAACATTATTTATTTAACGTCTAGAAATCCATTAGAAAAACAATTTAAACAAAGTAAGTCCCTTTATGTCATTACAAGGTGTTCTTATTTCAGATAAAACTGTTTGTCTTTTATCAAAGAAAAAAAGTAACATGTAAATGATTAACTGTGTGAAAAACAACATGTTGTTGTTTGTTTGTTGTTGTTGTTTTTTTCAGAAAAAAACAACAACATTATAACCTTATACATACTAATCTTAAACATCATATACGGCCATGCCTAGATCATATTTCAATTAAACTTAAAGTTACGTCAGAAAAGATAATCAAAGCAGATTCTTAAGCAATTTCATGTATATGTACATAGCAAAACCAGTAATTATTAAAGTATATTAGCAATATATGTTAAAATGTCTTAATTAAACAAATTCTAGTTGCAGACACATTTTTAACAGTTTCGTTTTAGCAATAACAGTTGTGGACAGAATGTTAAAGCCACAAACCCAGACATCTCTAAATTATACAAATTATCAAATTGGAATGTAACACTCTTTTAAGCTACACCTTATCTCATGGCAGAGGCCCCCCCCCCCCCATCTCCCTGCGTATTATGCATTTCATAATATATTTCAGTTGACTCAAGTTGGTGAATTGCAGAAATAGCCCTGACTTCAATATGTATAAATAAAACTGCATCACCATCTAGATATTGTGTTTAGTTTACGCATATTCTGTTATGTTCTTTTACATGTAACATGTAACTGTTCTTGCTTTTCAGTTTCAATGGACAAGATGTCATCCCAAGAGGGAAAATAGGACTGTACTGTGTGTACGTACAGAAATTTCCTGGTCTCTCGGAAATGCATCATGTGTTTTTGCGTTCGCCCGAGTCTTGTAAGCGCTGACCTGGAGAACTCAGAGCAAGACATTTACAAAGTTGCCGAGCTGGACGCTACCCGGAACCAGGAATCCAGCAGCATTCCTCTCAGATCAGACTCATCTCAGCTGTGGTTGTGCAAGAAATGTACGTTTGTCAACAGCACAGATGACAAGTAATGTTCCGAGTGCCTGCTGCCCCGTGATCTTGAAGTCGAACCGGTCGGCGAAGAAGCAGAACTTAAAGCTAAGCAAAGTAAACCAGTACTGCCGCTGATATCCCTGCATAATCCGGTATCAAAGTCTGTCACCAATGATGGATTACTGCAGAAAGCATCTCCATTGAAGAGAGCATTGGTTGCAAAGCTCATCAAATGGCAATGCAAACTTTGTACATACGAAAATCATGCAAAGTCTCTGAAGTGTACGATGTGCTTAACACCCAGAGATAAAACAGGCTCGGAAACCATTAGAAGTCCTCTAATTTGTTCACCTGAATTAAGTTTGTCAATGTATGACTGATAGTCATATACTGTCGCTCGAACACGAAATGCTCGTATGTCACAACTTCTAGTATTTTTATTGCATCATGTTAACTGTAAGGCAATCTGATTTAAAGTTGTTTGATATGCCGTAGTGTTCAATGAGGTACTCAAAAAAATAACTTGTGCTCAACTATTTTAAATATCTTTGGGTAATATTAAATGCTGAAGCTATTTGAAATGTTATTGGCTAATATTTAATGCTGAAACTTGTTGACATATCAGTGGGTAATATTCAATGCTGAAACTATTTGAAACATCATTGGAAGATATTCAATGCTGAAACTATTTGAATTGTCATTAGGTAATACTTAATGCTGAAACTATTTGAAATATCATTGGGTTATATTCAGTACTGGAACTATTTGCAATGTCATTGGGTAATATTCAATGCTGAAACTATTTGGTATATCATTGGGTAATATTCAGTGCTGGAACTATTTCCAATGCCATAGGGTAATATTCAGTGCTGGAACTATTTGCAATATCATTGGGTAATATTCAGTGCTGGAACTATTTGCAATGTCATTTGGTTATACTTAATGCTGAAACTTTTTGATATCATTTGGTAATATTTAGTGCTGAAACTATTTGAAATATCATTGGGTAATATTCAATGCTGAAACTATTTGAAATGCCATTAGGTAATACTTAATGCTGAAACTATTTAAAATATCATTGGGTAATATTTAGTGCTGAAACTATTTGGGTAATAATCAATGCTAAAACTATTTGGCATATCATTGGGTAATACTTAATGCTGAAACTATTTGAAGTATCATTGGGTAATATACAGTGATGGAACTATTTGCAATGTCATTGGGTAATATTCCATGCTGAAACTATTTGGAATATCATTGGGTAATATTCAGTGCTGAAACTATTTGAAATATCATTGGGTAATATTCAATGCTGAAACTATTTGAAATGTCATTGGGTAATACTTAATGCTGAAACTATCTGAAATATCATTGGGCAATATTCAGTGCTGAAATTATTTGCAATGTTATTGGGTAATATTCAATGCTGAAACTATTTGGAATATCATTGGGTAATATTCAGTGCTGAAACTATTTGAAATATCATTAGGTAGTATCAATGCTGAAACTATATGCAATATCATTTGGTAATATTCAATGCTGAAACTATTTGCAATATCATTTGGTAATATTCAATGCTGAAACTATTTGCAATATCATTGGGTAATATTCAATGCAAAAACTATTTGCAATATGATTTGGTAATATTCAATGCTGAAACTATTTGCAATATCATTGGGTAATATTCAATGCCGAAACTTGAAATGTCTTTGGATAATACTCAATGCTGAAACTATTCGAAATAGAATTGGGTAATACTCAATACGGAAACTATTTGAAATATCATTGGGTAATACTCAATTTTGAAACTATTTGAAATGTCATTGGGTAATACTCAAAGCTTAAACTATTTGAACAAGAGCTGTTTGTAAAAAAGTTATGCCCCCTCTAGGTTAAAATAGCTAAAAAGGCTAATTTTAGATAATCAAGGGCCTTAACCCCACAATTACTGGGGCGATTTAGCTGATTATTAAACTTGGCCAAGATATGCCCACAAAGATTTTCATCAAGTTTAGTGAAGATCGGCTATGAACTGTTGGACTTGAGAACGGAAACTGCTAAAACGGCCAATTTTACATAATTCAGGGGCCATAACTCCACAATTCCTGGGGCGATTTGGCTAATTAGTGAACTTGGCCTAGATATTATTATGAAGTTTGGTGAAGATTGGATGAAAACTATTGGACTTAGAAAGCGAAAACAGCTAAAAAGGCCAATTTTAGATAATCAAGGGCCATAACTCCACAATTCCCACGGCGATTTGGCTGATTAACAAACTTGACTTAGATATTATGCCCACAAACAAATTTATGAAGTTTGGTGAAGATCAGATGAAAACTGTTGAACTTCGAGAGCTGAAACGAAAGTGGTCTACCGACAGACTGACCGACATTAGCAAACCAATGTACCCCGCCATCTTCGATGGGGGGCATAAATATCATTGGGTAATATTCAATGCTGATAACATGTCGCAGCAGAGTAACAAATATGGGGTCCACCTTGCGATCAAGAGATCATGAGTTTGAGGCCTACTTGGGAAGTGTTCGTATGACGCCAAGTACTGGTCCTTCCAATAAACAGACTTGAAAGTGTCTCCATAAGCTCGGGCATTTAACACAATCAAGATTAAATAAATCTGTTCAAACTTACGGTGAAAAAAATCTGAAAACAAATGAATTTTTTTTACTGTTGCTCTGCAGTTACAACAAATTACAAACCAGAAACTGCAGAAGTTTTAATACAGATTATTTATTCACAATATTCCATAGGAAAAGTGCTGATTTTAATTCCATACCCGTACACAATACTGTTAGATATATGCCTTCAAGAATATTTCAAAAAAAAGTACACAAAAAACAAAGGAACACAAAACAACAAAACTAGCTATTATTTAATAACTTAAATTATGCAACTTTTAAAGACGAGATAAGCAGTAAAGTATTGTGAAGGGACTAAAACACAGATTTCTAAAAAAAAACACAAATTTTAACAAGAAAACAACACCAAAATATGTAAACATTTATCGTGTGAAATATGAAATATTTTTTCATATAAAAAATAACAACAAACTATTGGTTTTTATGCCAGCTGTCAATATCTTGGTGCACTGGGCCCGTATTCGCCAACCCATTCTTAGACTTAAGAATACAGAACAGACTTAGAAAAAATCATTGTGTGCTTTGCAAATATGCCAGGTTCCAATGCTCGAAATATACAACGCTAAAATTAGAGATAGTGAATACCGAATAAGATTCAAAATTATGGTCTCTTTCTGTTTTGTTTGGATTTTTCGCCGTATTCAACAGTATTTCAGTCATATAACGGCGGTCAGTTAACCTACTCACACTTTTCCAGGGTAAGCTGGTTTACCAGTACTAAGTGCACATACTTATGCCAGTAACTGACAACTGCCCTACTTGAATCAGAGGTAGGAGGAGAATTATTTCATGACCAAACCCCACACAAGTTATGTGGCCGGGCTGGGAATCAAACCCGCGATCCTCGGATTTGTAGTCCAGCGCTCTACCAACTGAGCTAGCCGGCCCCGTCTACGGTCTCTTTAGAACATAACAGTTTTAAGAATATTCTTTATTCGTAAGTCTAAGAATTGGTTGGTGAATACGGGCCCTGATTCATCAGCTATATCTAGATATAAAAAGAAAAGAAATACTGGGTAAAAAGAGTTGTATATACTATTATAGATATAAAAAACGATGTATTATTTAAGTAAATCAGTACTATTTTCTGATGACTGAAGTATATAAAATATTTCAAAAGATTCTGATGAAACAAATTTTATGTAAAATCTACAAGTAAACTTTTCAATCGACTAATAAACTACAAAACTTTGATTATATTGTTGGAAAATACTTGACTGCAAAACAATTCTTGCTTTGAAATACATGATCATGAAGGGATTTGTTTTCCATATTTGCAATGTATATATAGAATTTGACACAAGTTTTTAATTTCATACCATAATTTATAAAACGAGTTCACGAATTTTGTTAGTAAGCGAGCCTTTGGCGAGCTTACTAACGAATTTCTTGGAAGAGTTTAATAAAATATGGTACGAAATTACGAGTGTCAGATCTTTTTTATCACATGCTTTTAAACGAAATAAAACCCTTCTAATTTTACCAAAATAAGTTGGTAAATTCTCAAAGTTGTTTACTGACGTGACGTCATTTCATGTTGACAACATCATTTCACCAAAATAACTTCATGCGATTGGTCAGTCAAGGAATACGTAGCCAATGAAAACGCTAAAAATGTTATCTTACACATGTGTAAGATAGAAATATTCGTAATGGTTGTAATACACCGGGACCAAGGTATAGCATGGGATAAAAAAACATTTCACCATTCTTCACAGATTCAATGTTAAGCAACATGACATAGGTGTCAACATAAAGGCACACACGAAGACATTGGGATCGGAAGCCACTTGGGCGTATCCAATAATCTGAGTTGACACGTTTGAGAAAGATGTTGATTCTGTACTACCAAATGTCAAGAAATACAATCACGAATAATTAAAGAAATCAACATATTCAAAACTGTCTTCACATAAGGGAGTTCTAGGTAACGGCATTTAGCTGCATAGTCACCTAAACATCCCAGCAGTAGATTTCTAGAGCATCATCAGCAAATTGGATGCTTCTAAGGTGTATAAAAAAATATGTTTCAGGTTACATGCCCCAAAACATTATGGTAGGTAGGTAGGGATTTATTTTTCTATTTTTATTTTTTTATTTGGTAAATGGTCAACTTTAAGATTCTAAAACAGTTTTAACTAAAGAGTATTCAAAAAATATCAGTAATATCCTTAAACATTGTTTTAAAGTGGATGCTATCCATACAAAACACTTATTTATCCAAAAAGTCACTTAATTATTGGAAAAAAGGTAAATAAAACAAAACCTTGTGGTTTCAGATAATAATTTTTAGATCATTTTGCCATTTACGTCTATATAAACCATGTGAGCCCCTGGGTGTGCCCAGCTTTGAGCCCAGGGGAATCATTTGAACAATCTTTATAGAGGACCACTACACAATGTTACATACCAAATATAAAACCTCTAGGCCTTGAATGTTCAGAAGAGAAAATTTTTCAAGTCTGTTCATTTGAACAATCTTTATAGAGGACCACTATACAATGTTACATAACAACTATGAAACCTCTAGGCCTTGCAGTTTCAGAGAAGAAGATCTTTAAAGTCATTTTGCTATATAAGTCTATATAAACCATGTGACCCCCGGGGTGTGGCCAGTTTTTACCCCAGGGGCATCATTTTAACAATCTCTGTAGAGGACCATTATTCAATGTTATATACCAAATATGAAACCTCTGAGCCCTGCGGTTTCAGAGGAGACGATTTTTTTAAGTCATTTTGCTATTTAAGACTATATAACCATGTGACCTCCGGGGTGTGGCCAGTTTTGACCCCAGGGGCATCATTTGACCATTCTTGGTAGAGGACCACTATACAATGTTGCAAACCAAATATGAAACCTCTAGGCCTTGCGGTTTCAGAGAAGAAAATTTTTTAAGTCATTTTGCTATACAAGTCTAAACCATGTGACCCCCGGGGCGTGGCCAGTTTTGATCCCAGGGGCATAGTTGGAACAATCTTTGTAGAGAACCACTAGAGGATGTCACATATCAAATATGAAAGCTCCAAGCCTTTTGGTTTCAGAGAAGATTTTTAAAGTTTTCAAATATATTTTTAGCTCTTGTGACCTACATATGCAGCGGACCGGAACCATTTAAACAATTTTGAAAGAGTGTCAACCAAGGATCATTCCTGTGAAGTTTGGTGAAATCTGTCCAGCGGTTTAGGAGGAGATGTTCTTTGAACGAAAATGTTGACACACGACGCACAAAAGGCGATCCTAAAAGCTCACCATGAGCACGTTGTGCTCAGGTGAGCTAAAAACGGATACATTGACATTTACTTAGGGACTGCAATTTGTGCTATGTTCGGACCGTGAAATAAGCAAAAATTAGACCACCGCAAAATAAAAGCATAAGGAAAACCAGTAATTTTGTTATTTCCTTTACCGAATCCCGTAAAAGAACCCATTCTCAGTCACAAAGTTGTTGCATTTTTCTGCCAATTGGAAGGCCAGATAATTACTTGTTCAATAAACTTTTCAAAAAACTGTGTAAATATACCGGTGTTTAAAATTTGTTGAATATATTGATGTCATATTAAAGTCAAGTTCATCACTATTTTGCGACTCAAAAAAATCCTTTTCCCAAATACATGAAAAACATTTCCTATAATCAGACATGCAAGGCACTGTTTTGAACAAATACATACAAATAACATTGAGCTGGACAGTCGGTTTAAATTGTGTTGGTAATGAGTGGATCAACCATTGAATGTAAATAGGGAGAACTGCGATTTGCTGTTTACAAACACTCTGTTATCGTCTGTAATTTAAATTATTTGATTTACCTGTATCGATCAGTCCATGTTTATACCGGTTCTCACTTGCATTTTCACCGACTGTACAAACAAAGCACTTTAAATTAAAGTAATAACAACAGCTACTGTAGAAGTGGTTAAAATTACCAGTAAACTGGTTTACAAATTCTATGTACATGCATATATATTTTTGGTTTGCCGGACTATGTTAGTAAATTCAAAATTGTGCAATGAAAGAACTGGTGATATTCATGATGTTTGTATTTTGAACAAAAAAAGGCAACAAAACATAGTTTTATGTCAGATCGAACTCCATAAAAAGTGCCATTTACAAAGATTACATCACATTTACCAGTATTTCCATGCCGAGTTATTTTCAAAACTACAATGACAGAAGACAAAATGTGTATTGCTTCAGAACCAGTTGGTTTAATTTATCTCTTCCTCTAATTTAAGTGATATTCATGTATATATGTCATTTATGCATTTTAAATGACAAATCAATACTGAATATTTAGCTTCATAACGTCATATCAATCAACCAAGCAGTAAATCACACAATAAATGTCTGTATAAAAATATGATTATAAAGCATTAATATTAAACTTGGTGTTGAATGCAACTATACAAATCATTTTCAAATGGGCAAATAGATAACAATGTGTTGGTAAAGGGTAACTTTATGCATTGGATAACATTACCAATGGAATGAAGATTGGTCCTCACATTATGGATTTCAGACGTATTTTATTCAAACCAGAAAAATCTTGAATAGATGGGAAATTTTTCAGTACACATAATGTTGCCAGAAAATTTCAATCAGCATTTTGATTAAAAGTAATTAACATGGAACTGTGCTTCAAAAATCGTGCAAAATATAATTATGATTCAAAACAAGCCTTTTGATCAAATCCATTTAAATTGAACCATTCAGTGCTCGAAAAATAATGTACAATATAATTATGATTCAAAACAGGGATTGCAACTTAAGGCAATTACTAGTAACATGAAACTCCAAAAGTCATATGCAATATAATTATGGTTGAAAATTTGCAGGAGGTTTTCACTTCAGCTGTTGTTGAACTCTGATCACGTACCATGGACAAATGCTCGAAAGAATCATGAACAATATACTGGTAATTATGGTTCAAAAACAGGCATTTTGATCAAAGCCATTTAATTTGGACAATGCAGTGCAGAAAACCCATGTACAATATAATTATGGTAAACAAGAGGGCCCTGAGGGCCCTAGGAAGCTCACCTGAGACATTGTAACCGAATTGGAATTTGCATCCCCGAGGCGTGGCTTATTTTTATCCCAGCGCATAATTTGAAAAATCTTCAACAAACATCTGGGCCTTGCGGTTTCAGGTAAAGATTTTTTGAGTCATTTTGCGATATAAGTCTATATAAACCATGTGACCTCTTGGGTGTGGCCAGATTTGACCCCAAGGGCATAATTTGAACAATATTTGGACAGGACCACTATGCAATGTTACGTACCAAATATAGAGGAAAGCTGTGGGCCTTGCTGTTTCAGAGAAGGTTTTTAAAGCCATTTTGCTATTTAAGTCTATATAAACCATGTGACCCCCAGGGCGTGACCAGTTTTGACCCCAGGGGCATAATTTGAACAATATTTGTAGAGGACCACTACATACAAAATATGAATCCTTTAGGCCTTGCGGTTTCAGAGGAGAAGAATGTTAAAATCATTTTGCTATTTAAGTCTATATAAACCATGTGACCCCTGGGGTGTGGTCAGTTTTGACCCATGGGGCATAATTTGAACAATCTTTGTAGAGGACCACTATAGGATTTTACATACCAAATACGAAACCTCTGGGCCTTGCGGTTTCAGAGGAGAAGATTTTTAAAGACATTTTGCTATTTAAGTTTATATAAACCATGTGACCTCCGGGGCGTAGCCAGTTTTGACCCCAGGGGCATAATTTGAACAATATTTGTAGAGGACCACTATATGCTGTTACATACCAAATACGAAACCTCTGGGCCTTGCGGTTTCTGAGGAGAAGATTTTCAAAGTCATTTTGCTATTTTTTATGTCTATATAACCATGTGACCCCTGGGGTGTGGTCGGTTTTGACCCATGGGGCATAATTTGAACAATCTTTGTAGAGGACCACTATAGGATGTTACATACCAAATATGATACCTCTGCGCCTTGTGGTTTCAGAGGAGAAGATTTTTAAAGTCATTTTGCTATATATTCTATATAAACATGGTGACCCTCGGGGCGTGGCCCGTTTTGACCCCAGGGGCATAATTTGAACAATCTCTGTAGAGGACCACTATAGGATGTTACATACCAAATATGAAGCCTCTGGGCCCTGCGGTTTCAGAGAAAAAGATTGTTCAAGTTTACACTTTGTAAATCTATTTTTAGCTCTGGTGACCTACATATGCAGCGGACCGTAAAGATTTGAACAACTTTGAAAGAGGGTCACCTAATGATCATTCCTGTGAAGTTTGGTTAAAATCTGCAAAGTGGTTTAGGAGGAGATGTTGTTTGAATGAAAAGTTGATGATGGACGGACGGACGCACACACGGACGACGGGCGATCACAAAAGCTCACCATGAGCACTTTGTGCTCAGGTGAGCTAAAAATGTGCAGGAGGTTTTCAGTTAAACTGCCGTTTGTCTCAGATCGTGTATCGTGGACCAGTACTCGGAAGAATCATAAAAAGCATAATTATGGTTGAAAATTTGCAGTTTTCACTTCAGCTGCCATTCATCTAAGATCATGTATTTCACCATGGCGACTCTTCTGACGCCTGTTCAATCGAAGCCCTGCCAGTCAGTGACGTCCGAGTCATTGTCCTCGTCCACTTGTCGACACTTGATGCCGTTTCTCAGTGCAGGTGTACCTTTACCTTTCCCTGAAATGAAATCAGTTGGATTGAGCTTGACTGAAATTCCATATTTAAAAGTCCTGAAAAAAGTTGTCATCTGCATTGGGATAAGGTTGAACAAAAATACTTATAAGCAGGTCTTGAAGGCATTTGTGTATGTAACGAAGCAGAATCATTTCACCTAATGTAAAAAAAACAACAAGAAACTGGACAGGTGACAGGTGTAAAATCTATGTTACAAAATGGCAACATCACCAATATAGCTTCAAATATTTTTCATGAAAAAGTGCAACTTTACAAAAATAACACTGTTGACATTCTGGTATGTGTAGTCACTTACGCTAAGTAACTGCGTTTCTAACACTTTAACATGTTTAAAGATGGACTGTACAAAAATTATAATGTAAAAACAGCTATTTATTCTAATGATGTTAGAATATTCTTTAAATAATAGTATAATAAATGTTGAGAATATAACTTATGTTCAGAAATGTGCATTAAGAGAAAAATTTAAAACTAAAATAATACTTCGCTGCATAGCAAACTATTATATACATGTATACACAGCGTCTAAACGAGTCAGATCAATTGATGACACATGCACAGTCGTTATTTTCCATTCAAAACCAAACGTAGCCATTGCTGTACAATTAACAGGTCTGAATAGAAAACAAATAATATATTTTGCATTTTTTGATAAGAGAAATAGTTTTTGTTGATGTTGACATTTATTCATGTTGTAAAAAAACGGTTTTGTGTTAGTGGGTAACGAAAGAGACATGAAATAAATCTATAACAAGAGGGCCATGATGGTCCAAAGCGCTCCCCTGAGTACTGGCAATGACAGAGATCAGCTAAATGTCATCACCTACCAAATGACCCCAATCAGACAACTTGATCTGGCAATTCGACAGGTGCAATACAGATGCCTGTCCAGCCTTCTGTAGCTAACCTGGCAATCTACAGGCAATATTCAGTCCCATGCTTGCCCGGCCTACTTCTGTTATTTACCCGGCAATTAAATGGCGCAATACAGATGCATTTATGGTGGAAACTGTTGGGACCAAGATGAACCACAAGCAAACGATGATATGTTTACCATGCACAATCACACTTTACACAGAGGTTGACATCCAATCTTTGCATTGGCACATTTTGTAGGTTCAAACATCCAGCTGAATTCCATGTACTGTGCTTTGTTCTTATTTCAACAGAACAATAATTAAAACAGTCACAAAAGACAGCAATACAAGACGACTGTCAGCATTATGTATATCTCGATTAGGACTATTCAATCAAACAGACCATTGTACTTGATGTATTTCCATTTTAATTGTGTTTCAGGTCTTTTAAATGATATTTAGCTCACTGGTTAACAGCTCAAATACCAAAACTAATTAACCGGTTGCTAAAATACTATCTGCTGCCATCCCAAATGAAAAATTTCACAAACAAATGGGCAAATAACTTTGTTCTTATACCCTAATCAGCGCAAAACCTTGGTTTATTATGAGATCTTATGGTCATACATAAGCTTCCTAATCAGTGCAAAACCTTGGTTTATTGAGCCCACCTTCGAAGAAGTGGGGGTATCTTGCTTTGCACTTGTCCGTCTGTCGGTCGGTAGGTCTGTCCGTAGACCATTTTGTTTCCGCACGATATCTTGAGAACGCTTTGACCTACGACCATGAAGTTGGTACGCTGGTTACTTGGGAGGAAAGGAAGAACCCTATAAATTTTGAGGTCAACAGGTCAAAGGTCAAGGTCACCGTTGCTAAAAATAGAAAAATGGTTTCCCCTCAATAACTTGAGAACGCATTGAGATATTTTAATAAAACTTTATTCATATATACCTTACATCGAGACCTTGCTTGGCATTGCATATGGGGTGGGTGGGGTCAAGGTCAAGGTCACCATTTCTAAATATTGAAAAACGGTAGACCATTTCGTTTCCGCAAGATATCTTGAGAACGCTTTGACCTACGATCATGAAAGTTGTTATGCTGGTTACTTGGGAGGAAAGGAAGAACCCTATACATTTTGAGGTCAACAGGCCAAAGGTCAAGGTCACCATTGCTAAAAATAGAAAAATGGTTTCCCCTCAATAACTTGAGAACGCATTGAGATATTTTAATGAAACTTTATACATAGATACCTTCCATCGAGACCTTGCTTGGGATTGCATATGGGGTGGGTGGGGTCAAGGTCAAGGTCACCGTTTCTAAAAATTAAGAAACGGTAGACCATTTCGTTTCTGCACGATATCTTGAGAACGCTTTGACCTACGATCATGAAAGTTGGTACGCTGGTTATTTGGGACGAAAGGAAGAACCCTATAAATTTTGAGGTCAACAGGTCAAAGGTCAAGGTCACCATTGCTAAAAATAGAAAAACGGTTGCCCCTAAATAACTTGAGAACGCATTGAGATATTTTAATGAAACTTTATGCATAGATACCTTACATCGAGACCTTGCTTGGGATTGCATATGGGGTGGGTGGGGTCAAGGTCACCCTTACTAAGGTCACTGTTACTAAAAATAGAACAACAGTTTCCGCTCAATAACTTGAGAACGCATTGAGATATTTTAAAGAAACTTTATACATAGATACCTTACATCGAGACCTCGCTTGGGATTGCATATGGGGTGGGTGGGGTCAAGGTCACCGTTCCTAAAAAAAGAAAAAAAAAGGTTTCCGCTCAATAACTTGAGAACATCGAGAAATTTTAATGAAACTTCATACATAGATACCATATATCGAGACCTTGCTTGGGATTGCATATTTAAAAAAAAAATCTTAACAATTGCACATATTCACAACTTGGCTGCAAGTCGGGGGGCATACATGTTTTACAAACATCTCTTGTTATGAGATCTTATGGTCATACACAAGCTGCCTCAACAGCGCAAAACCTTGGTTTATTATGAGATCTTATGGTCATACACAAGCTGTGCAAGTATTATCAAGATTAGATGAAAAATTAAGTTTCTATGTCACACAAAGTCCATGTTTGCAAAGTTTCTCACAATCAAGGGGAAATAACTCCAGTGTTCCTGGTTTTATCTGGCATATCATTGCCACTTGATGAAATCTTATGGTTGTACACAAACAGTGCAAGGTGAGTAAACAAGGAATGAAAAGTTCATTCACTATGGAGACTGAAAGCCAATTTTTGACAAAATTATGGATTTTTTATCACAAACAAGGGGTTATTACTCTGGTCTTTCTTGTCTGATCTGTTCCATATTGGGAATTGACTGAGACCTTATGGTCAAACACAAACAGTGCAAGTTGGTCAAGACAATAAATGAAGTCTCTATACTCCACATTGTCCATTTTTTCACACAAACAAGGGGCAATAACTCTGGTGTTTGTAGCCCAATCAAGGCCATTTTAATGATTATTTTGAAATATACAGTTCATGTACATGCTGTGCAAGTTTGGTCAAATTCAGAGGAAAAATGAAGTTTGTATGTCGCACAAAGTCCAGATTGCAGATTTTCTCATAAAAAGTGGCAATAAATCTGGTGTTCATGGTCTGATTTGGTCCATTATCTATATGAGATTTTATGGTCATACAAAAACTGTGCAAGTTTGGTAAGATTGAATGAAAGTGAAGTTAGTATCACGTCTAAATGCCCAATTGTTCTGATGAAATACGGACGATGCAGGACAGTTCCCCTATACCAATAGCTCATCGAGCATGACGTGCTCAGGTGAGATGAAATGTAATTAAAGTGATGCACGGCAAGTCACTTTTATTTAGTTGAGCTATAAAAAGAGTCCCCAAACTACAGCTTATACATACCATACAGGCAGATACTAGCAAGTAGCATGGTGCACTCTAAATAGTGTAAAAATATTTCTCAATTATGGAGAAAATGAAAAACAGTGTAGAAGTATTTTTCAATAAAGGAGAAATAATAAATCAGCTTCAAAAATCATGCAAGATAACTACTTGTGTTTCCAAAATCCCAATTCAAATGTAAAAGTCAGTCCAAAAGTTACATGATTAAATGATACTGAATTTATAAGTTACTAACTAAACAGTCCAAAAACTACAGAAAATAATTAACCCTTTCAGGCACTAGATCACATAATATAAATCCTATATTCTGATTGCTTGTTTACAACATGAATTCTAGCTATTGATTGTTGTTCACATCTTTTTCCTGACTGGATGCCAAGACAGACAGAGGAAAATTTTATTGCTGCACACATAGCCAAAATATAGGTCAGAAGCAGGCTATCAATGGTTAATATGTGTAATGATGCTGATCTAAAATAGAAGTATCATGTTGACTCTAAGTGATGTATTGATTTTATTGACAAGCAGACTCCACTATCTGGGTTATATCTGTGACTGAGCTACAAAGAGAAATAACACATTTCTGGCAATTATCGTCCCGATAATTCATTTACCTCCCTTTACCAGGTGAGTTATTCAGGAATAGACGTATTTGGGGTCAAAAACGGGACAATAACTCTGGTGTTCCTGGTCCGATCGGGCCCAGTATCGAACCTGTCCAAGATTTTATGGTCACACACAAACTGTGCAAGTTTGGTCAAGATTGAATAACAAGAGGGCCAAATGGCCCTGGGTCGCTCACCTGAGTTTCATTAGTCGAACAATTTTCCATGTGTTAGATTTTTATACGGATATGAATATACAGATACGGACTGATAGAATGCGGCCTTAATCATCATGGTTTGAAAAACTTCAGTGACAAAAGACATTCAAAATTTGGGAAGTACATACTGAAATTGAAGCTTTTTCTTCAATTTGACCTAGTGACCTAGTTTTTGACCGCACATGACCCAGATTCGAACTCAGCCGAGATACCATTGGGACAAATGTTCTGATCAAGTTTAATGACGATTGGGCAAATAATGTAACTTCTAGAGTGTTAACAAGCTCTTTCTTCGATTTGACCTAGTGACCTAGTTTTTGACCCCACATGACCCAGATTGGAACTCTGCCAAGATATCATTGGGACAAATGTTCTGACCAAGTTTCATGAAGATTGGGCAAAAAAATGTGACTTCTAGAGTGTTAACAAGCTTTTTCTTCAATTTGACCTAGTGACCTAGTTTTTGACCCCATATGACCCAGATTCGAAGCTGGCTGAGATATCATTAAGACATATGTTCTGACCAAGTTTCATGAAGATTGGGCAAAAAAAAGTAATTTCTAGAGTGTTAACAAGCTTTTTCTTCAATTTGACCTAGTGACCTAGTTTTTGACCCCATATGACCCAGATACGAAGTTGGCCGAGATATCATTAAGACATATGTTCTGACCAAGTTTAATGAAGATTGGGCAAACAATGTGACTTCTAGAGTGTTAACAAACTTTTTCTTCAATTTGACCTAATGACCTAGTTTTTGACCCCACATGACCCAGATTCAAACTAGGCCAAGATATCATTGGGACAAATGTTCTGACCAAGTTTCATGAAGATTGGGCAAAAATGTGACTTCTAGAGTGTTAACAAGCTCTTTCTTCAATTTGACCTAGTGACCTAGTTTCTGACCCCACATGACGCAGATTTGAACTTGGTTGAGATATCATTGGGACAAGTGTTCTGACCAAGTTTCATGAAGATTGGGCAAAAAATGTGACTTCTAGAGTGTTAAAAAGCTTTATAAAGTTTTCAATATAGCCATATAAGGAAAACTGCCCCGTCCCCTGGCGGCCATGTTTTTCAACGAGGGCAACCATTTTTGAACTCGGCTGAGATATCATTAGAACAAATGTTCAGCGCAAGTTCCAAGCAGATTGGGCAAAAAGAGTGACTTCTAGAGTGTTAACAAGCTTTTTCTTCAATTTGACCTAGTGATCTAGTTTTTGACCCCACATGACCCAGATTCAAACTCAACCGAGATATCACTGGGTCAAATGTTCTGACAAAGTTTCATGAAGATTGGCCAATAAATGTGGCCTCTAGAGTGTTAACGAGGTAAATGTTGACAACACACAACGAATGACGGACAAAAGGTGATCACAAAAGCTAACCATGAGCATGTTGTGCTCAGGTGAGCTAAAAATGTAGTCTTTATCACGATAACGGGCCAAATTAATGACAGCATACGGACGACGGATGACAGACAACGGACGACGCTGGAGAGGTCTCCTATACCAATAGCAGGGTTTCCCGCAGGCCTGTTTCGCTTGTCGGGCCCGACAAGCCTTCAAAGCAGTTAGTCATTTGCCGACATGCTTAAAAAACGCCGACATGCTTTAATTTTCAAAGCGACAACCCTTAATCCCTTTATCTACTACACCAATCTTTAATTACATGGCCATAAAAGAATGTCGTATTGATCGATAAGATCTAACTTCCAACAGTGTGATTGACAAGTGACTGAACTGTGGAGTCTCGACCACAACGATCTCATTAGCCAATCAAATACGGCGATTTTTAGGGCAGAGTTAATACCCTACTAACAACCAAAAATGTGTTTGACATCAAATACGAGCGTTGGCCTGAAAAGTGAACAGGCATTTTAAAACATTTGATTATTATATTGAACGTTTTATTTTATCCCGGTAATTCCCTTATCCAGTTCACAAATTGACAATCCAAATTATGGAAACAAATAATGTTATATAGCGCCTCATTTAAAAACACAATTTAACGTCGTCAAATGTAATTTTGTTCTTATAAACACTGCAATTAAGCACGTGACGAGTACACGCACATTTTTCATGAGGTGTCCGTGACCTTGTGCATGCCAATTTTCGTACGCTTTTGTAGCAAAACACACTTTCTACATTGAGATACAGGTCCGTTTTTTATGTCGATTAGGAACCGCATATTCAAGTATTTAAAAAAAAACGGTGATTGTTTCGGCTTTTAATGTCCTCATGTAGTATAACTGATATTAATTTATTGATTTATTTTGCATCAGAAAACTATTAATGAAATAAATAAACAGTTCTTGAAAAAAACGAGCGATCATGACAGAATTTCAAGGTGGAAACGAGCTAGGCTTTTCAACGAATCTGAATACCATGCATGATTGAAATTTAATTCCATAAACAATGCGAAACAGTATTTTGATGTACAGTGCCTCCAAAGGAGTAAGGTCAACACGTTTTTACTCAATTAAGAAAACCGCGGTAGTTGCGAGTCTAGTAGGAGAAATATTTTTAATAGTTTCAGTTTTATAAAAGTCAGAATCTTCAAATTAAAGATAATTCAAAGAGAGGTGCTGGTCGAAAAATAGGCTAGGTAGTTTAAGCGATAAAGGGTGGTAGTTAAAGCGATACTGCCGATTTGTTCGTCGCCGGGATTTCGAACGTTGTAGCCGATTTCGGAAAGATGGGGTCGCGCGATGCGGACGATTTTGGGGAGTTGGATTCGAGCCGTTCAGCCAATTTCGGGGAGGTGGAGTCGATCGTTGAAGCCAATTAATGTGAGCTTGGGTCGGACTATGCGGCCGATTTCGAAGAGGTGGCGGTCAAACGGAGCGGCCGATTTCGGGAGTGGGGGGGCTAAGGGGTCGGATTGGAACGATTTCGGATGGGGGGGTGGGGCGAGCCGATTTTTGTCGCGGTTGGTAGTGTCCGGGATGCCGACATGCCTTCAAAAAATACTGAGGGAAACCCTGCAATAGCAATACAAAAATCAGACAGTCCCTCTTTAACCATGGCCATGTTTTGGTTTCTATTTAAGCATGGGTATAACCCATTATCCAACTATTCATACTACAAAGTATTTTCCATGTTCTATATTGTCCCTACCTAAAACCCTGGCATGCAGAATGATTTCACGGTGTTTATGCGGGTGAGCCTGACTTTGGACGGTCATGCGCTCTTGAAGCAGCTTCTCACGGTGAGCATGGAACTCTACAACCAGTTGATGGCCTTCACCTGAAAACATTGCACTGAGGTTATTAACCCAGTCTTAAAAAAACAACACTTGCCTGAAGCCCAAGATAAGTAAAACTGCAGCAGAGTTAGTCGTTCTGTCCCCTCCTGTATGCATCAAAGACATTAAGATTTAAATTCAGACAATTATTCTACAATTATTCTATCTTTTGCGAGAAAACGGTATATTTAACGGTATTGCTTGGATTCTTGGTTATATAAAAGAGGCTTGCGAGGCCTAACTGCTACTTTGGATGACCGTCTCAAAAATCGGTGTATTATTTTAAGCTTTTGGCAAAAAACCTGATTTATATGTTCAGTTTCAGACAAAAAACATCAGTGAAATCATACCATCCTCGCTCGGTTCATAGGACAATATCCGAGCGTGAAGGTTCTGCAAAGGGTCAAAGGTCAAATCTTCCCCGAGGTCATCCTTAATCGCAAAGTTCAGTTCATAATGTCTATTGATCTGGAGAAATCCCAGGTGCACATCAATACGATGGTCAGCATACTTGAGAGCTATATCGGAATTGTGGGCCTCCACTGATACGGCTTCAAAGTGAACCTTGTGCTCGTTGGAAGCCTGCGACATGGTAGAAAACTGGGCACAAAAACTGAAAAATTACATTAAGGCTGAGATTTTATACCTAGCAAATTATACAGTCCGGGACTTTTTAAACCATATTATATACATAGCAGCTCTTTAATGTTAAACATCATTATGCGCCTATCAATATTTTCCCCCGGGGCAGCGGCGGGCATATACGGGACTTAAGACTGAAAGCACTTCCCGAAAGGCAGGCATTAGATATGCCGAGCGATTCTGGGTTCAGGGAAATAGACTTTGTTCGAATTTTTGAACCCGGTAATATTGGCCCCCGAGCCATTTGATACACCAATTAAGCAGCCCTAATTCAGAGGATTTAGGCAAAAATGCTTGGCTCTAGGGTGGGGGATTAGACCCCCAAAAACACAATTAGTTAAATTTCCCTGGGATAGCCCGCCGCTCCCTCCCCCCTGGGGGAAAATACTGATAGGTGCATTATATTGAACTAAAATTTTTAAAAAAAATCATAAAAAATCTCTGACAAAAAAGACATGATACACACTTAATCAAATCCAAAAATAACAGAAAACTCCAGTAAATGTATATATGTTGAGATGGTGAGGCAACCTTACTGTAACTATAGAACACTATATTGAGTTTATAGAAGATTGATCATGCAATTTTTCATTGCAATGAGGCTTCAAACGACCACAAGCGACTTGTCTCATTAATAAACTGTTCAAAAAGGTATAGTGACTTTTTATAAACGTTGAACATTTGAAATTACCTTAATGTTTGACCAGCGACTAAAAGTCTAACAAGTGAAGTGAGACATGGCTTTTTCTTCTTTGATTATTCATTTCAATAACATACACACATCTATGTCGTGATACTTATTAAATATATACACAAAATCGAGTAAAATGCATGTGAATCAATCAGTAATTAAATAACGTAACAGTTTTGCGGCATTATTGAATGAATAAACTGGTATGGTCCTGCAGTTGCAAATGAAATTTCATACAATACAAATATTTTAACATAATATATTATGTTCATGTTGTAACTTACTAGCGTAATTTGAGTCTTGAATTTATCTTTTCAGATGACAACACAAGTTTTCACTAAAATAGCACAAATTGTTTAAACTTTGGTCAAACACCGGCCATCTTGTTTCAGGGGAAGTAATCTAATAATGTTTACATCGTGACGTCATTTGTCAACAAAAAGGAAGAAGGTCAATGCAAAACAGACAGCTATCTCTCAGTTCAGTGACTCACACATTTCTAGTAAACATGCCTGTTTTAAGTTTGTGTTGCTTTTGTTATGCAGAAGCATGAAGTTTACACGATGCTGGTGTGGATAGCAAATGCGTCGTTTGTAAAATTCGGCTGAGATAGTGTGTGAATTCTGATCAATAGTTCGGTTGTTATAATTAAACCGAAAAGTTAAGAGTCGACATGTAAACCTGTGTTCACTCAGCAACGAATTGTTAGCCTAGTCAGCAGGTGGTTTCTAGCCCACTCCATAGGTTGGTGTCAGTTTTCTTCTGTGATAAAAAAAATAGCTTTTTTATTGTGTAAAATGTATTGTGACATATGTCAATTATTAGCTGGATTGAGGATGCATTTTCCTGTATACGATGCTGTCCGGTAATCTTGCGCAGTTAAGCACCAATTGTGTGATCAACATCGGATTGAAAAAGCGTAGCAATTTAATTTTTACTGAGCACAAAGACAGTCTGTCGGGCATGTAGAAACACAAAAATATCTGAAATATTCAATAAAAAACTATCCGAATCCAAATCAAAACCAAAATAACTCGAACTTTTGTTTAACAATTCCAGTGTCCGGTAATCTTGCGCACTTTTGAAAATGACATCATTAAATGCTAAATGCAAAAGTATGGTGTCCAATTAATATCATAAAAAAAAAACTTATATATCTGTTCAGTAAAAATGTTCAGATAAATCAACGTTTTCAAGTTTTTTATCATCACTGAAGGCTTCTTCCATCATCAAGTAACTATACTGGGGTTTCTTTGACGATGATGATTTTGACAGGGACGTGACTATATCACCAAAAAAGCAAATTAAAACTAGTTATTTGATAGAAACGCAATACAAACAGATTGTTTTACGAATTAAAGTGTATTTGTCTTTTCATAACAGGTTTCCTTAATTAAAAAACAAGTGGCCTATGCATATGCCGGGAGCTTAAAATTGACAGATTGGCGGGAAAAAAAAATTCTATCTTGTCTGTATACGATGTCTGTTGTAGAGCTCAGAAAAAGATAAATACAAAACTTTGGTCAGGAAACAATACAATTATGCATGATTTATAATATTTCTTTTGGAAATCATGAGAGGAGTGAAGAAATCAAGGAATTTTATCCAGCTTACCAGTTTTATGTCTAAGTATGTCGGTGTTTACAACTTATGGATACTTGATTAGAATCATTCAAACGGTAATTATAAATACAAAAACTATGTTTATTTACATATATTACAGTCGTTTTGGCTCCTTTAAAATTAAAAATTTCGGTAAACATCAGTAAATAAAAAGCCCCGTCTTCCAAAAATGCTTATTTGTGTAGTGCGCAGGATTACCGGACGCGCAAGATTACCGGACACGACTGTATTTGTAAGATGACATAAATAGCGGTTTCTGGAAATACTGAAATCTACATGAATCTACATGAATCGATCATGATTATACCGAAATCTACGATAAATCTTTATTTTTTTATCATTTTATAATAAATTATTATAAAATAAATGACCATTAATACAAAACCATGTAATTTATTTATTTTTATTCACTACATATGTCAACAACAAAGTATAAATAGCATGTGACCAGCGATGAATCGTTATTCAATAACATTGAATGAAGTTGCAAACATGTGATAAATAATATATAATACTTATAAAGTATTAACAACCAAAACACATTTTCACAATGAGCGAACTGGTAAAATTGGCGGATCCATGATGTTAAAATAAGCAAACAACTTACAAATTGCCATGCCATATGAATTGAACAATATAAAAACCAGCATTATCATTAAATGATGCAAATAATTTTGCATATCAATGAAGGTAACATTATTTATTTAACGTCTAGAAATCCATTAGAAAAACAATTTAAACAAAGTAAGTCCCTTTATGTCATTACAAGGTGTTCTTATTTCAGATAAAACTGTTTGTCTTTTATCAAAGAAAAAAAGTAACATGTAAATGATTAACTGTGTGAAAAACAACATGTTGTTGTTTGTTTGTTGTTGTTGTTTTTTTCAGAAAAAAACAACAACATTATAACCTTATACATACTAATCTTAAACATCATATACGGCCATGCCTAGATCATATTTCAATTAAACTTAAAGTTACGTCAGAAAAGATAATCAAAGCAGATTCTTAAGCAATTTCATGTATATGTACATAGCAAAACCAGTAATTATTAAAGTATATTAGCAATATATGTTAAAATGTCTTAATTAAACAAATTCTAGTTGCAGACACATTTTTAACAGTTTCGATTTAGCAATAACAGTTGTGGACAGAATGTTAAAGCCACAAACCCAGACATCTCTAAATTATAAAAATTATCAAATTGGAATGTAACACTCTTTTAAGCTACACCTTATCTCATGGCAGAGTCTCATGGCAGAGGCCCCCCCCCCCCATCTCCCTGCGTATTATGCATTTCATAATATATTTCAGTTGACTCAAGTTGGTGAATTGCAGAAATAGCCCTGACTTCAATATGTATAAATAAAACTGCATCACCATCTAGATGTTGTGTTTAGTTTACGCATATTCTGTTATGTTCTTTTACATGTAACATGTAACTGTTCTTGCTTTTCAGTTTCAATGGACAAGATGTCATCCCAAGAGGGAAAATGGGACTGTACTGTGTGTACGTACAGAAATTTCCTGGTCTCTCGGAAATGCATCATGTGTTTTTGCGTTCGCCCGAGTCTTGTAAGCGCTGACCTGGAGAACTCAGAGCAAGACATTTACAAAGTTGCCGAACTGGACGCTACCCGGAACCAGGAATCCAGCAGCATTCCTCTCAGATCAGACTCATCTCAGCTGTGGTTGTGCAAGAAATGTACGTTTGTCAACAGCACAGATGACAAGAAATGTTCCGAGTGCCTGCTGCCCCGTGATCTTGAAGTCGAACCGGTCGGCGAAGAAGCAGAACTTAAAGCTAAGCAAAGTAAACCAGTACTGCCGCTGATATCCCTGCATAATCCGGTATCAAAGTCTGTCACCAATGATGGATTACTGCAGAAAGCATCTCCATTGAAGAGAGCATTGGTTGCAAAGCTCATCAAATGGCAATGTAAACTTTGTACATATGAAAATCATGCAAAGTCTCTGAAGTGTACGATGTGCTTAACTCCCAGAGATAAAACAGGCTCGGAAACCATTAGAAGTCCTCTAATTTGTTCACCTGAATTAAGTTTGTTGTGCACATTACCTTTAGAAATAGATGTTAACACAAAAAATCAGGAAAACATCCGGTCAGGACAAAGTTCCCCAAACAGAAATGCGCAGGTGGAGCAAGCGCAGTCGTATTCACCCAACGAGCAGTCCGGTAACGAAAATAACCGCTCAGGCTCGAATAAAGTCTGTGGTGAAGATTCTCAGAACCTACCGGCATCAAGTCCTAACTCCCCAAGCAACAATGGAACTATGCCGAGTGACTTGCATTGTAATAGCAATTCAAACAAAGCACCCATTATTCCTTATAGCTCTGGACAAAAATCACCAAAGCAGACATCTCCAAAGAACAATCGATCCGGACAGTCGTCCCCGCAGGATGTACGATCTGGTCATTCATCGCCCGTTAACACCAACGGGGATTCTCCAATGATCCATAGATCAGTTACAAGTAATCGCAACTTAAATCAAAACCAGGTCATACATATACCCGATGGGGCCGGTGCAATTGGAGGTTGTCGCGAAGACGAGCGACGTGAAAGGAAACTGAAGAAATTACGTAAAAAACTCACGACTGAAGACGTTGTTTGGCTGAATGCTTGCGAGGGTGTAGTAAAGGGAGATTTAGCTGGAATTGAGCAGTACCTCACCACTGGTGGTGACCAGACTAGACAGTTGACCAAAGATGAGGTCTTATTACTGGATCGTCCTAGTGCTTTTGAAGTAGGCTACACCTTAGTTCATTTGGCTCTGCGGTTTCGACGAGATGATATGGTTGCTCTTTTATTAGCTGCTTCTGATATTACCACCAAAGGTTTTAAGCGACTGCCATCATACATATGTCCTGACTTGTCGGCAAACATTAGACGTGACATCAGGCTGCTGCTAAGACAAAAGAAAGGAACTTTTCCGTGTTACTTCTTCGAAAATTTGTCGACATTTGCTTTACCAGCAGGTTAGTTTCATGAACATTTGCTCATAAATTGCTTACCTGATTTTAATAATCATTAATGGTTTGTTGTGCATTTTCTTAATTCTTGTATACACATGTAGTTACTTCAAAGGGCTTTGAGGTGTTTACAATTTAGGAATTTAAAAAGATAGTATTGATACAAATGTACAAATTGTACTGTGTTCAAGCTAGTACTAATAAGCTAAGTAGATACTAAAGGTCAACCAGTTGTGCCCAAAAACCTCTTTGGTGACATCTTTCTATGTTCTGCAACGAAAGACATTTTTATAAGCTCATTATGTTGTAATGGTGTGTTCTAAAGTGAAAGAAATTAGTTTTAAACTGACCAATTTGGAATTTCTATAACATGAAATATTTTTAATAAGCTCGAATTGATTTATTTAATTAGAAAACGAAATTAAAAGAAAGTAGAATTAGATATCGACAATGGCACTATTTATACTACCAACTTTTATACATTTATACAAAAAATGAATGAAATTTTGCATGGTGACAGGATGATCTCTCACCTACACGACCATGTACTTTTAATTATATATTACTGACCATAACTTTGAATTGTTTGGTGTTATCCATAGCTTACATTTCAAGCTGAAATTCTTATAAATAAAGAAAATACAAAAATTACAAATTGTGTATAGAGAACACTTTGACCTCAGATTTGTGGGCATCTTACATGATTAGCTTAGCTCCACATCAATTTTCACAAGCTCCAAAAGCACAGTTGGTTAGAGCGCTGTCAGTTGTCATTGGTTCTTACCTCTCTGTTGTTGTGAGTTCTGTTGTTTTTTAAGTATCTTAAGACATCTTCATGCGTGAGCCATAAAGTGATTGTCCAGTCCGTCTGTCCATCCGTACAAGGTTAACTAGATATTACCGTTTTGTCTAGCACCAACACCACTTACCGGTATTACAACACTTGGATACTTACACAGTTGTTGCTTATGACCATTGATGATCCACCCATATCACCCAACCTCACTTTGACCTTGACCTTATTTCGACTAAATCAAGTGGGCTGTCCAGCACCAACCGAGGGCATGTGTGTTTATCAAACACAGTCAGTGTCGTGTTTTTTTTTTGGTTTTGTTTTTTGTTTTAATTATCATAACATATTTAATTGTTCAAACTTTATTTATTACATATGCCTTTCTATTGCTCATTTCTATAACAAAGTAACATTAACATTGCTGAAGGATGTCACTTTTGTGTAGACATAGTCCCTTTAATGATGGCTATAGATTTATACACTTCAGGGCCCATATTCACAAAGCTCCTTAGGGACAACTTAAGTTAATTTCTTAAATTCATACAATTTCTTAAGCCTGTGGTTGTTTCATGTATAGTTTACCCTTTTGTGAACAGAAGTCATTGGATGTCATATTTACAATTTGATCTGAAAAGTTCACTTAAGTACAACTTACGTTAAGATTTCTCTTAGGAGCTTTGTGAATACCAGCCCAGTATGGTTATACATCACTTAATAGCTATTCTGTTTACTAAAGTACAGTCCCTTAATCTCAAAATGGTAACTCTTCACAATAATTTCCTTAGTCGAAAAGAAACAATTCCAACAATTTCATTTTACAGCACAACACATTTAATACAAACTTTCTCTGTCAGTGAAAGTATAAGGATTGCCATAATGTATAGAGATGGAGTTCAAAACGAGTAGAAATAATTGGACACACCAGTAAACTTTCATTGTAGCATAAAATTAATGGATTAAAGCTAAAAACAAGTATGTCACAGTGACCGCATTATTGAACTATAGATTCTAGGTTTTCAGGGTTCAGTCCAAATTATGTGCTAGTGTTTCCCAGTAGAGATATATAAATTAATGGACATTTATTGGAAAGTTGCTTCAGAAGATAGAACGCCATTGCCATCATGCAAACACAATCAAAATATTATTACAGTCATAATTGAATGCTGCATTATGCACCTATCAATATTTTCCCCCACTGGGGGAGGGGCGGGCATATACGGGACTTTAGACTGAAAGCGATTCGCGACAGGCTGGAATTTGACATGCCGATTGATTCCGAGTCCCGGGAAATAGATTTGGTCGGACTTAAGATCCTGGTAGTATTGGGCCCCCAGGCATCTCCCACTGTGGGAATTTAGACAGAAATGCTTGGCTCTAGGGTGGGGAATTAGACCCCCAAAAATGAAATTAGTCAAATTCCCCTTGGTCAGCCCGCCGCTGTTTCCTCTGGGGGAAAATATTGATAGGTGCATTATTGACAAATTTCTTTTTAAATAACTGTCACTCTTGCCCCTCATTTTGTTACCCTCTGCTCCACTTGACTGGTCAAGAAAGAAATGTTGAATACATGTACGTGTATCATCCAAACATTTATGTGAATATTGTAAACATTAAAAGATCAAATCCATTGTTTAAACAAACAACAACACAAACTTAATTAAAACATACAATTCTTACTTGTAACTCAATGGTGATGTCAAAGAAGTATTCTACCTTTCCTTCTGCTTTTCCTACCAGGGGCAATATTTTAAAAAAAGTCTAGTAAAATCTTGCCTTGACATCGCCTTAAACATTGTACATGTATTCCACACGTATCTTTGGAGTTTGTGATCAATGTTTCTTTATTATTAATTATATTATTTATTATTCCTTATATAACTAAAAAGGTATATATACATTCAATGCTATTCATGTTCATTACTTATAAATAAGTAATGTACATGTATTGCATCTCAAAAAAAAGAAAAGACAATTGTTTAAGATGAACTTAAGATGTTTCTTTAATATGACCCCAGAACCATGGACCACTGCCTTAATCTTTTCCTGACTGCATTGAATTTCTCGTAATTTATTACAGAAATTGAAGACATGCCTCGTCATATTCAGACTCATCTGTTCGAAGAAATCTTAGACACTGATGTTGAGAAAGGTTAGTTATGTGATGTTGAGCAATTTAGCGAGTACGGTTTGCTGTAACGTTCTTCATAACATATAGTTTTTGTGTCACCTGAAAAGGTGACATGTAGGGGTTTCTTTGGCGGTGGCGGCGGCGGTTTCAAAGGTGGCGATGGCGGCATTCTTTTAGTTTTTGCACACAATAACTTGAGAAGTTTTTGTACAATCATTATGCAACTTTAGGGAAGTGTTAGTAGGCATAAATGGAAGGCTAAGTTCAGTTTTTGGCATAATTGCTCATATCATACTTGAGTTATGCCCCTTTAAAAAATAAAATTGTTCAAATAAGGCTTGTGCAGACAATAATCAAAAAAGTTTTTGTGCAATCATTATGAAACTTTAGGGAATTGTTAGTAGGCATAAAATGAAGGTGAAGTTCGGTTTTCAGCACAATTACTCGTATCATGTTTGAGTTGTGCCCTGTCAGGCGACACATCCGACTCGTAGAGTTCTAGTTACGTTTGTTGTGCCCCGTCAGGCGACACATCCGACTCGTAGAGTTCTAGTTACGTTTGTTGTGCCCCGTCAGGCGACACATCCGACTCGTAGAGTTCTAGTTACGTTTGTTGTGCCCCGTCAGGCGACACATACGACTCGTAGAGTTCTAGTTACGTTTGTTGTGCCCCGTCAGGCGACACATACGACTCGTAGAGTTCTAGTTACGTTTGTTGTGCCCCGTCAGGCGACACATCCGACTCGTAGAGTTCTAGTTACGTTTCAGACCCTTGTTCTTGGCATTGTTGCGTATATTTAATGTTTGTTTGTTGATGGTGTCGCAGTGCTTGGAAAGAAACATTCTTTGGACGAAATTGTATTGTCTACTTCTGTGTGAGAATAAAGAATTATGCTTTTAAAAAATCGCTTGCATTTTAGACGCTGCTGCCAATAAGAAACAACAATCATGCCAAATATTGAGGACAAATAACACGGATAAATCCTTGAGCTTAATGCAAGTTAATCTTAGACATTTTAGCAAATATTGATATTACGGGTAATATATAATAAATGCGTGCATTATTTCCAACAGTCAGCCTGTGCAAAAGCCAAATTCGTCTTTCCTCATAGACATTCTTTACTTTTTGTGTTTAGTATAAATTTAAGAGGTTGTGTTTAGTATAAATTTAAGATAGTGCATTGACTGTTAATTTCAAAATTTGATATTTCTTATGTTTCAAAACCAGAGTTGAACAACGAGCTGGTGATAAACTGGAGCACAGAAATAACAGAGAAGCTTGGTAGTCGCTTGTACGCGCTCTGGAATCGCACGGCAGGGGACTGCCTGTTAGATTCCGTGTTGCAAGCAACGTGGGGGATCTTAGACATTGATAACACGCTACGTGGAGCTCTCGCAAACACCTTACACGAGTGCGCAAACAGGCGAGTACTTGACACCTAACCGTATATTATACTGTATATGCAATAATTTTGCCGTTGTGTCTTAGGTTTAAGTGAACATATCCGACAAAAAGTTAATATCTTTAGTAGAAAGTTCGCTTATATTTTTATATAAAACTGGTTACAAGAACTGGGTATAATCCACACCTGCTTTTTGCCCATTTTAAGAAAAAACAAACTGACAACAGTTTACAGGTATTTTTGTCAAGGTCAGAAAGTTTGTTAAAAACCACATGAAATTATCACACTGTCAAACCATATGTCTGCATTTTAGTTTTTATAATCGCTGGAAAGAGTACGAGAAGCGTCAGGCGGACCTACTGAAGTTCAGTCTGGACGAGTCGCAGTGGCAGAGAGACTGGGCGTTTCTTCTCAAAATTGCCAGTCAGCCGGGTAAGAATGGTGTGAATTCCAAGCGAATAATTGTGTAAGGGTTATGTGATAATTCCATGCGAATATTAGTGTAAGGCTTATGTGATAATTCCAAGCCAATATTAGTGTAAGGCTTACATGTATGTGATAATTCGAAGGAAATGATGGTGTAAAGCTTATATAATAATTCCAAGCAAATATTAGTGTAAGGCTTACATATATGTGATAATTCCAAGCTAATATTGGTGTAAGGCTTATGTGCTCATTCCAAGTGAACATTCATGTAAGTCTTATGTGATAATTCCAAGCAAATATTGGTGTAAGGCTTATGTGATGATTCATGGCAAACATTATAGTGTTTGTTACGCTTATCGTTGATATTTTTCAAATCATGTGTTTCACTTACATAGCGTTAAAATTACCAATCTCAGTACAAGAACACGTTTTGTCTAATGGTTAGCATGTCATCCTTGAGATCCTGTGGGCATAAGTTTGAGCTCTGACTGAGGCTTTTTTTTTCTTTTTTAAATGCTTTTTTTTACCGAGGATGTATGGGTTTCTTAGTCTAGATGCTTTAGTAATTATACTTAAGACATTTCTTGAAAAATACGAAAATCTGTAAATACAGGAGCATATCTTTGCTATTTCCCATGGGCATATCTATGCTATTTCCCATGGGCATATCCATGCTATTTCCCATAAATGTAGACACATATTAAAACACTGCATATTGCCATTTTCACAAATAAATTTGTCTAGTAGCAGTGATATGTTGATGGCATTGTTAAGAAATAATGTTGTATAATATTGTATAATGCCAAACATTTGTTATTCGATACACGGTTCCAGCAGGGTTCGAACTCGCGCCTTCAAAAACGCACACTTCAATGAAAACTTTCCCAAGCTACAATACAGTCTCAGTAGTGCACATGGGCATAATGGTACTTCATGTATATTGCATTCATATCGATTTGACTACTACTACTAAGTTTCCTGCGCCCGCAAAAAGTGCCACGGTGACCACTTTTTAAAATTATAAAAATATATATTTTACTGTTTGTTTATAAAAACGAGACCTATGTGTTAAGCAATCATTTAATAAATACTTCTTCAAATATAATTTTATTTTTGAAAATATTATACCGCATTGGCCGTTGATACGCCTCGTTAATAACTTTTTCCACAATTCCAGGGGCCAGTCTGGAGCAGCTTCACATATTTGCCCTGGCGCACATTTTACGGCGTCCCATCATCGTCTACGGGGTGAAGGTAGTGAAAAGTTTTCGAGGTGAAAGCATCGACTTTGCTCGTTTTGAAGGTATGTGGCGTCAGTTGTAACTATTGCTGTAAGTTTCTGAAAAAAACCGATGATCTTTAATATAAGATAAATTGCTCACATTTTACAATGTGTTACAATCTTTGACATCCAATAATCAACAATTAAGTCTTTATTTTGTTGTCAAAATCATCACAGGTGTTAGAATTTCAGTATAAACAAATTGAGGAGCGTCGTGGGAAAACCAGACCCTAATGCATGTGCGTAAAGTGTCGTCCCGGATTAGCCTGTGCAGTCCGCACAGACTAATCGAGGATGGCACTTTCGGCCTACAGTGGATTTATGTTTAGAAGAGACTTCCTTGAAACAGAAAATACCATAAAAGCGGAAAGTGCCGTCCTGGATTAGCTTGTGCGGACTGCACAGGCTAATCCGGGACAACACTTTACGCACATGCATTAAGCCCTGGTTTTCCCACGACGCGGGGGTAATAGAAAAAATTGCTTTGATGTGTCATGTTAAAAAAAACGAGAAAACAAAATGAACTGAAACTGGATATCTTTCTTTGAAATAGCTTGCACTCAGAAATTATGCATTGAATAACAAAACTGGGAGCAAAGGTAATTTTCTGGAACAAATTCTGACTGTGTTTCATTATTTTAATTGATTAAGTAAGGGCCTTGTGTAATTGTTGAAATACCTCTTAAATAGTTAAAATCTCCATTGCATTGACAATTTCAAGTAGGTGACCATAAATGTTGTATATGTATAAGTAATGTTTGTGTATGTTTGCTCTGTTGTGTCTGCTACACCATAATCTGTTATCTAGACATAATGGCAGTTGTCAGAAAAGTTATACAATGACCTGTTTCTATACATGAACTACAGGTGCATCCAGAGTTCCATATACCTCTTTTGCACCTATCAGTATGTTCCCCCAGGGGTGGAGCGGCGGGCTGACCCAGGGGATTTAGACCCCAAAATATATTAGTCATATTTCCCTGGGTCAGCACCACAGTGGGAGATGCTTGGTGACAAGCTGGTAGACAGTGGTATCTAAGCATGCTACAATATACCACATTATCGCGATCTAAAATCAGACCAAAAGTCTATTTCCCGGGATCCAAGAATCATATGGCATGTCAAATTCCCGCCTTCAGTCTAACGTCCTGTATATGCCTGCCGCCCCTTCAACTGCCCTGGCGAAAAATATTTATATGTGCATTTTTTCTCTGTGATATTTGCAGGTGTGTATTTGCCGTTCTTGTGGGACCGCCATTTCTGTTTCAAGTCCCCTATCACCCTCGGCTACACCCGCGGTCACTTCTCTGCCCTTGTGCCGATGGAGTTGGACACGAATATGCCACTTGGTGAGGGGTCGAACTGGTTACTGTGCTCGACTTTCATAAATAAAGACAAGATTGAACTAGTTTTAATATATTTAATTTATCCCATCATTGGGGCACATTTACGAAAAAACACCCCATGGAATAAGTACTGTGGGATAAAGCATACACGAGCAGTGTAATGACATCATTTTGTTGATATTAGTGATGTCATGTTAAGTTTTTTGTATTATTAACAATGTTTTGTTTCGTACATTTTCATAATAAAAATAGAAAATGATGGGATAAAAAGAATTCTAGATGTGTTGAATAAAGATAAGTTTAATAGGCTTGTGGTTCAGATTTTCCTAAGCCTCAGTAAATGAACTTACTTGTATCAACACATTACCTGGTACATGTATTCTCTGCATGGTTAACTACAGCAGCTAAAAGATTTATCACTGCACATTTACTGTAAGATAATCCCGAGAGAGGATTTTGAATTTTTTTATTGAAATGATGTAAGTCAAGAGACGATTAGCCTCAGGCTGTTGACATATGGAATATGGACGCAAGGTTGTCTCAATAAGTCTCAGACTGTTGACAGAATCAAGTCTTTGAATATGGACGCAAGTTTGTCTCAATAAGTCTCAGACTGTTGACAGAATCAAGTCTTTTAATATGGACGCAAGGTTGTCTCAATAAGTCTCAGACTGTTGACATAATCAAGTCTTTGAATATGAACTCAAGGTTGTCTCAATAAGTCTCAGACTGTTGACAGAATCAAGTCTTTGAATATGGACGCAAGGTTGTCTCAATAAGTCTCAGACTGTTGACAGAATCAAGTCTTTGAATGTGGACACAAGGTTGTCTCAATAAGTCTCAGACTGTTGACAGAATCAAGTCTTTGAATATGGATGCAAGGTTGTCTCAATAAGTCTCAGACTGTTGACAGAATCAAGTCTTTGAATATGGATGCAAGGTTGTCTCAATAAGTCTCAGACTGTTGACATAATCAAGTCTTTGAATATGGACGCAAGTTTGTCTCAAGAAGTCTCAGACTGTTGACATAATCAAGTCTTTGAATATGAACTCAAGTTTGTCTCAAGAAGTCTCAGACTGTTGACAGAATCAAGTCTTTGAATATGAACTTAAGATTGCCTCAGTATGCCGCCTGAATTTTTTTTACATCAAGTCAAATTATTGTGTGATACTCAATTTAACATGTGCATGGTGAATTGGCTATAAACTTTTTATTTCTAAACTAGGCAGCTCATTATAAATAACATTCGTTATACAGAAATGGCATCAGAGGTGGCAAATTCTTACATTGCCTTACTTGTTTGTTTTTGAAAAAAATTGTTTTCTGCTTGTCTGTACATTAAATTATATAGTAAATTTTAGCCAATGTCCAATTCAGGCTCCTGGACGAGCTGGGCAATACTGATAATTGATTTTGCCATCTCTGGATAAAATGTGCTTACATGTATATTTGTTGTTGTTGTGTCCTTTGTAATTTTGTAATAAATACAAAGTGATGAAGATTTATGAGCTGAGACTGTTCTAGCTCTTTCTGTGGAGAACGTACTTTCTGTACAGTAGTATTTTTCCGACTGTTGAAAATTGATTTGCATTGCATAGTTTTTGTGTCCACTGAATAGGCGACATATAGGTGTTACTTCTGTCGGCGGCGTAGGCAGTGTCGGCGGCGGCGGCCCCTTTCACTTGTCCGGAGCATAACTCTTAGACTATTAAAGCTGTCCACATGAAACTTCATAGGTAGATAGATCTCATTGAGGGGAAGTACAGTGCACAAGAACCGTTACTCTGCACCTCATACTTTTGGAATTATTGCCCTTTGTTTATTTTCATACTTAATTTTTGTCTGGAGCATAACTCTGACTATGAAAGCTATCAACTTGAAACTTCATAGGTAGATGGATCTCATTGAGGAGAAGTGCAGTGTACAAAAACGGTTACTCTGCATCACATACTTTTGGAGTTATTGCTCTTTTATTATTTTCATACTCAATTTTTGTCGGGAGCATAACTCTAAGACTATGAAAGCTATCAACTTGAAACTTCATAGGTAGATAGATCTCATTGATGAGAAGTGCAGTGCACAAGAACCGTTACTCTGCACCTCATACTTTCTGAGTTATTGCCCGTTGTAAATTTTCATACTTATTTTTGTGTTGCATTTTTGGTTTTAATTAGTCTTTTCTTTGCAATTAGCCAGAGTGCAGCGCTTTTGAAGATTTCAATAAATCTGTTTAAAAAAATTTGAACATTAACCTTAAGTGCTTCTTCATTTGGATTCACGTAAGCTATCTGGCGTCAGGCGACACATCTGACTCGCGGAGCTCTTGTATAGTGCTAAGTGTTATTTTAGATACTTGCTAATTTTTCTATAGATAAAGAACAAAATTATTGTTGTTAAACTACCCAGTTAACAGTGCAAAAAGAAGTCCCATTTCTGAGCTGAGCATAGTAAAAAGTAGTGCCAGTTACAATTGCAAAAATATATGTCAAATCCTGTTAGAATCAAAATAATGTTTGCATTATCGGTGTTATCAGAACTCCAAATCGTTGTTTATTGGCCGATAAACAATGATAAATTAAAAATTATTTCTTAAATTAATTTTCTTCAGGAGCTGGTGCTCATATTGACAATGCTTCGGATGAACAGCTATTTTACCTTCCGCTGGTCGATCATGAAGGAGTGTTTTTACCCATACATTTCATCAGTGGTGCTGAGGTATGCTTCATTGCTATGGGGCCATTCTTTTTTCATACAAGTTTTCTATTACGCTTTACCTTAAGTTCATTAGTAATTATTTGTCATTGAGAGTCAAGTTAGAATGTAACAATCAATAGGGTATGAAGTGTACGTTCTGAGAGCTATGATTCAGCAGTTCATTGTGTGTTAATGGGAAAGAGTAAAAGGCTAAAATTAAACACATAGTTAAATGAAAACTAAGAAAGCCAAAATTCAATTTGTCATGAAGTGTAAATTATGGAAAGCTTTAATTCAGTAAGTGTATATTTAGAAAGCTATAATTTAATATTTGGGAAGTTATGTACAGTTATTCATAGAAAATATAAATATTTTGTTGAATAACAGTGTGACTCACAGAATGTGTTTGTTTCAATTTTATTTCTGTTATTCTTTTCTTTCCCAATCTCAAACAAGTCTGATGTGGGACAGGAGGAAAAAGAATAATTTCATGTTTTCTGATTATTCCATGTTTTCATTTAAATACCAACATTAATGCCACTGTTATATGAAACATACACCAACTATTTTGTAGGCTAGTCCAGAAGAAATGATTTTCCGACGTTGGTTTGACTGCTTTGTCACTCAGGACGGACATTTTGTAGCAATTCAGCGGGTCGGAAACTGTCCGATCATGGTCAAGCAGATGCTTAACGTATGGCTCGATCATTATCGACAGAAGGCTGCATCTAGTGACCCTGATAACATTGGCACTCAGGGATTTTCTACCGATGGTGAAAGTGATCAAGACTGAAGAAAAGAACGGCTTTTAGCCCCTTATTAACAATGGGGTACATTGGTTTGCTTACATGTCGGTCTGTTCTTTTGTCAGTTGGTAGACAACTTTCCTTTCCGATTCCAACAGTTTTCATCTGATTTTCACCCAATGTCATTAAAATTGTTGTACCTGTAATATTTTGGCCCGGTTTAATCAACGAAATCGCACCAGGAATTGTGGAGTTATGGCCCTTGAATTATGTAAAATTTGCCTTTTTAGCCATTTCTTAGTCCATCAGTTTTCATCCATGGGTTCTTCCCTTAACTTGATTAAAATGTTTGAGGGCATAATGTCTAAACCAAGTTCAATTATCAACCAAATCGCCCCCAGAACTGCAGAGTAATGGCCCTTGGTTTATCGAAAATTGGTCCTTTTTAGCTGTTTGCTCTCTCTATGATCAACAGAATTCGTCAGATCTTCACCAAACTTGATTTTTAACGAACTGCTTTTGACCTTAAGGGAGCATACCTGTTTTACAAACAGCTCTTGTTAGTTTGTTATTTTCATGACTCATTATAAATAAATATTCTATATATAATAAATAAAAATTGTTATATTCTGGTTGATCGTTCGGCTGACTTTGGTGACATTTTTCTGACTCGTTATAAATAAGTATTGATCTTGTTTATCTTTTGCTGACTACATAAATGAATACATACATGTGCTCTATTGGTTTGGGTTACCGTTTTTCCAGCTTGTTAAAAATATTTTATCCCATCGTCACGCCTGCATTGAGGAAATAACACCCCGTGGGATACACTTAGCTGTATTCCACCTTGTTGAATACAGCAAACACGTGCATTATACATGTAATGACGTCATGTTATTGATTTTCGTGACATCATTTGATGTTTGTCATAATATTTAGTGATTTTCTATTGTTGATTTTCAAAATAAAGATGGAAAATGATGGGATGAATAGAATACCAGGTACGTGTTGAATACAGATACGTTTATTTGCTCTGCACGAAAACCTAAACCACTTGCCAAGGCTCGTGGTTTAGGTTGTCTTAGCCTCGCTAAATAAACATATCTGTATTCAACACTAACCAAGTATTCTCTATATATCAGTTTAGTTCATTGTTTTCCTTACTGGTTAAATATAACTATTTTATTGATTTGGTTGATTGTTTTTTACTGTTGACTATATAGAAACTTATAAACATCATATTAATTTGGTTTATTTTTTATTGGCGAGTTAAAAATAAGTATTCTGTTGATGGTGTATATTTTTGCTACAGTTTATGTATAAATCGTCATTAGATTTGGCTTATTGTTAACCTGCTCTGTTATAAAAAGTATATTCTATGTCTTTGATTTATCTTATTCCAGGTCATTATTAATATTGCATTGCATGTGTTGTTGGGCGTCGGTATTGTTTATGCAGCAGAACTTGTGTTAATAGAAAATAATATACCGGTATATGTGCTTACAAGGTACGAATTGAACATTTGTTTGTTGTAATTTACATTTGATACATAATTCTTGTTATTAACATCTGAGTTGTAATTCAATGGTTTTCTTTTTTTTCTATTTAAATCTTATCTAACATATAATATTTACATATAGGATTTTGTATATTATATATTTTTATGATTTTTTTAAGTTGAAAACCCACACAAACAAATGCATTAATAGGCATTTTGACTTTATTTCTTATAACGACATATTCTGCTTTCTAGAACTGAAGTAGGATTTTTGGGCATTTGTATTTTTTTAAAGTTTACCTCCATTAAAGTTCTGAGTCATTTATGTTACATAAAGTTGTATTTGTTTCTTACTACATACAAATAATTTAAGATAATTGTTACACTGTATACACATGTTTTCTTTTATAACAGTCTGTTTGATTTTTTAATGTGAATTTTGATGGTATTTTTTTCAAAAGTTTACTTAGTTTCAGAAACTGATGGTACAGACTGTTTTTCTTTACGGAAATGAAGTTTCTGTTCTGTTGTTCTTTGAAGTCAAAATCTTGATTGAAGTGGCATTTTGAGAGACTGCATTTCCTCAAAATAACTTAGAAAAATGTCGTGTTATATGGGCATTTGGCTCTTAGTGAAATTACTTCATTTTATGAGTAAGTTTCATGACCTCCATTAGAAGCTTGTGTGTTGAAAAAGTAACGAGTACCCATACCCAGTTGTCAATGTAAAGTTGTTTTTTTTACCTCAACTGGCGTACGTTGCGTTTTGTTCTGATACGTGCAATGTTTTTGAAGCAGTGTTTTGTGATTATAGTCATCCCTGTTTTTACTTGTATTTGATGGTAACTGAATGCATTGTAAAAGTGGCATTTATTTGGTCTGATCTTGTTGTACCCCAGAATAAATCATTGTTCAGTGAGAAAAATGGGGATAAAATGGAAGTGTTCCCAGGTTTTGTGTTACCAGATTTCGATATTGTTAAAGTTTGTGTGTGCAAAATAAATGCCTGAATAAAAACATGCATTTCACTTGTATTTGAGTTATGATCTTAATATAGTATCTTTTAAATGTATGCACCAGGGGGGAGCTGCGGGCATTTACGGGACTTTAGACTGAAAGTGATTCCCGACAGGCAGGAATTTGACAAGTGATTATCGGTCCCGGGAAATAGACTGGTTGGATTTTAGATGCCCCCCCCCCCCGCCCGTTTCATACACCAATTAGGCATCTCCCACTGAGGGGATTTAGACAAAAATGCTTGGTTCTATGGTGGGGAATGAGACCCCAAAAATAAAATTAGTCAAATGCCCCTGGGTCAGCCCGCCGTTCCAACCCTTGGGGGAAGTATTGATAGGTTAATTATTGGTCACAATTTTTTGCCAAAAACAGTTAAAAACAGTTTATGTATGCATGGTTGCTTGGTTCAAGAGTAAGAGATTTCTTTTTATCTTCGTGTATTTCTTATCACATTTTTTGAAATGTTAAAGCATTATTTAGTGAACTAGGAATGTGTTAAATGTCCAAAGGTGTGTGTGAAAACTGCAGGTGAACATGTAAGTCATTAAATGTCCAAAGGTGTGTGTGAAAACTGCAGGTGAACATGTAAGTCATTAAATGTCCAAAGGTGTGTGTGAAAACTGCAGGTGAACATGTAAGTCATTAAATGTCCAAAGGTGTGTGTGAAAACTGCAGGTGAACATGTAAGTCATTAAATGTCCAAAGGTGTGTGTGAAAACTGCAGGTGAACATGTAAGTCATTAAATGTCCAAAGGTGTGTGTGAACACTGCAGGTGAACATGTAAGTCATTAAATGTCCAAAGGTGTGTGTGAACACTGCGGGTGAACATGTAAGTCATGAAATGTTAAAGCATTATTTAGTGAACTAGGAATTTTTCTAGTGTTAAATGTCCAAAGGTGTGTGTGAACACTGCGGGTGAACATGTAAGTCATTAAATGTCCAAAGGTGTGTGTGAACACTGCGGGTGAACATGTAAGTCATGAAATGTTAAAGCATTATTTAGTGAACTAGGAATTTGTCTAGTGTTAAATGTCCAAAGGTGTGTGTGAAAACTGCAGGTGAACATGTAAGTCATTAAATGTCCAAAGGTGTGTGTGAACACTGCGGGTGAACATGTAAGTCATTAAATGTCCAAAGGTGTGTGTGAACACTGCGGGTGAACATGTAAGTCATTAAATGTCCAAAGGTGTGTGTGAACACTGCGGGTGAACATGTAAGTCATTAAATGTCCAAAGGTGTGTGTGAAAACTGCAGGTGAACATGTAAGTCATTAAATGTCCAAAGGTGTGTGTGAAAACTGCAGGTGAACATGTAAGTCATTAAATGTCCAAAGGTGTGTGTGAAAACTGCAGGTGAACATGTAAGTCATTAAATGTCCAAAGGTGTGTGTGAACACTGCGGGTGAACATGTAAGTCATTAAATGTCCAAAGGTGTGTGTGAACACTGCGGGTGAACATGTAAGTCATTAAATGTCCAAAGGTGTGTGTGAAAACTGCAGGTGAACATGTAAGTCATTAAATGTCCAAAGGTGTGTGTGAAAACTGCAGGTGAACATGTAAGTCATTAAATGTCCAAAGGTGTGTGTGAAAACTGCGGGTGAACATGTAAGTCATTAAATGTCCAAAGGTGTGTGTGAAAACTGCGGGTGAACATGTAAGTCATTAAATGTCCAAAGGTGTGTGTGAACACTGCGGGTGAACATGTAAGTCATTAAATGTCCAAAGGTGTGTGTGAACACTGCGGGTGAACATGTAAGTCATTAAATGTCCAAAGGTGTGTGTGAACACTGCGGGTGAACATGTAAGTCATTAAATGTCCAAAGGTGTGAAAACTGCAGGTGAACATGTAAGTCATTAAAATGTTGTTATAATGTTTGTATATTTTATTTAACGAACAACAAAAGCTATTATATATATCTATATTTGGCATGATGGATTGATTTGTTTTTGGTGTTGTAAAGTATATTGAGTGGTTTTGTTGTTGATCATATCCAGAATTTAATTGCTAATAAAACCTTAAAAAAATTTGGATATCAAATGTATTTTCACCGGCCATCACGTAGTTGCATCGTTGTCCAGGTTTTTAAAACAATTTTTATAAATTTCAGTCATTAAACTTCTACCAAAAAAAAAAGTACTGTACTGACATGCATCCACATACAATTAATATTATAATAGTTTTTAAGTAGTAGACATATTACTTTCTGTCTAAATCGCTTGAATTATACATAATAGATTTCTTGCAATTTTGTTATATGAAGTCAGTATTGTCAGTATTCTCTGACAATGGTCTTTGATTGAAGTTTCAGTGATAAATATTAGAGATTGTTATGTTCATTCTACGAGTGCTTTGATCTGTCCCTGAGCCTTTTTTTTTTCAACATTCCACTAAACAGGTGAGCGACACAGGGCCGTCATATCTATCTATCTACCATTAAGTCAAACCCTTTTCGAGGACTTAGATTCTGTGCTGTTAACCAACAAATTGTTAAGTGTTTAAAGGATGAGAATTTAGAAGGCTTTAAAATAAAGCTGAAGGAGTGTCTACAATGTTAGAATATAAAAACAGATCACACGTTATGTACAACGTGCCACACACGGGTACTTAAATGTTATTATCCTTGAATGCAACCTGTTATCTATCCGCCCGCCCGTCCATCCATCCATCCATCCATCCATCTATCTATCTATCTATCTAGGGCTTACACTCTATCTATCTATCTAGGACTTACACTATCTATCTGTTTATCTGTCTATCTATCTATCTATCTATCTATCTATCTATCTATCTATCTATCTATCTATCTATCTATCTATCTATCTATCTATCTATCTATCTATCTATCTATATCTATCAATCTCTATCTATCTCTCTATATATATCTCTATATCTATCTATATATCTATCTATCCATTAATCTCTATCTATCTCTATCTATCTATCTCTATCTATCTATCTATCTATCTATATATCTATCAATCTCTATCTATCTATCTATCTATCTATCTATCTATCTATCTATCTATCTATCTATCTATCTATCTATCTATCTATCTATCTATCTATCTCTATCTATATATCTATCTATCACTTACACTCTATATATCTGTTGAGGACTTGGACTCTGCGCAGTCAACGCACAGTTTGTTACATTAAAGAATTATTGTGTAAAAGCCTTTTAGTAACGCTGGAGTATTTACAGTGTTAAGGGATAAAAACATATCCGGAGTGTCAGCAATGTTGAACTTAAAAACAGTCTAACTGTGCATGTAAAAGTGTGTTGCCTTGCGGAATACTTTACTTATTAATCTAAATATAATAAAACCACTATACCTTCAGAGTGTACATGTACGTGAATTCATGGATCTATACTAGAGATCAGTGCGTGAAATATATAAACAAATTTGGTAATGTAACGCACTACAAATTATATCCGGTCAATTCGCGAACCTAATAATTGAGTTGTCCCCCTTAGATGGTAATAGGCCATTCTAGTTTACAAATCGAAAACAGTTCGGAACATGCACGAAAGCTGAAGATTTTATTCGTCAATAATCAAATCATTATCTGAGTTTGGATATTCCTTTGATCGACATAATTCTCGCAATAAAACTGCTGTAAATTGTAATTGTTGCTCTGTAAGATTAAATATGCGAAAAATGTCGAAACCATAATTATGATGGTCCAACCAGTTTTCATGGCTACATAATGAAGGGTGAAAAGTGTGTTATCTTTTTACTTGATATATATTCACGAAAATATGATAAAACAATGTTAATCACTTTTCCTGGTATCTTAAAAACATTTACAGTTCATTCCACATCCATGCTTTTAACCTTTGCGTCCGGTCATGGTTAGCCATTTTGGTTGTGACAAAACAACCAAGTTTTCATGAGTCATCTCAAATTGCATTTGAAATGTCATAAATGGTCTGATATATCTTTGATAAAGTTAATCTCAGGTTGCTTGCACCATCGTTGAACAGTTATAAATACAGCGATCATTATCTGGACTTATTAAAACAATATCATGAATGGCAACAAATGTGGAGTGATGAATTGGAGGATAAATTATATAAAATAATAGACAGATTGAAATTTAATCATTGATTAGTCATTCCTATCTGTTTTAAACCATACATGCCATAATTTTTTTAGGCCAAAACGGGACATTGCCAAAAAATCGCCGGGACATTTGACATTTGACCAGGACACATTAATATTGTCAGTTTGTCCGAAAAAAACCAAGTAATGATAATAGTTTATCGTAACTAACCTAGGTCCTATTCCGTTTCGTGGTCTGTATAATTATAGTTCAAACAATAAACACCCAAAATGAATAACACAAACATACACACGCACACATTTTAATCATATTTATTCAATAATATAGATGATAACATGTATTTTTAATTATGACATCAAAGAAATTATATGAAACACGCAAAAGTTCTCAATTTATGTTCATACTTACCTTCAAATGTTACCAAACTAATTATGTGAATAACACCTATTCCATTTAAAATCAAAATAACAACAAACACAGTTCCTTTTCTATTCCGAAACAATGCAACACTCAGCAGCAATTAGCGACCGCGGATATATGACCCACATCCCGCGAAAGTGTGACAAACATCCAATAAATCGCTAATTGAGTATCAATACTGCTCCTCTTTGACACGCGGCTAGCGGGTAATGTTGTCATAGGGACCGATAAAGGGATTAACGATCTGAAGTTAATTGTTGGCCCAATGTAAGTTTTATGGTACACTAACATCGATTTTTGTGATTGACCGGGACACAATGCATCTCACCGGGATGCCGGGACAGACCTCACAAAACCGGGACAATCCCGGTGAGACCGGGACGTATGGCATGTATGTTTAAACACATTTTGCTAATGTAAACACAGAGCTGTCAAACTGTGATACAACCAAAACAAAATATTTCAGTCAAGTGAGCTAGCGATGACGTAAGCAGTGAAAATGCAAAATACCCCGAAAACTGTTTATGCCTCGAAAACTGGTTAGTCGACCATACATCGTCTATTGCCAATTATATTAATTATTGTTTATTATAATTAACATTTAGGTAAAATTTTAGGTAAAATTTGGCTTTCTTCTAGTCCAAATAATAAGACGTAATGCACCTATCAATATTTTCCACCAGAGGAATAAGACTAATTGAGCCGTGTCATGGGAAAAACGAGCTTAATGCATGTGCGTAAAGTGTCATCCCAGATTAGCCTGTGCAGTCCGCCTACAGTGGATTTATGTTTAAAAGAGACTTCCTTAAAACAGAAAATACCATAAAAGTGGAAAGTGCCGTCCTGGAATAGCCTGTGCAGACTGCACTTTACGCAGATGCATTAAGCCCGGATTTCCCAATTGTATTTTTTGGGGTCTTATTCCCCAACCTAGAGCCAATCATTTTTGTCTATAGGAGATGCTTAATTGATGTATCATATGACCCGGGGTCCAATATTAACCCGGATCTAAAATCCAAACAAATTATATTTCCCAGGACCCGGAATCATTCGGGGTGTCAAACTCCCAGCAGGAATTGCTCTCTGTCTAAAGTCCCATATGTGCCCACCGCTCCCCCCCCTGGTGGAAAATATTTATAGGTGCGTAATCGTTGGATTAAACACTAAGTAATTAAAAATGAATGTAAAATGATGAAAAACACAGGCCTCCTAGTGAAACCTTTAAAACCTTTAAAAACCTTTATTTGTGGAAAATCCTTTAAATCTTTTATTTTTCCTGGAAAACCTGTAAAAACCTGTAATTCACTATCAAAACCTTAAATTTTTGTCAATCAATTTGCCGCATCTTTTTGTAGTAATGAATATTAAAACAGGCAAATACAACAATCATGCAAATGTTCTAACAAACTGTTCACCTCTATGTGTGGAACTTAAAATTTACCAGGCTTGAAGACAAAACCTTGTTAAAGATGTTCGCAACAAAAAGAAAATTATTGGGTTAATTTCTCCTTTTGCTTCATTTTTTCTTTATTATATATAGGTTACAATATACTAATTTCAATCGATAAATGTATATCTTTGTAAGTCTTTAAGTTCCAGTCAATGGTTAGTGTTTATGTAGTGTGTCATTTATCACAATATCCTTACATACTGTCAAAACATCTGAAACCAATTTAAAATCTACAGATATTTTCAACCCATCTTTTGAAAAGTTACACTTTGAAGACGTAGCGTGAATGATAAAAAGGTTCACCAGCTTACATGTTCAGAGTCCACTATTTCCCAAACAAGCACGGTGGCCCATACTTTTTATGGCTGTTTTAGTTTTGGTATACATTGACACATTTGTAAGCCATGTTTGAAGAAAATCTGAGATTTGGAACTTAATATATTCATACCTTTGGTCATATGTGTATTTTGATGTTTCAACAGGTATATTCGGTAAATTCTCGAATTTACCATCTCTAATGTCCATTCAAATAAATAGTTTTAATAGTAAAAGAGCATATACAATAATTAAAAACACACTGATACAATGAATTTCCAAACAAAGCGGTTCAAAAAAAGATCCATTAGATTTCACCATTTTATTTTGGCAATCGATACGTTGTCTACGTACACATGTTAAAACGAAACATGATAAATGCTACACAGGTAACTCTATTTAAAGTCCAATATTTCCCAAACTTGTTCTGTGACCCATGCTTTTCATTAATGTTTTGGTGTAAGTATACATTGATGTATTTATATGTGAGAAATTTTAAGAAAATCTGTTGTTTGGAACTATAATAATATATTGATGCATTTTATTTAAAAAAAATGACGTTTCAGAAAGCATTCTATAATTTTAGTACCCTTTGACCTACTTAAATGTCCAGTCTAATTCATCATTTGAACCGCAAATGTAGGAAGAGCGTTTTTTATTATCAAACTACACTTGTATTTTGCCAAACAAAACATGTTAAACATATCAGTTGAAAGAACCATAACCTTGTTTGAAAAAAATCTCCCCTATATACAAGGAACAAGGCTGGTGACCCCTAAATTTTTGAACTGTTTTAGTTTCAGTATACAATGACGCATGTATATGGGATTTTTTAACAAAATCTGTTGTTTGGAACAAAAGATATTTGTGTATTTGATTATTTATTGAATTTTTCACAGGCCTATTAAATGCATAATTTAACTTGGTTAAGCGTCCATTAAAAGTCTTTTTTTAATGGTAACTGTACATAAAGTGCGTTTTATTATTAAACTGCACTTGTATTTGCCAAACAAAACATAAAAACATTGACGCATGTTTGTAGAATTTTTTAAGAAAATCTGTCGTTGGGAAAAAATGGACAAAAATTGTTGCGAATGTCTTTAAGACAACATTGGAGCAATAACTCTTAATATTTATCAGCAATACAGGGTTTAACTTTTGGGAAGTGGTGGTCCACAGGACCGGCTACCTTCAAAGTCTACTGGTCCGATACTGTATGAACTGGTCCAGATAATCAAAATGCAACTGCATAGTGCATACAATAGTTTAAAAAATGATTCTCTAAATTGGAATCGGAAAATATATTGAGCACATATGAACATCTATTATTCATTATATAATATAACATATTTTCGCTCAAAATGTTGTATGAATATTGTTGCTTAAAGATGAGATTTCAACGTCTTGAACTTGACATAAATTTGTTATCCATGCGTTTTTGTGTGCTGAGCAATCAAAATGAGCAATTACACAGATCATTATTTATCGTTATTGGATTAGGCTATCTGTTCCTTAACGTGTCGCAATCATTCCCACAATGATTGTTTTTACTTTGATTGTAATTTAATAGAGATACAATTTAAAACTGCATGTTGTTAAAAAAAAATATAATAAATTATTGCTGTGTCGAAATGAAAATATGCTGTTCAACCAAGAGTAATATTAACGATATCCATGTACAAAGTATTTAGCAAAACGTTGGAAGTTCGGTTTTTGGTCGAAGAAACGTGAACAAATTTAATTGACCCTGCTAGTGTTGCATGTAATAATTTGAATAGAAGCTTTTATTAACTCATTATTTTATACAATAACTGTTGTTTGATTAAATTTGTATTAAAATAATACATAACATAACATAACATAATCTTTATTTGGCATAAAATAGCACAATGCATACTTATAGCCTATTATACAAAATTGGTGTGAAAAGTATGGAAAACATGGAATAATCTGAGAGGGATTAACAAATGAGATCTGCAATGTATACACGGTAGTGCAAACAACAATTACATGAAGAAATGATCTATAAATATATTGAGTATTTATGTTCAATTTTAGAATTTTATTAAATTCTGTTTATGAGATGTTTCAAGGCAACATTTAGTCAAAACTTCATTCTAAGACCATTAATGCAAACCTTCAGATCTTGCTATTATAGTGTAGATCTAGAATATAGTATTACAAGGTTATTAAATGACTATAGTTGACTCTTATAAATGGAAATAGCATCTGTAAAAAGCGACTACAATGCCCATCAGGTATAATTACTTACGTCAAAATGGTATTGATTTTGCAACGTGAATTACACAGGAACCAGTCCAAAAACATTTGGTCACCGGGCCGGTTGTCCTTCAAAGACACCTGGTCCAAGTGAAAAATTACAGGTCATGGACCGACGGACACGCGTTTAGATTGAACCCTGACAATAATATCTCTTTAACTCGCCTGATAATTAATGACAATACTAAACATTGAGGATACATTCATTACTTGTTGGATAGCTCAATAGTCCAATATTGGTCATGGAAGACCCTAGACTTAATCATATGAACACTTTCCAAGGTCCAGATCAAAATAGCTGTTTGCTGCAAACTGCTCCTTTTTTTGGTTTCCACTGCTGCCTTTCGTGAATGTCCAACATGAATACTTAATATTGTTTGTTCTTCTTCAAAAAATTGAAACAATTGAAGTATAAATGACTGAAATTATAGTCAGGAGAAGTCTCTTGTTGATTTTGCCAGTTTGTAATGATGTCCAGCAAAACGAATAATCGCAGCTTTGTTTGCACTGTGAGCAAGAAAGTTAGATACTCTTCGCTATGAAAGTGACAGTATTCAGATTGTGATATAGGCAAGATCATAGACATGTCAAAGAATTGTCAAATAATTTTTCAATTTCCTAAACTACCTTGGTGGTTAATTAAAGCCTTAAATGAGTTAATACAGTGTAGTTTCATTGCTATTTTTAATTTTCATGCTTTCAAAATAATTATTAACTTTTCATGTTCAATATATATACAAAATCTGAGGACTGCCATTCAAGTTGTATATGCAGAGATTATTCTTGCTAATTGAAATTTTAAAGTGCTAGTCTAGCATACTTGTAGCTGCTGTTGAAGTGCCCATTTCAACTACATTTTACGAATAATTGTCTACTTTTTGAAGAACCTCATATTGTATTGTACTATGTGAGATCTTATGATAATTATTCAGAAGCTAAAATACATGAATGAGATGACCTTTTACAATGATGTTCCAACTTAGTAATTGTTCCCACAGTTAAGTGCTTTTGATTTCTTGTACAATTTTGCATCATCTGCATTTCAGTTTTGTACGGTGTTTTTTGTCTCGTGCTCTAGTACAGTTTTGACAATTTGACAAAGATTTGGTATTGTATTTATAGTGGTTTTTAGTTTTCAAAAATATCTGTCATTATTTCATGCCCATTACTTGCCAGAGAACAAGTTACTGTTCCTGCAAATAGTATTTACATTATTAACATTGCTAAAGATATTCACTTTAAACATATATTGAACATGTAAAAAGGTGGAAATGTGCAACACTCGACTATGTTGTTCTGGATCTTTTCCTCATTGTGTTATTTTTCATATGGACTATTGCTGTTTCTATGTAAAATAAGTGTACAATCTTTATTTTGTTGTCACTACCATGTTATTTACGATTGAAGTACATTAATTTAAATAAAAGGTATATTTCGTTTAATTTCCACCAATTTAGATGGTCAAAATTAACCGTTATTTGCTCTTTAATTTTTGCGAACTTTACCCTAAAAAGCCTTTATTTTGCAAAATTGGAACCTTTATAAAGACCTTAATTTCATTGAGGTCTTCTAGGAGGCCTGAAAACAGTATCTGACCTCATAATTAAGCAGTAGGCTTTCTAAGTTTCTTTGACTCTTTCCTTTATCAAAGATGGGCCTAACAAACATGATGCAATTTCGGAAGCATTATGGCCCTTTATCATTTTTTATGCCCCCCACCATCAGTGATGGGGGGGGAGCATATAAATGATATAGTGTTTACCTTGTCAGTGGGTACATACATATGTACGTGTGTACGTATGTTTGGATTCTTGTCCAGACAATAACTTTGTCCAGCATTTGAGGATTTTCAAATAACTTGACAGAAATGTTAAGTACAATGAGGCGGTGTGTTGTGCGCATGAACCAGGTTCCTAGGTCCAAGGTTAAGTTCACACTTAAAGGTCAAAGGTTATTTATAAGAATTTAAGCCATAGGCCATGTCTGGAGCATAATTTTGTCCAGCATGGAATGAATTTCAAATATCATGGCACAAGTGTTAAGCATGGTGAGATGGTGTGTCGCGCACAAGAACTAGGTCAACGGTCAAGGTCACATGTCAACGTCAAACATCAAATATTAGAATTTAACCCATTGACCCTGTCCAGAGCATAATTTTGTCCAATGGGGAAGGAATTTCAAATAACTTGGCAGAAGTGCTAAGCATGGTGAGATGGTGTGTCATGCACAAGAACCATGTCCCTAGGTGCAAGGTCAAGGTCACACTTAAATGTCAAAGGTCTGATATAAGAATTTAAGCCAAAGACCCTGTCTGGAGCATAATTTTGTCCAGCAGAAAAGGATTTTCAAATAACTTAAAAGAAGTGCTAAGCGTGATGAGATGGCATGTTGCAAGCAAAAATCAGGTCTCTAACACCAAGGTCAAGGTCACAAATATAAGAATTTAAGCCATAGATACTGTCTGGAGTATAATTTTGTCCAGCATGGAAGGATTTTTAAATAACTTGGCATAAATCTAAGCATGGTGAGACAGTGTGTCATGCACAAGAACCAGGTCCCTAGGTCCAAGGTCAAGGTCACACTTAAATGTCAAAGTTCAAATATAAGAATTTAAGCCATAGGCTGTGTCCGGAGCATAATGTTGTTCAGCAGGGAAGGATTTTCAAATAACTTTGCAGAAGTGCTTATCATGGTGAGACAGTGTGTTGCGTGCAAGAACCAGGCCCCTAGGTCCAAAGTCAAGGCCACACTTAAAGGCTCAAAGGTCAAATATAAAAATTTCAGCCATATACCCAGTATGGAGCATAATGTTGTCCATCAGGGAAGAATTTTCAAATAACTTGGCAGAAGTGATAAGCTTAATGAGGCGGTGTGCCAGTTGCAAGAACCAGGTACCTGGATCCAAGGTCAATGTCACACTTAAAGGTCAAAGGTCAAGTATATGTATGTATGTTAGATTCTTGTCTAGGCAATAACTTTGTCCTGCATTGAAAAGTTTTCAAATAACTTGGCAGAAGTTATAATTATAAGGTGCGTCTTGCGCAATAACTAGGTCCAATATCAAGGTCACAAAGGTCAAATATAAGAATTAATACCATGGACACTGTTAAGAGCATAATTTTTTCCCTGCATGGAAGAATTTTACAATAACTTGGCAGAAGTGACAAGCATTATAAGACGGCATGTGGCATGCAAGAACCAGGTCTGTAGCTGAAAGGTCAATGTCACTAATCAAGGTCAAAGGTCATATAATTGTACAGAGCATAATATTGTCATGCATGCAGGGATTTTCAGATAAATTGGCAGAAATAATCACCATCACCAGATGGTGTGTCAATGCAAGAACCTGACTTGTGAAGTTAGTGAACTACTTCCCTGTATTGATGTTAAAAAACGATAAAAGGCATTTTGTCAGAATGATTTAAGATAGCATAGTTAGTGAAGCAAACAAGAACTATTACTCATAATTGCCCAAAAGTTTTAATTACAACCCGTTATTGATTTTTTGTCAGGACTAAAACCAGTTAGTGGCAATTTGTGATACCTCAACTTACTTAACAGAATAAAAGAATACATTTGCAGAAAGGGGAAAATAATTATTCTCCTTTCGCAAATTAATTTGTATGCATAGAGACATAGCGGAGACATGTAGAAAAGACCGCATAGGTGGAGGCATCCGTGTCTGTGGACACATTTCGAAGTTCCACTAAGAATATAATATTATCCTTCCCAAAATTTTGTGGACTCAACTTTTCTTTAAGTCCTGGGCGGTTTGGGCTAATACTTAAACAGCTGGAGAACTTCAACGTGTAGGTGATCGTTGAGGAAATAATTTTGGCTGCGACCAATTTTGGCAGAATTATGCCTCGTTGTCATTTTTCCACTATAGAATATACCTGAAATATGAATTCGTGGAGGCAAAAATTAAGTGCTGGCAACACGCTCTTTGTCTGTGTCCTAACATGTTCAGTGAGGCATCCGTGTCAGTGTGTGTCACATCTAGTTTTTCTTGCGGTCATTACAGTGTTTCCCAAAAACCTTATTTTAGCAATTTCACCCGCCAATTGTTATGAAAAAAAATCAAAAGGGAGGAAAGGGGCGGTGGGGGGGGGGGAATGAGCAGCGGACCCATTTATGTAAAGCAGTGGGGAACACTGTGTTTTATTATTATTGTTCTTTTAAAATTACAAATGTGCCTTAATTTCTTAAATCTTTCCATAATTTGTGCTAAAATGTGCGTACATACTTTTTCAGCTTAGAAATTTGAAGAATTGAGAACATGGAAAAAGATGACAACGTGCCTGATCAAGGTGCCCCTTACGTTCCTCTACATCACCGTTTAAATGCTGATCCTGGTTTTACGGACGACGATACAGAAACAGCAAATGAAATTCATTCCACTTGTACGGCTGATGAAAATTCAACAGAAAGCATTGCATCAGTTAAAACACGACCTGATTGTTCGAGATTGAAAAACTTTGGAAATATGCAGACTGTAGAAAATAATATGCAGTCTTCGTCTTGTCAAGATAAGGAAGTAGATAATTTGACAGAAGAGAATAGGGACAAGTGCAGAGAAGAAGACAATGTGATTTCATCAGATGATGCAACTAGTGAAAACACTGATGATGCAAGTGGAGATAAGGGTCAAACAGACGCAGTGTCAGGAAAGACTGAAGAGAGAAATGAAACCAGCTGTAACCATGGGAACCAGAAGGAGAATGGTGATATAGGAGAACATTTCAATGTAGAAGAAGCCACAGAAGAAGGTAATACATCGAATTTCGCAAATCAAGCCTCATTATATCCCCACAAACGAAGTTTAGGGGGGGTATATAGCTCATAGGTCTGTCGGTTTTTTGGTTTCTGGATGATAACTCAAGAAAGGCTTGACATATTCAAATAATGTTTGGTACACAAGTGTAATATCATAGAATACTGGTTATGTTCGACTTTGGTTACAAACCACTAAATTTTGACAGAGTTATGGCCCTTTTCGACTTAAATTCCCTAAAAACATGGTTTCCGGATGATAACTCGAGAATATGGGACAATAACTCATGAAAGGCTTCACATATTAAAATCATTTTTGGTACATAGGTGTAACATCATAAACTACAGATCAAGTTCAACTTTGGATACAAACCACTAAATGTTAACAGAGTTATGGCTTCTATTGAAATTAAATTTTTCCAAATACACTGTTAAACATTCACAAATTAAAGCATTCTCTCTGAGTCCATTTCTTTCAAATGGATGCCATAGTTTAGTGACAAAGCCATATTGTGGGGGTATATCCGTCACTCATGTGACAATTCTAGTTTAGGCATGCATGCAAGCTTACTGGTATGTGTATGAAGAGTTTGAGAGGATTAATAATTAAGTTTTTTAGGTTTTAAATTGGAAATTCAGTTAATTTTTCTTTAAACAGGATTAACTAGGTGTGTAAATGAAAATAAATAAAGCATATGGAAACAAAGAAATTTAAGCTTTTAATTGCAATGATAGCATTAGATTAAAACTATCTATTTTAGCTTGATTGTGTCAAAAGCCAGAGGCTTATTGCGACACTTGTGAGGGTCGAGCGTAAAACTATTGTATTTGATAGAATGTTAAGCAGATACAACATTTTCGCGCTCAACCCTCATTATTTTTAACCTGTTTAGAATGTTGGCGGAAGCCAACGGTCTTTAGTAGATTTCAAGAGACTGAATCACGTGATCTACTTTTTACTTTGCAGGATACGAAGCATTAACAATCGATACACCCACATTTATTCCCTTTATCAGCTTTTTCGGCCCATTCAGGATTAGTTTTGACACGTCACTGACAGGCATAAATTATTGTGTTTGCTTTAAGTAGTTTGCATATATCTACACAGATGTTCAAAAGTTGGGAGTTGACTCCTAACAATGAGTAGTTTGATATTGTGTAAAAATGGCATTGCAGAAATTCAGTTTCATTCAAACAAATGTGTTAGAAATTCTTTTCACTCTGTTTTCTTTGCTTTTGGTTTCTTTCCTTTTCTCGCCAAAAGTCTTTGTACGCTATCAGCAATTTGATTTCAATTTTCCAGCAGATGGCGCCAGCGAGGAGTCGGAGTCGGACAAGGAGTATGAGTCCGCGGAGGAAGGGGAGGAGATAAACCTGGACCAGCAGCAGCTGAGAGATCTGGAGAATGAACTGTCTGACGAACAGAAGGAGGTGATTAGAGTTTTCAATTGAATTATATTTTAAAACCATGCATTGATTCTAATGACGTCAGTATATTAATAAAGTAATATTATAGTAAATGTTAAGAATAACTTATGTTCAGAAATGCGTATTAAGAGAGATATTTTAAACTAGAAGAATACTTCTAAGAATCTATTTATATACAGCATCTAGACATGCGCAGTTCTTACTTTTTCATTCAAAACCAAATGTTGCTGTTGTATAAATGGGTCTGTATTGACAGCAAATATATATTTGTATTTTTTGATAAAAGAAATAGTTTTTGTCTATGTTTACTTTTTAATGTTATGTAAAAGGGTGTTTTGTTAGTGGGTAACGATAGAGACCTGAAATAAATGTATAAAAAATAAGACAGTCCCTCTTTAAAGCAAATTTCGGGCTGAAATAGGGGCTCTCTTTCGCCATCTCTGGAGTATAAATTTTCGCTTAAAATCAAAACAAAACCTTTTTAACCTTGATGCCTAGAGTTGTTTCGTGACAAGGAAATAAACAGAATATATAACTCATATGAAATAAATCCTGGTAAAATCATTGGGTTTTTAGCTCACCTGATAACATTGTGCTCAAGGGTGAGCTATTCGGATCATTCACCGTCTGGCGTCCTTCGTCGTCAACAATTTATTTTTAAAACTTCTTCTCCAAAACTGCTTGGCAGATTTTAACCAAACTTGGCAGGAATGTTCCTGGGTTGGTCCTTTAACAGATTTGTTAAATGCATTTAAATATGTTGGAAACTCTGATGTTTACCTTGTAATGGGCCCTGCCTCCAATCCTGTATCAGCTGTAAAAAACACCTTTCACTGGCCTAATTCCTAATTTCAGGAGAGACGAAGAAGTGCAGCGGCCTTAAAGGAGGAGGGGAACGAGTTGTTTCGGACAGGAAGCTACAAGTCGGCCATTATTGCCTATTCTAGGGCGTTGAGGACCTGTCCAATCAAGTTTGCCTGGGACCGTGCCATTTTGTACTCAAACAAGGCAGCCTGTAAAATGAGATTGGTATTACACTTACTGTAGATCTGGTTTTATTTGCATGGGTTTGATTTTTGATAATTTTCACGATTTTATTTCCGCACGAATTCAAAACCAGCGCGAATAAATGTGTATGTCCGAATGTAAAAAATCAGAAAATATGCTACTTTTACCTCGTAATGAAACGTATGGTATTGGGTCCAATTATGTTATTATAAGCAATTTATATCAACGGCATAGGTGTGAAATGTGTGAAAACAGCCTATTGGTTACTGGGCGTTGTCGTTTTTTACGCTTAGTTATAACAAAAACGCTTGCATAAAAGCAATTATCAGCTTACTGGCAACTGACACGGGACTACTAGTAAGCGCTTGGCACAATAATGGTAGCAGTATCAGCTTTTTTTCTCACGACTTTGGGAATGGTACCGGTACCGTCAAATTGGGAAAATTAGCATAGTTTTCAGCCAAATTGGAAATTTTACCACTTTCATTAAAAACTGTCAAAAAGGATGTAAAAACAGTAAGTTACAATAAATAAACCCGAAAACAATTGTTCCATTTATTCTTTAACTTGCATTCAAGTCAGACTATGGTTTTAAATGCCATGCTGGTGGGTGTCAACTTGCACAACTTGCCCCAGAGACACAAGTTTGCTCTCGGACTCGCACTGACCATGTCTGTGTCAATGGTTGACGGAACATAAAACAAAATTCCTAGTACCTTCTGCCACTAATGACGGTTGTGGATCTATACTTTCTTCTTTGCCATAAAAGCCATAGCTATCAGGATTGCATCCCTGACCCTGAATGTTTTTTGTGTGTGTAGTATTTAGTGTTTTGAATTGCGAAAACGAGTTGAAGTTAAGCTGGTTCCCATTCTCGCACGCAATTTATAACCTGTAACAGTAACCAATCGATACAGCGCCACCAAACATTTCAGTGGTTACTTTCCCTAGAAGTTAACATGAACAGATATGAGATGTGCGCAAGGGTTTACGTAAAACAAAAGTAAAAAATACAGGAACATCGTTGATCTTTTCAGGGGCTTTTTGGATTTTTTTCTTGCATTTGGGAATTGTTTAACTTCAAATTGGGAAAAATGGTCAGAAAATCGGATTGGGAATGGTACCGTTTTCTGGTACTGTCTTTATATAGAGGAAAAACGCTGAGTATATGCCCTTATTTTTCCTTCATGGTAGGATAACGCTAGTGACAAGCGATGTTAATTTTCATTTAGGTCAGTATACTGTAAGTTTTAAATTCACATCATGATAATGACGCAAATTCAAGTAATAATGACGCAAATTCAAGTAATAATGACACAAATTCAAGTAATAATGATGCAAATTCAAGTAATAATGACGCAAATTCAAGTAATAATGACGCAAATTCAAGAACACGCAAATTTAAAAAAGGATCATTTCGGGACAAAACAGGAAAATTTGTTCTCGCAAATTTAAAGCATTCTACAGTACATAATTTGGTGCCTAAAATTAACTGGGGTGCGAGCTGTCAAATACACATCAGGGGAGGAAAATATGCTACCTATTCTAAGGGTAAATTAAAACTCCAAACAGAGTCAGCAAATCTAAGCAAAACTGATTCAAAAGAAATAAATCGCCGAAAAAGAATAAATCACACCCCTGATTTATCTTTCATCATATAATTGCTGCTCATTCAGTTCAAGTGTCTTTCTGTCATTTTGTTGATGCCATTGCTTATTAGCCACAGTGTTGTTGTTTGTTGATGTTTTGTTCTTTTTTTTCAAATTAAAATGCTGTATCACGAAGATTTCATAAGGAACCTGTGATTTTAACACTGTTTGCTAAATTTCTTGGGGAAAACATATAGATTTTAAAGGGACATTTTCACAGTTTAGGGTTTGAAAACATTTCGTTAAAAATTGAATTTTAAAACAGGAATTTGTAGAATCTATTGAAATTGTTTGTCGGTTATGCTGTTTAGGTTGCAAAACATAATTATTTTGATATTTATTATGCCTTTTTATCTAAAAAATTACTAGGGAATGTCTACCAGATAGAAACTTTTTATCGAAAAATTAACCTTTGCAAAAGAAATATGCTCTTCAAACTTTGAAATATGAACAATAAACATATTATAGAACAGGAAAAGGAGTTTTAGTAATTATTTCTCACAGCCAAAAACCGTCCCTTTAAGGCTTGGGTTGAAAGATAGGGAGGCACTGTTTAGGTGTTATAGGCTATCAGTCTACATTTGAGACGCGTCGTGGAAAAACCGGTCTTAATGCATGTGCGTAAAGTGTCGTCCCGGATTAGCCTGTGCAGTCCGCACAGGCTAATCCAGGACGGCACTTTCCGCCTACAGTGGATTTATGTTTAGAAGAGACTTTCTTGGAACAGAAATACCATAAAAGAGGAAAGTGTCGTCCCAGATTAGCCTGTGCGGATTGCACAGGCTGATCCGGGATGACATTTTACGCACATGCATTAAGTCCGGTTTTCTCACGATGCCCCTCATTTAATTAATCATCTTGTATTACATGTATTTCTGAAGCCCTATGATGAAGATTGTTATGTTCGTTAAAGTGCTTTTTGAATCCGTACAAGAGCCTGTAGTATGGACTGTTTTGAGAAGACCAGGGTGGCCACCGACTCTGGGAAACAGGGAAAAAGTGTGGAAAAAAATCCCTGCAGGAAAAAATCTGGGAATTTGAAAATATTGCAAAAATCAAAGAAAATCCAAAATGAAGTAGTGAAATCTAGAATTTAATAAATATGTCAACAATAAAACAATACAATTATCAACTTTGTTTAGAATAAGAAGTTAACAATTGTAAAAATGCCTAAAAATGTGAAATAGTGGTCATATATTTCTGTACGCTATCACCACTTTGCACTCATTTTACCGATAATTTGACAATAAATGTCATGGAAAATCGAATTCCCGTCAGGGAACAATCGGGGAATTTTATTTCGAAATTTCAGTGAATACAGAAAGAGTTGAAACATTATTTTGTTCAAGAGTAGTGTTGAAGGATTGTACAGTTATACAGGGCAAACCTTAAAGCCTCATTTACGGTGAAAATTGTCAAATTTATATTAAACAATTAAAACATGTCTGGAAAAATTGTATTATTGTATGTGTAAGCTACTATCATACCCAACGTAAGGAAACTATTTGATTTTTGAATACCGTTTAAAATAAAAACACCGATCCTCCAAGTAAACTGTTTATAAACACTTGCTTTGTTTATTTGCTATTGTGGTGATTTTCACAAGTTCCATGCTTTTAATGAATAACTGTGCTGCTAACAGTATTGTCATTTGTCATAAACTGGACAAGTCATTTTGAGGGCTGTCTCTAAAACGTTTTGTTCAGTATTTGAAGTTTAAAATATATAATACATGCAACAATTTACGAACTAAAATCACATGGTAAGTTTCTGACCACTATAATAAGTAAATTTGCATAGAAAAAAACATGTTGCTTTGTGTATAATTACCTTTGTTTTCTCAATGTGTTGTTCCTATGTCTTTATTCAATTCTGGTACTAGTATAGGTTTATTAGACGACACTCAAAATTGAAACACTTCACTGACCACAATAACGGAATTTTTCCATGCAAAAATCATGCATAGGATTTGCATTCCTTTGACGGGAAACTAGGACACCAAATGTCTTTAAATGTAAACAATCAAGTGGAAATAAAACGAGTCAAATTTCATTTATTTAAAGAAAATGTAAACTAGTGTTTGGCAATAATGTTTTATTTTATGTGTTGATTAAATCTTAGTTAAATATTGGTGGCTGTCTTAACTTGCAGCACCTTGTGTGTGCCTTTAACAAAAAGTATTGCATTTTGGGCACACCAACCACAACACCAGGGCCCCTATTCACCAGCCATTCTTAGATTTGAGCCTTAAGAATAAAGAATATTCTTAAAACGTGTCTGTTCTAAAAGGCTGTTCAATTGAATCTGACTAGGGATTCACTAACTGTAATTGTAGCATTGTTTATTTAGAACAATTTGATTTGTTAATGACATAAGCAACATTAATACCAGCATATATGCAAACACACATGGAATATTTTTCAGTCTGAGTCTATTCTTTAGTCTTAAGTCTAAGAATGGGTTGGCGAATACAGGCCCAGGGCCCATATTTATAAAGATTCTAAAGTTGTTCTTAACTAAAATTCAAATACACTTAAGGGATACAGATTAACCTATTTTGGATACTAGCCAACTGGGCCCCTCACTTTTGCAGTCCAGGGGCCCACTTGAAAAAGTGTTAGCCCCCAAAAATGCATCTTCTTAAATTCATGTAATCAGTAATCAAATATTTGCTATGTGTAACATCATGTGCTGTTAGCCTGTTTGTTAAGGTTCTTTTCTTTCTAAATCCATTCTTTATTTTAAATATATTTGACAAAAAAATGTATTATCCCGCTGGGCGACAATCTTTAAAATTGCAGTAGCGCAACATAATTTTTAGTAGCATTGGGCGACTTGGCCCCCTTTAATCTGTATCGCTGCACTTAACTCAAAATTAGAATTTGTGTTTGAACACTATGCTGTGGAACAGGTGCATAACAAATACATGTACTAAATATTAATGCACTTGAAAATACTTGGAAAAAGACTTAATGGCACGTAATGCTTTACTGAAAGAACCAAGAGTGTGAATTTTGCCTTTTTATGCTCACAGAACAAGATATAGTGTTGCGTTATGAATCAGGTCCATAGGTTAAAGGTAAAGGCCACAATCAGAAGTCAAAGCAGCATCACAGAGCATCCATCAGTTCTACCAATATTCTTTTTCGTTCACAGGAGATGTACGAGGAGTGTATCGGGGACTGCACAAAGGCCGTCGAGCTGCACCCGCACTATCTGAAGGCGATCATGCGGCGGGCGGAAATCTATGAGAAGACAGAGAAGCTTGACGAGGCCCTGGCTGATTACCAGAGAATTCTGGAGCTCGATCCTGGGCAGCATACGGCCAGGGCTGCCTGTATGGTAAGTTCACTTGTTTGTTTATAACGATGATTTGTGGGAATTATTTGGACATTATAGTGCTCGAAATTAGCACAAGTCAATAAGCCCTGGCCTGGTTAATTTTGAAACAAACCAAAAGTATGTTTTATATATAATTATAAAAAGTTGTCACCATGACATTTTTCACTGGAAAATTAGTGGTAGTAATAAAAATAGATATGAATGAAATGTACATGAAGTTCCACTATGCGCATGCACACTATTGATAACTGTAGTTTAGCGTAGGAAAGTTTTCATTGAAGTGCGCAATTTAGTAGGCGTGAGTTTGAATACTGCTGGACCGTGCGTCCAATTTAGTAGGCGTGAGTTTGAATACCGCTGGACCGTGCGTCCCAAAATTTTTTTTAGACATTGTTTATGTTTTGTCTTAACAATAACATCAGTATATTATTGCTACTAGAAAAATATATTATTGAAAAATTGGAATATGTCTTGTTTTAAAACGAGTCTGTATTTATGGGAAATACTGTCGATACGCCCGTTTAAACCAATATACCAGGCTTCATAACCAAAGTAAGGTATTAGAAATGACAAAATGTATTTATTAGGTCTGTGAGTTATTGGCCTGGACGCATATTCACAAAGCTCCTTAAGGAAAACTCAAGTAAATTTCTTAAATTTATAAATTAAATACCTGTAACAGCATGTGGCTGTTTCATGTATAGGTATTTTTACATGTTAATGTTATAAATGTTTTAAACAAATATATAGTCACTTAAGCTAAATAACTCAATTTATCACATGCTATACCTTATTTTCCTTGTAATACAGCTATTACAAATATTTTGAGCACTTTCATTGGCTACAAATTCTTTGACTGACCAATCGCATGACGTTATTTTGGTGAAATGACGTTGTCAACATGAAATGACGTCACGTCAGTACACAACTTTTAGTATTTATCAACATCTTTTGGTAAAATCATACGATTGTTTTTATTTAAAAGCATGTGATAAAAAAGATCTGACACTCATTGTCATTTCATACCATATTTTTTTAAACTCATCCAGGAAATTCGTTAGTAAGCTCGCCAAAGGCTCGCTTAATAACAAAATTCCTGAACTCATTTAATACGGTGTGGTATGAAATGAAAACTCGTGTCGGATCCTATATGTCTGCAATGCAAAACATAAGCATTAATTGAGTTCTCGAACTAAGGTGACAATATATTGCTTAGAAGTTAAGTATTTAACCCTTTTGTTAACAAAAATCAACAGATTTCACATAGAATATTTAATTTAAAATGTTCACTTACATCTGTAAGAACACCTGAAGTTAAGATTTCCCTTAGGAGCTTGTGAATACACAGCCCTGGAGCTGGAATCCAGAAACATCTTAAGTAATATCTTATCCTTAACCTTAAAGTGAACATTTTATTATGTCCCCCTTCGAAGAAGTGAGGGTATATTGCTTTGCACTTATCGGTCGGTCGGTCCGTAGACCATTTGGTTTCCGCACGATATCTAGAGAACGCTTTGACCTACGATTATTTAAGTCGGTATGCTGGTTACTTGGGAGGAAAGGAAGATGCTTATTGATTTTGAGGTCAACAGGTCAAAGGTCAAGGTCACAGGGGCTTGTAACATGAAATTTGTTTCCGCACGATATCTAAAGAACGCTTTGACCTACGATCATTTAAGTTGGTATTCGGGTTACTTGGGAGGAAAGGAAGACGCCTATCAATTTTGAGGTCAACAGGTCAAAGGTCAAGGTGACAGAGTCTTGTAACATGAAAACTGCTTCCTTTGTAGACCATTTAGATTTTGCATGAATTGTAAATACGCTTTGACCTACCATCATCCAAGCTGGTATGATGGTTACTTGGGAGGAAAGGAAGACGCCTATCAGTTTTGAGGTCAACAGGTCAAGGTCACAGGGGCTTGTAACATGAAAACTGTTTTCTCCGTAGATCATTTTGTTTCTTCAGGATATCTAGAGAACGCTTTAACCTACGATCATCCAAGTTAGTATGCTGGTTACTCGGGAGGAAAGGAAAATGCCTATCGATTTTGAGGTCAACCAGTCAGGGGTCAAGGTCACAGGGGCTTGTAACATGAAAACAGTTTCCACACAATATCTAGAGAACGCTTTATTCTAGGATCATATACATTAGTATGCTGGTTAGTCTTAAGGGAAGGAAGACCCCTATCAATTTTGAGATCAAGAGATCAAAGGTCATGGTCACAGGGCTTGCAAAAAAACTACATTTCCACTTAATAACAGATGAACCATTGGTACATGGTCCGCAATCTATATAGTTACAATGGTCAGTTTGAGTAGATGACCTATTACATTGTGATAATTACTGAATAAATGGGTCAAGTCGTCAAATTTGATAGGAAGAATGCTCTTGCAGTGAAGACAACTCCTATCAAGGTAATGGTCAACATGTCTCAGCTTAGATTTTTCAGAAACAGTACACTTCTGTGATGAACAAAGGCTACGAGTCGGGGGGTATACATGTTTTACAAACATCTCTTGTTTAATTGTTAATTTCGTGTTTTCTACAGTTCATTGTGCGAAGTGGTTATAAATTACCACCTATAGTATTACTTTTTGTGTATATAAAAATAAAAATTCACAAATTTATATGTAGTTTTTAAAATATAACATTTTGAAATTTGTAACTTCAGATAAAATATTTTAAGATACACTTAACATGTTTCTGGAAAACTGGAAAATGGTCACTGGTTTGTAAGATTGAATTTTGTCAGTTTGCATGGTCACATGTTGTGCTTATCTTCACAGAGACTGCCAGATCAAATCAAGGAGAGAAATGAAAAGCTCAAAACTGAGATGATGGGTAAATAGTTCCATTGTTTAAAGCATCTAAAGTTAATAGTTAAACACAATTATAGTTGGCTTTCTTACAATTCCATAGGACAGTATTTGACATTTGTACATTATTTCTGTATTGTATTCTTATGTAGATCAACTATACAGGTATTCTGATCAAGATTTATAAAAATTGTCTATTCATTTGCAATTGAAAAAAATATATTCCTGAGAAACTAGCTTACCGAAAACTTTAACCTATCCAAATGGCTCATATGTAAAATTTCTGAGTACAAAAAGGCCCATAATTTTGACAAATTTCCAACTAGAGTTACCTAACTTGGCCTTTAGGTTCATTTTAATATGGGGAATAAATGTTTTAAGTTTGAATGAAATCGCTCAAGCCCTTCCTGAGAAACTAGCTTACCAAAAAACTTTAACCTAGACTGGACGCCGCCGCCAGTGAGAGTAGAATAGCTTGACTTTTCTTTCTTTGAAAAGTCGAACTAAAAAAAGGCGCCTACTATTTTGCTCTGGATCTTTCCCTATGTTAACACAAATATATAACTGAATGCCCAAATTGTTCCAGGAAAGCTCAAGGAGTTGGGGAACATGGTGCTGCGACCGTTTGGACTGTCAACCAACAACTTCCAGCTCAACCAGGATCCAAACACCGGCGGATACTCAGTCAACTTCGTTCAGAACCCACCGCAGTGATAAATGGTGCAGATCCGAACTTCAGTGGACAATCCATGAATTTCTTTCAGAATCCACCACAGTGATAAATGGTGCGGATCCGAACAGTGGACAATCCATGAACATAGTTCAGAACCCATCACATTGATAAATGGTGCTGATCCGAACTTCGATGAACAATCAATGAACTTCTTTCAGAAATCACCCCAGTGAGGTCTGGCATTTTGAAAGGTGCTGATCCTAACTTTGGTGAATACTCAGTAAACTTCTTTCAAAAAACGCCTCTATGACAAATGGTGCTGTTCTGAACTTTGGTGGATACTCCATTAACTTCTTTCAGAATCCACTTGTAATATTGGACATTGTGAATGGAGGTGATCCTAACTTTAGTGGACTTCGGTCAACTTCATTCAGAACCTGCCACAATGACTAATGGTGCTGTTCTGAAATTTGGAGGATACTCCATGAACTTCTTTCAGAACCCACTTGTGACATCAGACATTGTGAATGGAGATTATCCTAACTTTGGTGGATACTCAGTCAACTTCATTACGAAAGCACCACTATGACAAATGGTGCTGTTATGAACTTCAGTGGATACAGCATAAACTTTGTTCAGAACCCACCACAATTTTTTAATGTAGTTTTCATTGTCTGAAAATGTTTATTTGTTGATATTGTGAATGACCTTGACACGGAATTCAAACCTTGATTTAGTGGACAATAACTTAATATGTTGATTTTGAAGCGTCAGTATGCATTACTGATTACATATTTACTGTTAAATGCTATCATGGTAACACAACACGTAATATATGTGTTGTCCGAATCGACAGTTCAGTGTGGTTCAACACTATTCATATATTTTTAGGCAGACTCTGTGTTGATTAACAGTTTACATGGTTGATTTTTTATGCAATTAAAATATTTTCTCCCCAATACGAATTTGAAAGCTTCAAAGTATGTTTTCATATGGTTGAAATTAAATAAACTGCATGATCTTGTTACTAATGGTAATTGTATATGTGATTGTGAATTATTTATAAAAAACTTTAATCAACTTGTTGCATTAATTCTTAGCCTAGAAAAAGTAACAAGATTTGTGTTCTGAATATTCATTCAAGAGTTTTCCCTGATCCGCATTAAATTTTGTCAGCCAATTAATTTCAGTGTGATAGTTCGGAACCGGATTGCAGTCTTTCAGTATTTAATGTTCATCCGAGATGGAAAATCTGTGATGGATTTATGTAAACAACAGTGTCAGTACTGTGAAAATGTGTTATTTTATGCTTTCGGGTGGTTTATAGGAAAATTTCAGTGAATAAAATATTCACTGTTTTATAACAGAGAAAATAAAATAAAAATTGGTAATTCACTGTTTTTAAACTGTGAAAATAACCACTTTAAAGTTGGAAAATACCAAAATAACACATTTTCCTGAGAAACTAGCTTACCGAAAACTTTAACCTATCCAAATGGCTCATATGTAAAATTTCTGAGTACAAAAAGGCCCATAATTTTGACAAATTTCCAACTAGAGTTACCTAACTTGGCCTTTAGGTTCATTTTAATATGGGGAATAAATGTTTTAAGTTTGAATGAAATCGCTCAAGCCCTTCCTGAGAAACTAGCTTACCAAAAAACTTTAACCTAGACTGGACAATTTGTCAGACACCCTCACCATTTGACAGAGAACATCACAATTTGTCAGACGCCCTCACCATTTGTCAGACACCCTCACCATTTATCGCACTTCCATACATTTGTCAGACACCCTCACCATTTGTTAGAGACCCCCACAATTTGTCAGACACCTTCACTATTTGTCATAACCCTCACCATTTGTCAGACACCCTCACCATTTGTCAGAGACCATCACAATTTGTCAGACACCCTCACCATTTGGCAGACACCCACACAATTTTTTACAAACCCTTGTAATTTGTCAGACACCCACACCATTTGTCAAACAACTACACAATTTGTTAAACACTTATGTATTTTTCACTCCAGTTGTCAGACATGTCCAACAATCTTCATGAGTTTCGCTTTTTTTTAGAATTTAATTAATAAACAAGAGAAAAATGCTGAAACCGCATTAAAGCCTGATTTTTTATTTTGCCTATGGTGAAATCTGAAATATCTTGCATGCAAGTTCTTGACCAAGAACTTTGAAATATGGCGGGAATTCAAATCTTTTAACACAAATCTATTTATAGCTCTAGTGGCCATTTGTGCAGTGGAGTGGAACCATTTGAATAATTTTGGTAGAGGACCACCAAATGAACATTTGTGCGAAATTATTTGAAAAACTAGCCATAGGTTTATAAGAAAATGGCGTGTAGGCATATTTCTAAACTGGCCTTAGATATATTTATTTATTATACCTCGCTTGATTATTTCTCTATATAATGCATATAAACTGCAGCGGGCAACAATTTGATATGTCGCCAGCTACAGTTTTGTCGCCTGGTACGCAAATGATACGGGATTGTTCGGTATAATAAAATTAATATTGACTTCCTTGACAGTGACAGTGCGTCTCGTCACCCCTCGACAAACACTGTCATCTGAGGCTTTAGCCTCGGGTTGACAAGAGGCACTGTCACTCTCAAGGAAGTCAATCTTTATATAATATTACCACTAAACAAACATTGATGTGAAATTATTTGAAAATTTAGCCATAGGTTTAGAAGAAATTGGCATTGACATATTTCTATTTTTAGCTCTGGGGCCATGTTGTGCAGTGAAGTGAAACCATTTTCACAGGTTAGGTCGAGGACCATCCAAGGAACATTTGTGTTAAGTTGCATCAAGATTGATCAAGAACTTTAGAAAATATGACAGGAATACGAAACTTTAACGCAAATTGTTAACGACATCGCAATGCCCAACCACCCAAACCCCCGCCCGCCTGCCCAACAGACCGGTTTTCGCTAATCTATAAGCCAAGATTTTTCGTTGAAAAAAAGGCTTAATTATTTGAAAATAAAACACTGCGAGTTATGAATTCCAACAGACAGCTACGACACCCCTGTTGTGAAACAGAAATCCTGTGCAAATCTTGAGCTGATACCTAAACTTACAAGACAACCCATGTTTCAACCACCAGTGTAAATCTTGAGCTGATACCAAAACCTACGAGACAACCCATGTTTCAACCACCAGTGTAAATCTTGAGCTGATACCTAAACCTACGAGACAACCCATGTTTCAACCACCAGTGCAAATCTTGAGTTGATACCAAAACCTACGAGACAACCCATGTTTCAACCACCAGTGCAAATCTTGAGCTGATACCAAAACCTACGAGACAACCCATGTTTCAACCACCAGTGCAAATCTTGAGCTGATACCAAAACCTACGAGACAACCCATGTTTCAACCGCCAGTGCAAATCTTGAGCTGATACCAAAACTTACCAGACAACCCATGTTTCAACCACCAGTGTAAATCTTGAGCTGATACCTAAACCTACGAGACAACCCATGTTTCAACCACCAGTGTAAATCTTGAGCTGATACCTAAACCTACGAGACAACCCATGTTTCAACCACCAGTGCAAATCTTGAGCTGATACCTAAACCTACGAGACAACCCATGTTTCAACCACCAGTGTAAATCTTGAGCTGATACCTAAACCTACGAGACAACCCATGTTTCAACCACCAGTGCAAATCTTGAGCTGATACCTAAACCTACGAGACAACCCATGTTTCAACCACCAGTGCAAATCTTGAGCTGATACCAAAACCTACGAGACAACCCATGTTTCAACCACCAGTGTAAATCTTGAGCTGATACCTAAACCTACGAGACAACCCATGTTTCAACCACCAGTGTAAATCTTGAGCTGATACCTAAACCTACGAGACAACCCATGTTTCAACCACCAGTGCAAATCTTGAGCTGATACCTAAACCTACGAGACAACCCATGTTTCAACCACCAGTGCAAATCTTGAGCTGATACCAAAACCTACGAGACAACCCATGTTTCAACCACCAGTGTAAATCTTGAGCTGATACCTAAACCTACGAGACAACCCATGTTTCAACCACCAGTGTAAATCTTGAGCTGATACCTAAACCTACGAGACAACCCATGTTTCAACCACCAGTGCAAATCTTGAGCTGATACCTAAACCTACGAGACAACCCATGTTTCAACCACCAGTGCAAATCTTGAGCTGATACCAAAACCTACGAGACAACCCATGTTTCAACCACCAGTGCAAATCTTGAGCTGATACCAAAACCTACGAGACAACCCATGTTTCAACCACCAGTGCAAATCTTGAGCTGATACCAAAACCTACGAGACAACCCATGTTTCAACCGCCAGTGCAAATCTTGAGCTGATACCAAAACCTACCAGACAACCCATGTTTCAACCACCAGTGCAAATCTTGAGCTGATACCTAAACTTACGAGACAACCCATCAACCTATAGAAGCTGTAGTGTAAGAAGCTATTAACAAAGCGTGATGTTTACCTTCCAAACAAGGACGAATATTGCTAGGAAGTATTAAATTTAATGAATTTAACATTCACAGATATTCTGCACATCTTAATATTAAGTGTATATAATTAGGATCAAGAAAGGTACAGGATGCTGCTAAAAAGGAGCAGGGTGGAAAGCTAATCCAGCGTTTTTGCGAGTTCAACGTTCTAATTGTTTAAAATTAGTTTATTCCTACGTCATATAATATTTGCAAACATAATGAAATTTCAAAAAATATTCAACTTTTCTGAGCAGAGGGTCAGCAGGGGTACCAAAAAGAAGCAGGATGCAGCAACCTATTTTACTAGAGATCTTTCCCATGCATACAATAATGATAACTAATGATAACTACAACTTTAAAAATTGTATAAACTTTTATTGATGAACACTTGGTTTCTTTAGATGAAAGCAGAAATTGTAATAAGGAACTACATGTATATGCAAAACAGACAGTTACAGAAAACAATGCCATTTATCAACCGGAATTAACATTCATGACTTTTTATGTTACACAAATTTCAAAATACAAATTCAGATTAAAAAACAAGACGCTGTGAACGATAAAAACACATGTCCCCCCACAAACGAAGTTTAGGGGGGGTATATAGGAGTGAGCTTGTCGGTCTGTCTGTCCGTCGGTGTGTTGGTTTTTGGTTTCCGGATGATAACTCAAGAAAGGCTTGACATATTCAAATAATTTTTGGTACACATGTGTAACATCATAGAATACGGGTCAAGTTTGATGTTGGTTACAAATCACTGAATTTTGACAGAGTTATGGCCCCTTTTCGACTTAAAATTCCCTAAAAACATGGTTTCCGGATGATAACTCAAGAAAGGCTTGACATATTCAAATAATTTTTGGTACTCGTGTAACATCATAGAATACAGGTCAAGTTCGATGTTGGTTACAAACTACTGAATTTTGACAGAGTTATGGCCCCTTTTCCACTTAAAATTCCCTAAAAACATGATTTCCGGACGATAACTGAAGAATGGCTTGCAGTATTCAAAGAATTCTTGGTATACATGTGTAGCATCATAAAATACAGGTCAAATTCGACTTTGATTACAAACCACTAAATTTTGACAGAGTTATGGCCCTTTATTTGACATAAATTCCCTAAAAACATGGTTACCTGGCGATAACTCAACAATGGCTTGACATATTTATATAAATATTGGTACACATGTGTAGCATCATAAAATACAGGTCAAGTTTGACTTTGGGTACAAACCACTAAATTTTGATACAGTTTTGGCCCCCCTTTTTGACTCAATTTCCGAAAAACATGGACAATAACTCATGAAAGGCTTCACATATTTAAATTATTTTTGGTATTTAGGTGTAACACCATAAAATACACATCAAGTTTAACTTTGGTTACAAACCCACTAAATGTTAACAGAGTTATGGCTCCTATTGAAATTAAATTTTTCCAAATAACACTGTTGACCATTCACAAATTAAAGCATTCTCTCTCTGTCCATTTCTTTTGAATGGATGCCATAGTTTTGTGACAAGGCCATATTGTTGGGGTATATCCGTCCCTCATGTGACAATTCTAGTTCAAATTCAAAAAGTCCAACTTAGGTCAAGGTCAAAGTGACGTTGGGTGATAATGGGTGGACTAGAAATGGTCATAAGCAACAACTGAGTATGTATCCAAGTGTTGTAGTAAGCCATTTTCGGTGCTAGACGAAACGGAAAAATCTAGTTAATCAAGAAATAGTATATTTGAATTATTCTTAGTCCAAATTAGGTCAAGATCAAAGTGGGGTTGGGTGATATTGGTTGATTAGGATGGGTCATAAGCAGGGTTTCCCGCAGGCCTGTATCGCTTGTCGGGCCCGGCATGCCTTCAAAGCAGAAAGTTGTTTGCCTGCCAACATGCTTTAATTTTTAAAGCGACAAGACTTAATCCCCCTTTATCTAATTACACAGATCTTTAATGGGCCATAAACACACGCCCTATTGAGCGATATGATCTCACTTCCATCAGTGTGATTGACAAGGGACTGAACAGTGTAGTCCCGCCCACAGCGATGTCATTAGCCAATCAAATACGGCGATTCAAATACGGGCAGAGTTTACATGTATACCTTACTATCAACTAATGTGTTTTGACAAATACTAGCGCCTGCTAGGAAAAGCAAACATTTCCTTATTGTATTTACCTTTTAATTTTACCCCTGTATTTCCCTATCCGTTTCACAAATTGACAATCAAAAATATTAAAACGAATAATGTAATATAGAGCCTCATTTGAAAACAATTAGACGTCAAACGTCATTTTGTTCCCATGAACAGTATGCAATTAAGAACGTGACCAGTCCATGAACGTTAATATTGTACATGGCGGCACAATTTGAGTGCGCTTTTATAGCAAAACACGCTTTTGAAATGGAGATACATGACCATATTTTATATCGATTAAGAAATATTTAATAACAACGGTGACTCTTTCGGCTTTTAATGTCCTGTAGTATAACTGATAATGATTGGCGTATTTTTCGAATCCAAAAACAACTAACATAATAAAACAGTTTTTGAAACAACGAGAAAGTAGGGTCATGCGTTGCGGCCGATTTGGTTGCCGCCGGGATTTAGAGCATTGCGGCCATTTTCATGCTGGTGGGGTAGAGCATTGCAGCCGGTTTCGGGCATGTTTGGTCGAGTGTTGCAGCCGATTTCGGGGAGATGGAGTCTAAAGATGGGGCTGATGTCGATGAGGTGGTGGCAAATGGAGCGGACGGTTTCAGTGAGGTGGGGGGGGGGCCTTAGGGTGCGGATCGGAATGATCTCCGATCTCGTTGGGGGTGGGGTGCGGAATTCAAGCAGTTTTTTTTCGTGAGGGGGTTGTCGAGAATGCCGACATGCCTTCCCAATATCCTGCGGGAAACCCTGATGAGCAACAGTATCCAAGTGCTGGTGCTAGACAAAACGGTAAAATCTAGTTAACTTTGTACAGACAGACAGAATCACAGACGGACAGGTCCGACAGGACAATCACTATATGCCTCCCGCATCAAGATGCTGGGGGCATTAAAATGTACATTTGAAAATGTTATTTTCATCACATACATTTTTTTCCATATTGTAAATATTCTTATCCTATGCTACCAATAAAACTTGTTTCTGTGAAGACTCCAAACTTTAGTGGCAGCCGAATTCTGAAGAAGTTTGGTTATCATTAAATTATGTAAGTCTTGTTGCTATGAAATTCTTATTTCAGTTGCTGTCAAATTCTCTATAAGCCAAGCTGGCTGCTACGAAACACTGCAAGTAAGATGCTATAATAATAAAGCCTAATAAAGCCTAAACATGATCGCCGAAAACTTGGCTAGCATTACCAGTACCCACAATAGCTAATGACTACTTACATTTCTGGAACTATTTCATCTTCAGTGGGGCATATAATTTACATCTTCTGGGAAATGAGGGCTATTTTTACAAAATCAAATAATTTGGCTACTAATTGTCATTCCTTGGCAACAACCGAGGGACAAGTGTAAATTTTAAGTCGCCAAATGGAACACCAGCCAAAACTGTGAATATTCCTTTATGGACTACATAAAGTAGTTTTATTAATTTGAACAAAAGATAAATACATTTTTCAAATAATAAATACATGTATATATGTATATAGTCATGTTAGTTCTATGTTTATATAAAAATTTATTATAAATAAATGCATGCTTCGAAAGTGACTAAGGTGTATCAACCTATACTGTCAAGCTCTAGATCATTCAAGTCCACCAAGTCCCCAGTTTGGTAACATTTGGCAGCAACGGTAGCTTGCTTTATTGCACGCTGATAAGGTTTACTTTTCTTTTTTCGATCATACTTGCTATCAAAGTCTTTCAAGAACTGGTACAGATCGGAACACTCAATATGCGACATCGTCGATGAGCCAAACCATGCGATCTGCGCAGTCTGACGTATGACGACGCCACTGTCCTTCAAGCTAACATTGATGGCCATTATCCGTCCAGGCCACCAAGGAAAGCCTTTCACTTTTCCCCAAACAATATCTTCCAAGCAAAACTCATTGCCATCGTCGGTACGACACTTTGACACAGAGTCTGTGTGTATTTTCATGAGAATTGGTTTTGCTACTTCTGACCCGTCATCACCTGGCGGTCCATCTCCGTAATCGCTGCTGTCACATTCAGAACTGGAATCAAGTTTTGCCAAGCCGACCTCGCTAAATTTCATGATCAATTTTTCGCCCTTCTGCGATACACCGCTAGGTTTAGTATTCGTTTCATTCCTTTGTTTTGGTTCTAATGACTGGGAACGACTACGAAGTTTATACAGTTTTCTGGACTTTTTTTTCTCAGATCTAGATGTTCGATTTGGTTCAGGCAGGGCTGTTCCATCTAGGTTTTGATTTTGACTAGCATGTAATTTTGTACTTGTATATAATTCCCCATCAGAGTTAGATGACGAAGAGCCTTTATATTGGATATTGTTTCTCTTTATAGAATACACAAGGGATGGTTTTGAACCATTTTTAACTTCTTTAACACATGATTTTTTGTTAAACTTGCTACTGGATTTGAACTTACTGCTAATAACAGGAAATGTATGTTTTACTTTTTTACCTAGTTTGTGATTTTGACCGTGTACCACTCTTTTCTTCTTATCTACTGCAGTTCTGATGTGATATTGCTCATTCTGCTGGCGCAGTAAACTTGGTTTGAAATTAAATATGACTTCATCATCTACAGCCTCACTTTCAAGTTCCACAACTGATGTACTGTCTTCAAAATTTGGACAACTAACATCATTGGCACCTGATGCTGATTTCTTTAATCTGGGTGGTATATTCATTATATTGGTATCGCCAATTGATATTTTTATGAATGGACTAGTTTTTGATAATGTCCGTGGACCGTTTTCTACTTTTGTCACTTTTACGTTTTTGCTGTTAGCTTCAAATGTGTTTGGCCGCTTTCTGCTTTGGTTTGTTTCAGTGCTATTGTTGGTTTCATTTTTAGTTCCCGTATCAGTATTCACTTCAACAGGAGTCTGTTTCTTTTCAGACAAAGATGCAACTGCAGATGATATTGGTATGGGACCATTTTTCGAGTCCAGGCATTTAGATTTACAATGACTACACAAAGTCTGCCGGGGTCTAAGCCTAATTCTTGTAAGTTTATTGTTTCTAATGTTAAGAAAATTTGATTTGGAAGCATGTTCACCATCAGGATTTTTTGCACTGCAGAAATAGGTGTGTCTGAACACAGATGCTGACACATCAACCGGTTTGTATGACGAAGCAGCGTCATCTACGATGCTGGTATCCGAAACTTCTGCTTTGACACTTGCATCTGTTGGATTACTAGGAACTGGTCCACTGGAAAATGGAGTCTGAACACCTGGTGGAATGTTTCTGGAAAATAAATAATATTTATCATTATAAGTCATAGTTAAATTATTTAAGATATGCCTTTATGAATTAAATATGTTATTAAGTGTTAATAAATGTCCAAATATTGTACGACTACATTTGTCACAGAACTGATGACATAACTACAACACTCCATATGTTATGGGTCAAAAAGACAAAATTTAATTTACTACATACAATTTCATATGTCAGGCGCATCGCGTGGTATTAAACATTGGGGCGGCGGACTACTTATGCGTATATCATTAAGGGAGGATTTAGTCATGTATGTTTTATAAGTAAGAACATCAATGTCGCCATTTCTATGCATATAAGGGAGGATTTAGTCATGTATGTTTTATAAGTAAGAACATCAATGTCGCCATTTCTATGCGTATAAGGGAGGATTTAGTCATGTATGTTTTATAAGTAAGAACACCAATGTCGCCATTTCTATGCATATAAGGGAGGATTTAGTCATGTATGTTTTATAAGTAAGAACATCAATGTCGCCATTTCTATGCGTATAAGGGAGGATTTAGTCATGTATGTTTTATAAGTAAGAACATCAATGTCGCCATTTCTATGCGTTAAATACGTTATTATCAAGCATGATTACACGCTGAAATTCAACAACAGGTACTCGTATGGGCTAATAACAACACAAAAAATGTCAAACAAAAGATGTGTGTCGGTGCGTCTCAAAACCTGGCTTATCGAATAGTTCGGTGTCTCTCGTCGTTTTGGGATACTCGCCGAACCTCTTCTTAAAGACATTCGCATCAATTTCCTTCAATTTCTTTCCAACTACAGATTTTCTTAAAAATTGGCGCACACTTGCATCAGTGTAACCTAATATTAAAACTGTCTTAAAAAATAGGGGTCACCGGCCTTTTCCGGAAATATTGAATTTTGAACATGGTACCTGTCGAAGCATTTTTCAGTTTGTGTTACTTAGATTGTTGAATAATATAAAGGGTTTATATTCAAACAAAGATGGAGATTTTTAAATGCATCTTTTTTTTTCAAATATTTTGTTTGGCAATATAGGTGCTGTTTAATGATAAAACAAGCTTTATCTACAGTTATCATTTAACAAATGACTTGTAATAGACACTTAACAAGGTTAATTATGCATTAAATATGCCTGTGAAAACACCAATAATTTATCAAATATACGAATATCTTTTGTTCCAAAATACAGACTTTGTTAAAAGATCCCACATACATGCGTCATTGTATACTGAAACCAAAACAGTCTTAAACAAGACAGCCTAAAGGACAGCTATATCCCCCACCGTGATCCTTCATTAGATTTTAAAGGTGACTTTGAAGTATCACACTGACCTTAATCAGTTTCATGAAAATCCCTTAAAGGGCATAGGAGATATGGAGCTGACGCAAAAATGGAGGCTCAAACATTTGACCTTAAAGCGTGACCTTGACCTCGAGGTGGCAAGACTGCTCCATGCCTTCTGCACATTGCCTCAATGTGATAAACATTTGAGGCAAGTTTCATGAAAATCCTTCAAAGGGCATAGGAGATACAGAACGGACATGAAAATACAGGCTAAAATATTCAACCTTCAAGTGCGACCTTGACCTTGAGTTGGCTTGACTGGCTTATGCCTTCTGCACATGGTCTCAATGAGCAAAACATTTGAGCCAAGTTTCATGAAAATCCTTCAAAGGGTATAGGAGATATGGAGCGGACACGAAAAACGGACACAAAAATGGAGGCTCAAAAATTTAACCTTCAAGTTTGACCTTGACCTTGAGCTGGCGTGAAAGGCTCATGCCTTCTGCAAATCGTCTCAATGACCTAAACATTTGAACCAAGTTTCATGAAAATCCTTCAAAAGACATAGGAGATATTGAGCGGACACGAAATGGAGGCTCGAATATGTGACCTTCAAGTGTGACCTTGACCTTGCGCTGGCGTGACTGAGTCATGCCTTCAGCACATCGTCTCAATGACCTAAACATTTGAGCCAAGTTTCATGAAAATCCTTCAAAGGGTATAGGAGATATGTAGCGGACACGAAATCTAGGCTCAAATATTTGACCTTCAAGTGTGACCTTGACCTTGAGCCGGCGTGACTGACTCATGCCTTCTGCACACTGTCTCAATGACCTTAACATTTGAGCCAAGTTTCATGAAAATTCTTCAAAGGGTATAGGAGATATTGAGCGGACACGAAATGGAGGCTCGAATATTTGACCTTCAAGTGTGACCTTGACCTTGAGCTGCATGACTGACTCATGCCTTCTGCACATCGTCTCAATGACCTTAACATTTGAGCCAAGTTTCATGAAAATTCTTCAAAGGGTATAGGAGATATGGAGCGGACACAAAATATAGGCTCGAATATTTGACCTTCAAGTTTGACCTTGACCTTGAGCCGGCATGACTGACTCATGCCTTCTGCACATTGTCTCAATGACCTTAACATTTGAGCCAAGTTTCATGAAAATTCTTCAAAGGGTATAGGAGATATGGAGCGGACACGAAATCTAGGCTCGAATATTTGACCTTCAAGTCTGACCTTGAGCCGGCATGACTGACTCATGCCTTCTGCACATTGTCTCAATGACCTTAACATTTGAGCCAAGTTTCATGAAAATCCTTCAAAGGGTATAGGAGATATGGAGCGGACACGAATTGGAGGCTCGAATATTTGACCTTCAAGTGTGACCTTGACCTTGAGCCGGCGTGACTGACTCATGCCTTCTGCACATCGTCTCAATGACCTAAACATTTGAGCCAGGTTTCATGAAAATCCTTCAAAGGGTATAGGAGATATGGAGCGGACACGAAAATGTTACGGACCTACGGACGGATGGACAGACGAAGGGCGTTCCTATAACCCCCTACTGCTTCGCGGTGGGGGATTAAAAATAGGGGTCACCGGTTTTGTTCTAGAAATATTGGGTCTTGAATACGGTTCCTGTCAAATCCCCTTTTTTAGTTTGGATTTTTATTAATGTTTTAAGTTACATAAGTATATAGGATAGTTTTTGTTTCAAACAAGGTTATGGTTCTTTCAACTGATATGTTTGTTCATGCTTTATTTGGCAATATACAAGTGTATGTTGATTATAAAAATGCTTTACCTACATTTACTGCTAAAATAATGAGTTTTACTGGACACTTAAATATGTCAAATGGGAACTAATAATGCTTTCTGAAACTTCTTTTTTATCAAATGCATATTTTGTTCCGAAAGACAGATTTTCTTAAAATTTTGCAAATACATACATCAATGTATACTTACACAAAAACATTAATAAAAAGAATGGATCAACAAACTTGTTTTGGAAATATTGGATTTCATATATGGTACCTGTGTAGCCTTTTTTCCTGTTTCGTTTTAGCATACATAAACAACGTATCAATAGAATGGAGATATTTAATGGATCATTTCTTAACTAATTTGTTTGGAAATACATTGCATAAGTGTGTTTTTTTATTACCGTAAAAGCTCTATGTTTTCGGACTATGACAATATTGCAATTACGTTCGGATATGTCCGGTGTATAACGTTTTTTGCGGAATATACACAGACAGTATCGATTAATGATTGCGCGTGCTTGTTAAATACCACGCCAGTATGGTATTATTAATTTTTAGCGATGATTGAAATTTTTGTTTTTAATGATTTCATGTTTGATTTTGTTTTACAGCAAATTACGCCAAGATTGCATTTTTGTCAACCGAGTTCAAAGATTACCATCTCGTATATTATTTACCTGTAATTAATGCAATAAAAGATGCAAATTATGATTTTGTCTTTTGTTCTTGAACCAAAAATCTTAAACGAGTGTCTTTAACACCTTCAAATATTCGTTCAACTTGTGATAGGGTGCGATAAAACTGGAGCCTGTTTGTAACACTTATCGTGTTGAGTAGGGGCCTAGTACCGTAGATACAATGTACCTGAATTGTTAATTGGCACTTATTGGCACTGGCATAACAATGGATTTCAAATGCAACTGGTATCAGATTAAAACAACAACTGTGTCCGAAAATTTAGATTAATTAATTATGGGTTAATATCAGGATGTCCGAAAATATATAGTGTCCAAAAATTATTATCTTGGCCAAAACAGAGGGTGTCCAAAAATTTATAGTGTCCGAAAACATAGAGCTTTTACGGTATTATACATGTTTTATGAACTTTTTCTATAAAAAATGTTTATTTTGAATGGACATTAGAGATGAAATTAGTATATTGTAACCTATATAGATGTGAAGGAAAAATAACAGAATATGAATGTTTAATAGCCCTCAAAGAAATGCAAAACAATAAAAGCCCCGGTTCAGATGGAATAAGTGTTGAATTTTATAAAGTTTTCTGGAACGACATTAAGAGCTATCTTATTAATTCATTAAATTACTCTTTTGAAAAAGGCATTCTTACGAAACTTCAAAGACAAGGAATAATATCATTAATACCAAAGGCTGGGAAAGATCTTGAAATAATTGATAACTGGAGGCCTATCACATTGCTTAACGTGGATTATAAAATCGCTACGAAAACTATATCCAACAGAATAAAAAAACTTCTCCCAACAATTATTAATTATGATCAAACAGGTTTTATGAAAAACAGATATATAGGCGAAAACGTACGTTTAATTTTCGACGTTATAGATTACATTAATGAACATAAACGCCCTGGACTACTATTTTTTGCTGACTTTGAGAAAGCATTTGACAGCTTAATACATGAATTCATATTTAAATCATTAAACAAATTTAACTTGGGCACTGAACTCATTAAATGGGTCAAATTATTTATACTGACATAAATAGCATGGTTATAAACAATGGATGGTTCGTTATGTGAACCATTTAAAGTTAAGAACGGTGTCAGACAAGGTTGTCCTCTCTCCTCATCTTTGTTTATAATTTGCTTAGAAATATTAGCAAACTTTGTTAAAAAAAATGAAAAAATTACTGGAATTATTATAAATTACCAAGAAATCAAACAAACTTATTTTGCCGACGACGCAACCTTTTTCAATGACGGAACTGAAGAATCGTTCAATGAGTTGGTACATACAATAACACTTTTTGGAAAAATATCTGGAGTAAACCTAAATACTAATAAGTCAACAATATTGCGAATAGGATCTCTAGCAAAAACGGGAACTATATACTTAATAATAAACCCTTCATTTGGACTTCCGAACAAGCGAAAACATTAGGTATGATTTTCCATAACAATAGTGCAATGAACCTTGAAAATAACATCACACCAAAACTTCAAGATTTTTATAACTGTTTAAAACAATGGCAACATCGAAAACTCACATTGATCGGAAAAGTCACAGTTATCAAAACGTTCGCATTGCCAAAACTAATTTATCCATTTTCAGTATTACAAAACCCACCCGACCATATGTTAATACAGATAAAGAATGCAATCTTTAAATTCTTATGGGAAGGTAAACCAGAAAAAAATCAAAAGAAACTTACTTATACAAGACTATAAAGATGGTGGATTAAAACTAACGGACATAAATGCTTTTCTTAATATGCTTAAAGCTAGTTGGATAAAAAGATATGTAGACAATTCGAATAATGGAAAATGGAAAATTATATTGAGAACACTTTTAACGTCATTTGGTGATACCTTAGTTCTGCAATCAAACTTACGAAATAATGACATCAAACATATAACAAAAGACAATTATTTTTTGGCACAATGTTTTAACATCATGGATAAATATTACAAACAAATTCGAAAGCAAAGAGCAAATAAATGTTCACAAAATAATAATATGGAGCAATGCAAAAATACTAAAGAATAATAAGACTATATATTATGATAGCTGGTACAATAGAGGGATAAAATTTATAGAAAACATATTTGACTATCAAAGAAAAGATTTTTACACATTTGAGCAAATCAAATTTTTATATCAAATAGAAGAAAAAGATTTTCTTAAATATTACACTCTTGTTAGAAGTATCCCAAACGACATAAAAATGATAGTTTCACAAGATAAACATGTAAATCATACACCTATACAATTTACAGATACTATTAACACAAATAAAAACCCTAACAGGATTCTTTACAAAACACAAATTGATCATATACGCAACAAAAAGGAAAATAAGTGGATGTTATTACTAGAAGATAAAGTACAAGCACAACCATGGAAAAGTATATATAATATCCCGTATAGGTGCTGCATAGACACTAAAATAAGAGATTTTCAGTATAAAATACTTATGCGAATTATCCCAACAAATGATTTAATATTTAAATATAAATTAAAGTCTAGCAGGCTATGTGATTTTTGCCAATGTAATAACGAAGATATAGAACACTTGTTTTGGGGATGCTATAACAGTCAAATTTTGTGGTGCAAGTTTATGGAATACTTCAAAATGAAATCAATTACATTAACATTGTCGAAACATGTTGTTCTTCTTGGATACACAGAACGCACGGTGCATAAAAAAATAATAAATTTTACTATTATACAAATGATATATTATATATATATAATGCGAAATTGCAGCTGTGTACCGGTACCTAAGTTTGATAATTTTATTAAATGCATGAAGGAAACCGTAAGAGTCGAAGCAGAAATTGCATTATCCAATGATAAATATCAATCTCATTTGGAAAAATGGAAATTATTCAGAGATCTGTTCTAGATTTCTTTTATTGTCGAATTAATCAAGGAGATAAACATTTTTTGTTTTGTTGTTTTTTTAATTTTTTAATTTTTTTTTTCTTTCTTCACAAAAACTTGTGACAAGGATACTTGTTTTTGTATTTTACCTGTTATCAGGTTAAAAAACACGTTTTTTTTGCAAAAAGGGAAAAGAATCAATTTTATCAGTAAATGTGCATAAAATAGAGTGAATGAATGACTGTATGTGCGAATGAATGTTTTTTCTTCACAAAATATAATATATTATAGGTTAAATTATCAAACAAAACGTGTGAATGTCATAATATATGATGTATGAGAGGATAGTGTAAAAATATATATAAAAACATCTACTACAATCGTTTTATGTTAGAATATTAATTATCTGCTAGAATATTGGTTGTATATGATGTAATAATAAATGAGAAAGTTTTTTCTTTTTGTTGCGAACGTCCTTAACATAATCTATAAGACTGCCCTGTCTGCAAGCGCAGTCGTCGTCACACGCACTTCTCACCTAAGCAGCACATGCTCAATTCCCGACCGGCGCATGTGAGTTTGGTTGTGGGGCATGTTAGTGGCCTCTTGGTACTCCGGTTGTTCCCTCTCCCACATACACAATACAAGACTGCACCAAAATTACAAAATATTTCAGTAAATAGTGTCTTATCCAGACCTAATCAGCGTGGCGCCGTGCCACGCCCCTTTATTGATCTGCCACCCTGCCCTTTTTCAAAGGCAATTAGTGCCTCGTGCCCTCTTATCTATCGACTGTGTTGATTGTTAACGAGGGCCCTTTGTGATGGCATGTTATAATAAACTAATCTGTGACCAACTGATAAGACCCGCAGCAGGGGCAGTCAGATTACGAGATTGTGTCCAGATACAATAAAATCATGCTGAATTTGTTTTAAAAAATGGGCGTAAATTGTCTGCTTTTAACAGCCTCGTTATCATATGCAATTTCTAACATGTTTTTGTTTCGTGAATTTTTATGATAAACGTGATAACAAAGGGCAGAATGCATATAAATGTAGACTCAATGTTGTCTTTATTAATAAACTATGAAAAAATACATGTGTATACAAGATTTCTTCCAATAATAACCAAAAATCCCTGAAAAAAAACGATTTGCAGAACTAACTCTAATTTCGGATTAACATATTCGGGTAAATCATTTCAATCCGAATTTCAATGTTTGTTTTCTTAATGTTCAGTCTTAATGTTCAGTCTTGACTTTTGCTTTTCATCATTAATCAAAATAGTAGTAGGAAGGTCATAATCAACAGCGTAATTCATGTAAACCATAATGATTAAAATAAAAATATTTCATACAATAAAAAAGATGAAAAATAAAAATTATTCCAGAGTAATAGCATTTTACCATTAATCAACATGATTTTAACTTGCCCGTAAACCGTTTTAGTTAAAAAGTTGTCTTGCTTGATTGCCCATTGGAAATACTTATGAATAATAAATAAATAATTTTTCTGAACTTTGCAATTAATGTAACTGGGCTTTCCTCATCGTCGGATACCCACGTTCGACCCATTCCGCTACTCTCCATAACGGAATGAATTAGTCGTGGGTATCCGACGATGGGCTTTCCTTAGACTTTGATTTTCAAGAGTCAATGACTCTTGGGGTCAAATTTTCAAGAGTCAAAATCAAATTCCTCAAGAGTCAGATATAAACTTCAAGAGTCGATGTTTTGTGGGAAGTTTATATTCGTTTTCCTTCTTTTTATTATTATTTATATTAATTTAATTTTTTTATTTTATAAGTTAGTAATATTATTATTTTAATTTATAATTTTTTTTTTTACTGTATTATTATTTTCTTTTTAATTTATTTAATTTTCTTATTATTATTGTTATATTATTATTATTTATTATTATTAATAATTATCATTATTATTAATTATTATCATTATTATAATTATAAAGACGATTTGAGTATATTCTTTACACACTTAAATACCCCTCAATATTTTTTACGAAATCGCATATCATGTACAATAAACATAGGCTTTCCTTCCCTAACAAAAATAGAGGTAGTTACGGTCCGCAAATATTGTTTTACTGTTACAAAGTATATTAACAAGCTGCAATAAAATAATTATTCAAATGCTAAAGACTGCAAAGTTTTTGCACTACGAAAGTTTATACAAAAAGAAAAGATTTCAAAGTTTTTATTCCCAGATGTATATATTTGGTAAAGCACATGGTCGATACATGCACGCTTTCCATGGGTGGAACGTGTCGTCATATGTGTCAGCATAACTTGTGCACGCTTTTCTAGAGAACAAAGGATTGACATGAAATACACAGACTATTTAAAATTGTGTTTATGACAATCGAACACTAAAATTGAATGTTGGGTATTTCAGATAGAAGAAATGTTATGTAAAAGTCAGAATTTTCAAATTTTGGAAATATATTTTACGAAAGGAAAGTAATTTAAGACAATGCCTTTATAGTTAGGAACTGAACTAAATGTGGATATTATCAACAACGGAAGCGGTGAGTAAATTGTATTTTAAATGTTTAATACTCGGGAATAAACGTACTGTAGCGAACGCATGTACATTAAATAAAGTGTGGATACATGTATATTACGCTGATTGGTCTATTGTTCATGTCATTGGAAGTGTATATAACTATGCGTTTTAATTGGTCAATATAGATTTTTCTGAGCGACAAAACTCCTACTAATGGGCGGAGCTACACAGTAACTTGATCGCTGATGCGCAGCGTCTATTTAAAGATTGACTCCGCCTCCAACCAATAATCGCTGAGTGTTTTATCAACTTTGACAACGCTGTTCGACTGATTGGGATTATCAGCCAGAGTTACACTGTATGACACTAGTAAAACTGCAATTGCTGGAAATTGCAGATATGATTTCAAACTGGAAACTAACGATGTTTCTCTAAAAGGGGTCTAATAATTAGTAAATTATGTAGCGATGAGGAGACACACCTGGGTTCTACAGTCCACATTATAATGAGGCTTTGGTGTTGAATGTCCTCCTATACACATGCATATATATGTTTGCCGCGAATTCTTTCTTTGCACCGGATATATCAAGTGCGTAGAATATTGTAACAAAATTTGGTTCTTTCTCTGTGCGTTGAACGAACGTATTTCTCGTGACGTTAAGTAAATGGACTTTGGAAATGTAAAGCCATGATGTTAAATACGAATCTTCAAATTAAGATGTTCTCAAAGAAATGGCTAACATTTTCTGCTCTGTTAGCGCACATGTACAAGTATTTCTTGGAGTAAACAAATATATTTATTATTGAATGTATCACTGTCAACATTTAGTTATTATACCTGTAGCTAGTCGACATAGTTGGTCACGTATCTGTTCAATATATGTTAACTGTGGCTTTGTTGGTAATCCTCCAGTTTAGGTGCGTAAATTAAGTGGGAGGGTCAAAGCTATCCTCCTGTGTCCCTAAGTAGCGATGCCAAAGCAGCGAGAGTAGTGTCCCTTGGAGGAAGCTCATGAATATTAATTAGTGGCGAAAAGCGACCCAACGCTGGGACCATTTTATTTCGGTCTTACACTCATATAAAACGTAAATTTCTGGAACCAATCTACTTTGCATATAGTAATAAGATGATGAAATACCGGGAAAACAATAAAACAATCCACATGAGTATTATTTTTAGATACAAAAATTCCGCTGAAAAAGTATAAAATCCAATATTTCTTAAAAAAAGAGGATTTCGCTGGAGTTATTGGTTATGGGTCTTTTCCAAACCCATGTTTAACTGAACGCAATTCCAAGATGGCGGCGGCGTGTACGAATAACAATACGGAAGAAATATCAATATTTGAGATATATTTGCTGTCGACACACTAGTAGGGATATATTGCATGTATTAAGATGGATCCTATATGTTAAACAAGGGCATATGCGTTGTTAATTGTTTAATTATTAGAATTATACAACCAATTACGTCCAAACAATTCGTACCCAGTCGGTTCGTACATCTGTCAGTCTGGTATTTCAATTAATGTTAAACTGGATATTTACGAGCAATCGCTATAAATTTTCCAAGTGCTGAGATATACACCGTTTTACACACATCTTTAGAGTATGGTTAAGAACTAAATTGGGGCACAATAATTGTTAATTATTATTATTAATTTAATAATTAATTATTAAATTAATAATATTAATAAAATAAATAAATACTAATTAGTAATTACTAGCAGACACTTGTCAATTTGATATTGTAAATATATGTCTTTCTGGTTTGATATATGCATTAAAAACAAAGCTGCATAAAACATGTGTTACAGTTTCAAACGAATAAGTAAAATGTTGACTATATATAATCTTTTTATTTAAAAATCATTGCGGCAAAACAAGTCACATAAAGAACAGCTGATTTTGATAAAACCATCAATAAAATGTAATGCAAGAAACATGAAAAATCATACCAACTAGTTTTTAAAATTAGGCTGCACACATGGACATTATGTATTCAGCCTAATAATAAAAACTCAAAGTTGGTGTTACTGTTTATGTTGTTTTTGCATTACATTTGTTGCACCTTGACGGATGATGTACAAAAATAGTCATAACAACACTTCTATGTGAGATAAATTAAGTTGTATTTCAGTTTTGTAATCAGGAAACATGAACCTTTACAAAATTACATTTTGGCTAAGTGTTTTATCTTAATAATGAAAAAAATGAAAGTAGTCTTCATTTTTCATGTATTTTCCCAATTTGCGTCTTATTGCAGCCTTACGGGTGGTGTACAAAAATAATTATAACAACACTTCTAAGTGAGATAATTATGATCTTATTTCAGTTTTGTAATCAGAAAACATGCACCATTTATAAAATACATTTCCCCCCATAGCTTTTAGCTTTATAAACACAAATTCATAGTTGGGCTGACTTTTCATGTTTTTTTCTTGTATAACGTTTTATTGCACTTTGACGGGTGCTGTACAAAAATTGTCACAACTTCACTTCCAAGTAAGATATTTTCATGCTCATTTCAGTTTTGTAATCAGAAAATATGTATCTTCTAGGAAATATATTGGGATTCATGATCAAAACATGCCCAGAAAATCATGTAGCCATGCTACCCGAGGGTTAGTAAACCCGTTGCTATGATATAAATAATAAAATAATTTACGCACCTAAACTGGAGGATTACCGCTTTGTCTATATTGTTCATACAATTCAAGTTACACTAATGTTTGTAGACAGCAAAGCGCAGATGTTGCAAAATTAAATCCCCCATACTGAGCCAGTCAGTAAAACTGGTGTGGTGCTTTTGGCCTAAATTTAAGGGCGTTTACCTTTTATTTGCATCGAGAAGAATGCCTCTGTAGATATGACTGCTATGCTCCAATACAACGACTAGAATATCGTTGATCACTTCTTCAATTATTATGGTTAATTTCATTCCTTTTACAATCGTTGCATTATTTCGTTTTGTTTCAGCCATGTTTATCATATTATGCGCATGCGCATGTACGGTGCCATGAAAGACCGAATGACAAAAAAGTATACCGAATTAACGCATTGCATTAAGCAAAAGGATTCACTGGACCAATCCGGTGTGATAGACAATGAACATTAAGAAGAACTATTTAAAATTGAATCAACGTGCACGCATCTGTAAATTGCATAAAGTTTATATAGAGTTTGAGTTTCATAAGTGTTCAAAAACTCACAACTTTTCTCCGTGACAATTAGAAATTGAAATGTTTGAGAATCGTTAACTAGGCATACGCTGCTTTACAAAATGCAGTGTTTGCTTCATTTAACACACTATAAACTGACACTTATATATTGCTATGTCGTGCAACACGTTTGAGAAATTAAATGTCGTTGGAAAACTGGGCTTAATGCATGTGCGTCAAGTGTCGTCCTGAATTAGCCTGTGCAGTGCGCACAGGCTTAACCAGGACGGCACTTTCCGCGATCAGGGTATTTTCTTTTTCAAGGAAGTATCTTCTAAACATAAAACCACTGTAGGTGGAAAGTGTCGTCCCGGATTAACCTGTCCGGACTGCACAGGCTGATCCGGGACGACATTTTACGCACATGCATTAATCCCGGTTTCCACGACACGCCTCTAATGTTTTCTATAACTTAAAATGCTGGACTGTCGGAGCTGATTATTTTAAATACACACGTCAGTTTATATTGTTGATTTTTCATGTATATCTGAACAGTGAATAAAACCTTTTTTTTTTTTCGTCTTTCCATCATTTTTAAAAAACGTTTATGTTTGTTTGTTTGTTTATTTGGGTTTTACGGCAACTCAACACATTATGGTCATATCGTGCCGTTTACGTATGTTGATTTCTATATAGATAAGTAAATGTGAACTAAATTTTGTTATATGTGTTTATCTCTTTCAAGTACTGGATTAATGTATACTGAAGTAAGATGGCACTGTTTGGAAAAGTTCTTTTAATGAATTTACTTGGAAATATCTTTCGTGAATATCACCGAGGTATGTGCAATTCAGTGATTTTTTTGCAATTTTTTCAACTACCTGTGCCTTTGAACTAGGGAAATTTTAGCGCCACAAACCTCAAAGTGGGGAAAATAGTAAAATTTTGTCATCCATGGTATCATTCATTTTTAAGCTATGTTTTTGCTTATAAACTCGGGTGCGAATTATTCACACAGTAGTACCATTACTGTTTTATCACTGTCTTGAACACTGATTTTTGGTTGCAACCTAATATTATGTGTAAAAAAGCAATAAAAGTCGTCAATTTGAAATACCAACCCAGCTTAATGGGAACTTTTTTGTTATTTTGGGGAAAAAATTTGGTCATTTTAGGGGGAAAATAGAAGTTTATTGCCAAGGGGAAACTGCCTATATTCGGCAGTAAAAATAGCCAAAAAATCACAGCAATTAATAAGCATATGTTTCACAGTAAAATGTTCGTCGCAAGGTATACAATGAGGTGCTTCTTCTCTTTTTAAAAGGTACGAATTTGTTAATCTGGTATGTCCTATTCTGCAGCGAGTTAAAATAATTTGATCACGTCGGTCAGAAAGCGTAACATGTGTTGTTGAATTAAGACTAGGCTAAATCTCGTCTAATTTGTTAAAGATTGCCTCGTTCAAAATTGCTTGCCATGCTGATTTTATTAATTTATTAATTGCTGGTTTAAAATCACTATTGGGTAATTGAACATTGACAATCTTGGGACTTAAAGATTGTTTTGCTAACGTATCAGCTTTCTCATTTTCCACGCATCCCAATATGGCTTGGTATCCAACAAAAGGTGACTGTTTTGGTTTGTAAAATATCATGTTATTTTAAAAATAGTTTTTTAATCAGAATATTATCTAATTTGCGATTTTTGATAGATAATAGCACAGAAAGTGAATCGGAGAATATAACGAACTTATTACAAGCGTGATTTGAAATGTAAGAAAGAGCTAAGTCAATGGTCGTGGCTTCAGCAGAAAATATAGATGCTTTGTCTGGAAGTCTCATTTTATTTGAAAAATTGTTTGAAAAAGTAGCACAACCAACACGGTCTCCGTCCTTCGACCCGCCGGTGTAAATGGATAAAATCATTGTGTTCTTCTAAACAAATTGGCTAACGCCTGAAAGATAGTATCAATGTTCAGTCATGTGGCAAATGCATTGAGAAAAAATAAGGGAGAGTAAATTATGTGTGAAATAAAAATTTCAACATACTGAATGTCGTTTGGAATCAAGTCTGACATATTTTTTAATGTCATACCCTGACCTGGTTGTACCGTCAAGGACTATCCTTACCTTTGTCACAGCTAGAGTTAACTCACTTCAGAGAAAATGATCACTGATTTGTTATAAGAGCTTTTTATTGCAAGAATATTGATTTTGGGGGGACATCACACTGGATAGTTACTCCATACAGATTTTCAACGTGTGTACTGTACTTGATAAATATATGACCAAGGGCCCTCACTGACATTTGCTAAACTACACATTTATATATTAGCCTAAAGAAAATCATATTGAGCTAATACTTTGTCTTCATTTATGTCTATAAAATATCCAAAATAATTTAGTCAAGTAAAGTATATTTGGCAATAAAGAACATGATGCGCTATGTGAAGCTTTGCTAAAGCAAAAGATGATGGTGGTTAGGTTCATCATGTATGTGGTGAATTTTTAGCGAGTCCACCGTAATTCTCTCCCATAAGGCCATCGTCCCCATATTACTTGGTAATTGGATTGCGGGGAATAATGCAAGATACAAGAGACTAACCGTTACTGTGTTTTTTCGTGCCCGATGTGAAGCACAGTGTACACTGTGTCTCGGTTTAACGTGTTATGCGAAAAACTGTCATGTTCATCATTTTAAACTAGCGTGAGTCCTATGTTTAAGGCACGTGAACATTTGATTATGGAACATTCAAAACAAAACATGAAATTTAAAACATACACAAGTTGAAACTGAATGAATATCAGGTCTATACCAAGTAATTGGGGTTTAAAATGTTTTACGGTGCCAAACAACTTACACTGGACATTTAATAAATATAAATGCGATGGTAAATTCATTAGTAAGGGTAAGCACGTAAAAACAGGAGTTTGATTAATCAGAGCTAAAAGTCAGAAAATGTCCAAAATTTTCGTATTGTGGCGTTAGTACTTGGCTTGTTTTGTACCAGCACATTATGTTTAGCCTTTGTTTGTAAACATATCACCTGTCATTAGAATAGTCTGCACGTACTAATGTGAACTGCAGGTTAAGTGAAAATGAGTGCTAGAATAAAATACATGTAATAAACGAAGACGGGATGGAAGAAGTAAATGTTGCTCTCATTTCATTCTTTTGTTTAGTTATCTACTGCCGCAATCATATGATTGCTGGGGCGGCTTATGGTGAAGAGACAGTATCCCATATAATTATGGACAAAAGCCATTAAGCTTCTTCACAACTAATTGGAACACCTTTAGGCGTAAAACAATCTGTTTGTTTCAGATTACCAACCTACCCTAATATAAGCCCCTACCATAGAACAATTTATTGATTGGGTTAGATATTTTTGTGTTTATTTTACTTCTTTTCCAATAATTAAATGTTTTTTTTTATTATATATAAAACGTGTTTAGTTTTGAAAGCATCCACTTCAAAACAATGATATTAGAGACATGTTTTAAATATTCATTCAGTTTTAGAATCTTCAAGTTTACCAAAAAAAAAAAAGTAATAACAAAAAATTAATTCGCTACCTACCTACCCTAACTTTTTTGGGTATGTAACCTGAAACAAACATATTTTTTTACGCCTTACTTCAATGGTTACTTTATTGCTTATGTTCTCAGGTGTCGGTCAGGTGACATCCATAGACGCGGACAGTGACACGGCTATTGGACACATATAGAATACTTCTAATTTTCCTTTGAAATTTATCATGGACAAAAACATTAAGCTCATTTACAACTAAGTGAAACACCATTGCTCCAATGGTTAACGTTATTGCTTATGTTCTCAGAAGTCAGCCAGTTGATACCCATAGACGCGGACAGTGAAACTTTAATTATCCTCTAGTCACATTTATTGCTCCCTAGCGATTGCCCACTGTTTTCATTAAGTGCACGGTGTTTGTACAGTTATTGCTGTACGGCATACTACATCAGCGCCTCATATACGGACTTTTCTAAGAAACGTAGATTCATGTTTGAAAACTCGGACTAACGCACTCGTGGTTTAATTCCTAAGCATCAGAACTCCAAATCGCGATTATTGGCCGATAAACAACAATAAGTCGAAAACCATTTCTTAAATTAATAAATTTACAATAATTTAGCCAGTTATGCAACCATCTGCAAAATGAAGGTTACATTAATTGATTTACGTAGCTGATTCTGCCATTCTTTATATTTCATGCGTTATTATATCAATCGTATTTCTGTTAAGAAAATACAAGTTTAAACTCTCGTTATTTATTTTAGGAGCCTCTCTTGTTTCGTATGTGGACATAACTAAATATGATGTGTTGTCCTTTTCATTCCAGTGAAATACTTTTTAGTCAGTTAGCTTGTCTGCTTGTTAATGATTTATCCTTGTGGACTTGATGCTTATCGGTCTGCATGCTATATGGCCAAGCGGTCACTGGTCTACAAGAACCAATTCTGAAGGGACAAATTAATCTTATCTGATTGAACTACATGAATCATGTATGTGGTACATTTAAACATTGAACACAGTTTTTGATTTATGTTTATTTATATTTGCTTAGTTGTTATTTTTAATTAATTCATTACCACGATAAACATGTATCCTCATTTTTTTCATAATACGTGTAATTATCATTTAGAGCACAATACACTGAACAACAATTCTAACCCGACATTTACAACATTCGTGATAAAATGTTCCCAAAAATGGCACTCAACATGGACATATATGAGTATCATCCAATAAACATCGAACTGTAATAGTTTGCCGCATTCCATACACAATTTACATCTGAACCAAAGCAGTTTAAACAATATCAATTGAAAATTGAACATTAAAATACATTTTAGTTATTTAGGACATAGTTTCGGCATACGATCAAAAGGCGCACCCTAAGTAAAGCCCCCAAGCATACTAGTTTTTGTTCGTTACAGACTTCCAGGAGCTGTCCTTGAAACCAATCATCTTGTTGGTCTGCACTTCTACTATACGAATGTACGCCTAACTCTGTCAAAGCCATCTCCAATTCCTGCATGGTAAGATCACATTTCTAACCACTGGAGCTTAAGATTCTTTCGATGCATCAATTGCAAATTACCCCATTCGATTGTCGACACTTAATCATCCAATTCAGATTTGTCCTAAAACTGTTATTTATAATTATGGTTTGTGTAGATTAATCGTGTAAGTTGTTCATGGTATCATGGTTTCTGTTAAACTGAACTAGCTTTGAAACATGATGACCAAAGTTTTCCTTTTTTCGTATTTACATTGACATATAGGACACATACGTCTACATTTAACCAATATAATGACATAAATAATAGCAATTACAAATCTTTACTATATTGTATGTAAGAAATGATAAATATGCAAAAACAAACCTGTGAAAATAAAACATGAATTGAATCGAAATATTCAACTAAATGATGTTTGAAATCAAATTCGAATCGATGTATGGCTAGATCGTTGCAATTCTAGTAGCCACACTTGTTTATGTACCATAATGTTGATTTTTGACCTCACGTTTACAACTACTCGTTGGTCTTGCACATGTTTTCAAGCATTAGTGATCCAAAAGACAGAAGCTGATATAGATCTCAGCGATCAATTTCTTTGACATTAAGTTTATAAGTTCACCATTTAGTTGATGTACGATAACTGTAAGGTGCAAATATATATAATACAAGAAACTAATCAATATTGTCAACGTTGCCATTGAGATGTATATTGTTTCCGGATAATTACAGCGAGAATAAGCATGCGGATATACCTTGTCTGAATATTTCAATCTAAAGCTTCCCATGTGACACAAACCACATAACAACGTTTAATTACGCTGTTGGAAGTCATTACAGGGGCTTTCTGTCATGAAGACATTGGGCCACTGTGCTACATCTGAAATGTCAAAGGTGTTATTATCCAGACTTACCGAGTCTGGTGGAAAGTTCACTTGACTTAAAGGCCCATCGGGATATTAGGCGTACAGCCTTCTTTAAGCATTCAACTGCCAATCTGTTAGAAGAAGCCTGTTGAACCCGTTGAAAGCTTTGCCAAGTGTATTGTGTGTTATGTTTTAGTTCGCTTGTCTTTTTGGAGCATAGTGCTGTTCAGTCTCATGCCCTGAATAATAGTTTTCCAGGTTATAACACATAGTACAACACCAGAGAATAGACTGTATAGGAGATATAAAGCTGGCCAATTTACATACAGTGGGTAAATATTACTCGATTCATTTGAGATTAATACTCGATTCATTGGAAATTTATTAAAGGAAATATGTAGTGTTTACTACAATTGCTGCATCTTAGATTTTGCTATATTTTACACAACACATGCTTCTGCACATATACTCTACAGTTCGACGTTGCAAACATTTATGTTAACAGTTTGTTCTTTGCACCTGCATGCAAAGTTGTGCTTGTTTTGATGAAATACCATACATGGAATTGCCTTAATCAGGAATGTACGAATGGGATAATTTGCTATGGCACTAACTCTACAAACTCCACAAAAGACATTGTTTTAGTTTTGTAAATCCTGTTATATTGATTTTGTCTTGATGTATGGTTTGTAACTCAGTTGTTAGAAATTTAAGTGGAGCCACAAGCAACCATGAATTTGGCAGTGCGTGATCTTGTACTTCTATATAATTATAGAGGGCATCAAATAATACCACCCTACACGACGACCTGTCGATACATTGTCACAGATCGCGCTGGCGATATAAAATGTATAATCAGATTGAACATGGAATCGTTAAAACGCATGATTGGTAACAACGTATTCGTTCATTATTTCCTCGGCACAAACAATCCGATGATTGGTCGTAAAAGAAATTGTGACACTTACATAAGAACGATAATTGTCCCACAAACACGTTGCTCTGCTTTCATTCAGAAAGGACATGTCCCACATATTGTCTGGTTTAATTGTTAATGGAGTGTGTTGGCATTTTATTAAGGAGTCATTGGAATTCTGGAAAGTAGAAGCGTTTTGGGATTGCTAATATTCACTCTAAAATCCCACTACAACCACACATCGGGCATGCTTTGAAATCTTAAACAGACAAGCGAAATTAATTAAATTATAGAACTAGTAGCTGTGATATTGTAAATGTGTGTGGCGATGAACATTTCTTCTAATTAACTTAGGCAAACTTAAACTGAAAGCAAATAAAGCGACAAAGGCTATACTGGAATCCAAACATCGGACGCTAAGAATCAAGAAAGTGCAATTCAAACCCAGAATGAAATAGATTTTGTTCAGCTGCAATTTGTTAGTTACTGAAATTTTGTTTGTTTATGTTAAGCACATTTGTGTCCCGTTGATCTCCCATATCTGCAGGGAACTGATCATACTGATCTTTTTAACCTTGTAAACACTGTAGATTATAAATTGCTATGAAGTTGTCATCAAAGAATTTACAAACATATCTTTCCCACTGACACCTACGTATGAGATTTTTAACAAATAACCCAAGTCAGCATTGACACTAATTCGGCTTATTAGTAAGTGAAACAAGAAACTGGACACTGTTAAGGTAATTGTTGGAGTATTTGCCAAATCCAACTTACCTATTATTGGTACCAAAATATAGCTTCATGATTATTCTGTTCACAAACGTTATTACTTGCAATTTTGGCATCTTATTGTCTAAATTAAGCGGTTTAAAACGTTTGACTTAAAAGTGAACACAGAAATAGGTTGCAACACGAAATTCCAAAGCGTTAAAGTTAAAACGTAATAGTTTATTTTCTGTGAGTTAGTAATCTTGAACTTAAGTATAACAGCTAGGAACCAATACGTTTTGTTAGCTTTTAATGTTTTAGCTTTTCGTTAACATAGTGCCTTTCCAAAATTCTGCTTCTTGTTTGTTCGTCCAAATTGATTGCATGATTTACTTAATTACTTACTTAATCCTCTTCGCTCCCGGTGGAGCATAAGGCATCAACAAGCTTCTTTCATCCGTCGCGGCAGTGGGCTTGGCAGCTTATCTCATTGAATGTCCTGCCCATGGCCTTTGTTTCCTCTTCAACCGTTCTCCTCCAAGCGCCAATAGGTCTATCCCTGGACCGCTTTCCCCTCATCCTTACAGGTGGGAGTCTCTTCTTGTGCATCCGTAGGACGTGCCCCAGCCACCTCCATCGCCTCTTCTTGACTTCTTCCACGATGTTGTTGATCCCTGTGCACATCTGGACTTCCATATTCGTTACATGTTGCCCCCACCTGACCCGGAGGATACGTCGGAGGCAGCGACCCTCAAAACCGCGGAGTCTGCTTTCAATCCTCTTGTTCATCCACCATGTCTCAGCAGCGTACAGAAACACGGTCCGCACGTTGGACTTAAACAGTCGCAGCTTTATCTTCGGTTGGAGGCTTGTCGATTTCCAGATGTTCCTTAGTCTGTTAAAAACTTGAGCTGCCAGAGCAATCCTGGTGGAGATGTTCTTTGTGATGTTACTGTCGGCTGAGATGTAACTGCCGACGTACTTAAAGTGCTCCACCTCTTGTAGCTCAGTCTCGCGCACCTTCACCTTAGCCGTCTTCTTCGTGTTCACCCTAAGTACTTTCGTCTTGTTGGGATGTATCTTGAGTCCGACGCTTCTGGCTGCTCGATCTACCCTATCTGTTTTCTCCAGGATATCCTGGTGTGTATGAGACAGTAGTGCGATGTCGTCGGCAAAGTCGAGTCTTCAAGCCGATCCGTGAGTCCCCAGAGGAGGCCTCGTGGTCGATCTGCCGTATCTCTTCTCATCACCCAGTCCATGACGACCAGGAAGATGACCGGGGAGATCACGCAACCCTGCCTGACGCGAGTCTTCACGTGGAACCACTCACTCTGTTGGCTCTCATATCTCACACAGCACTGGTTCTCGGTGCAGCAGTCCATCATGTAGTTGGAGGATCGGTATGCTGCGAGAATCTTCAATAGGGTGGGGTGGTGTATGCTGTCAAAGGCCTTCTCGAAGTCAATGAAATTGACATAACGAGAAGAGTTCCACTCCGGTGACTGCTCTACCATGGTCCGCAGCGTGAAGATCTGGTCTATACAGCCTATGACATCACGGAATCCTGCCTGTTCGTCTCTCAGGACTCGGTCAATGGCTCGTCTGATACGCAGCATCATCCTGCAGAGCACCTTGTAGGACACAGCGAGTATGTTGATCCCTCTCCAGTTGTTGCAGACTAGCTGATCCCCTTTCTTCGGCAGCTTCATTAGTACACCTCTCTTCCATGGGGTTGGTATCTTCTCTCCGTTCCACACTTTGTTGAAAAGTGCTGAGAAGCTCCTGGCAGAAGAATGTAGGGTCTGCTTTCAGCATGTCGGAGGTGACTCTGTCTTCGCAGGGAGCTCGGTTACCCTTCGTCTCCTTAATGGCTGTCTCGATCTCATGAGGTGTGATGGGACCATGATATATCTCGATATGGAAACCCATATCTTCTATTTCGGCTTCAATCTCAGGGTCTGGTATGTTCAGCGTCTCCCTAAAATGCTCTTCCCACCTTCTTAGTTGATCTTCAAGCTTCATCAGCACATTTCCGTTCTTGTCTTTCACTGCTGTGCTCCTGTTGTTGAACACACCTGTGAGCGCCCTTGTGATCTTGTACACTGTGCGAAGGTCTCCGTGGTCTGCAGCTGTCTGTGCTTTCTTGGCCATGTCTTCGGTGTTCTTTCGCTTGTCTCTTCGAAGTCTCCTCTTTGTTACTCTATTCTTCGTACTGTATCTATCTTTAGCTTCCTCCGTTGCTCCTCGCTCCCTATCAGTGTTTGGTGTTTGGTAGCCCTTCTCTCTTCTACAAGTATCTAACTTGCATAGGAAATCCTTTATTTCCTTTCTCGCTTAGCCGAGCACTTCTTTACTTGTATCGAGGAATGCCTCGTGTGACTGATCACAAAGGTTGTTTATGTCATCTGGTGTGTTCTCAAGAGCAAGATACCTGTTGTTAAGTTCCACAACGTACTGTTGCTTTTTTTACGTCACGGTCCTTTAGCTTGTTCGAGTTGAAGAGTGGCTCGCTCTTGATCTCCTTCATACTTCTTAGCTTGAGTTGCATCTTGCCCAGCACTGGATGATGGTCGTAGTGAGCGTCAGCGCCTCTCAGGACTCTGACAGCTCTCAGGGATCTTCTCCACTTCTGGTTAATGGCTACGTGATCGATCTGGTTACTGGTTCTGCCATCCGGTGATACCCATGACTGCTTGTGGATGTTCTTGTGCTGGAAAAGAATACCGCCAATGGCCAAGCCATTTTCCTGACAAAAATCTACAAACCTCTGACAATTATCGTTGCGGTCTCCGGTACCTTCTCTTCCCATGCGGCGGTCATATCCATTGTTGTCAGAGCCAACTTTAGCGTTGAAGTCGCCGATCACTAGCAGGATGTCGTGCTGTGGTGTCTTGTCAACTTGTTTCTGGAGGTGGCTGTAGAAGGTCTTTCTTTTCCTCTGATGCTTGTTCTGTCGGTGCCTAGCACTGGATGATAGAGATTTTGACAAACTTGGAGAAGAACCTAGCTCTTATGATCCGAGATTTTACGTGTTTCCCAACCTTCTAGACTCTTCTTTGCAGCTATATTCATGATTTAGATTGTATGATTTAAAGTCGTTCAATTATGTAAGAGTGCAATAACAATCGTGTGTGAGAGTGTTAATTGTTTTCGCTTACAAGGTATTAGCAAAAACTATGTCATTTGCAGGGAAACCAGGACATGAGACACGTTTTTGTCGGGTAAGGAAATATTGAGAAGTCTTTTGTGTCTTGTGTGATTTGTAATATGCTTCTTCAAACTATACTTGTCTGGCCATCTGTGGACATGTCATAATGTAGTTGGTCTCAGCATTGGTTGTCAAACCAGAACACACATTGACGAAGCAGTATCAACAGTTCGTGGGGGGTAAAGTGATGTATATCCTAGAGAAATAATCGTTTTTGATTGCCAAACAAATGAATGTTATCGTAATTTGTATACCGCTGCACCGATTTTGTTGCCGCAATTGTTATTTGCAGTGTTACAAAAGTCAATAATGTAACTTATACTATCGGTCGGTAGCACCTCAATTTAAAATTGACTCTTAATATGTATTTATACAATTAAAAGAGGATGAACATTCAAAGTCTATATTAAACGGTCAGTGGTCAGACATTTCCACCTCTACCAACAATTTTACTAACAGTTCATATAATATTTCTATACGAATATATTACTTGCAATTTCCTAGGATATATTGAGAATTTGAATCAAGGTTTAATGTTACGCCCATACTTAACCATGTTATTTTATTTCCAATAATGTCACGTTGACACTTCGTTAAAATGAAAAATGGCAGCAGAGTGAAATAGATTTGTTTTACCACCTTATCTTAAATTTCTACACTCTTTGAATCTCAATATTGGTATTTATTTTGTTACTTCCAAATGCGAAAAATCCGCAAAAGAAATAGCATATATTCGATATAGGTGGATAGTATACACAATATACTTTATGGATATGGCATACATATTTTGTGTTTTCAATCAATTATTGGTTTATCAATTATCGTCTTCTATAAATAATAGTTTAAATTAAATGCGCTTATAATACAATGGGACGTTTTACAAGCGTAACTAAAAAAAAATATATGTAATTTAATATTTGAAATTTAAACAGATAGCTTAAACGGATGAGTGCATCGATACGATACGATACGATATATTTATTGCATTAAAACATTATACAATGCTTATTGCAAACATAACAAATGTAAATGGACAAAGTACAGAAAACATTTTATGGAGCAGCAATATTCAAAAACAGATCATCATTGGTTAAACAAGTAAATAATTATAATTATTAGTTACATATCAAATTAACAATACAAAGTAATCTACATATTGATTTAACAAAAGTCATTTTGTAGATAACGTCCACATGTTAGAATGCGTTCATATTTAATAGGAGAATATAAGATCTCACAGAAACTGAAATTAATAACCACAAAAACAATCACATAGAAGAACATTTCAGGAGAATCGTATATGACAAAGGTATTGAGTCTCGACATGAAGGCATGTATCCAGATATTCAAATAAGCACTGAACGACTATGACAAACATGTGTTATCGTTATGTAACCTTAGGTCAGAACATCAGTTAGGAATACACGATATTATTCCATAGAATCCATACAACGAACTCCGTATTTTTAAAATGTAAATAAAAGGTCTGCCAAAACATATTAATTTCCGTGTATGAGATATTTTAGAAGATGATGAAATGTTATACTTGCTTGTTTACATTATTGTAGACACTCTTTCTGTCAGAGAAGACGGGTTTGTCATGAAGATGTTGTACATGATTATATTTTGAAGTGTTATTTCTATACCAATAATTTCTTCAATTAATTGTTTGTTGGTCAATGTTATACTACGAGTATATAACATTAAGATTAGAATGTAATTTTTCCTTTAAATTATAACACTTTTTGTTCGGTTTTATAAATGTTTTAGTTCGTACTTAGCATTTTTTGGTTTGAGCTGAGATGTTTGTTGCATAATCTGAGCGGAACATTTTAGCCATTTGAAACTCTGCTAATGCAAAAATACAATTAGAGTTAGGTTCGTCGTGTATGTGTTTATTTTTCATCTTCCAGAATTTTCGCCCATATGGCCATTGTCCACAAAAATACTAGTTAAGAAGATTGTTGTTTGACCGCGTAGTATCTTAGTCCTCAAAAGGGATTTGACTTTATTGAAGATAGATAGATAGATGTGCAGTATACTAGGTGATTCACACTGGGCACCTTAAGAACCAGGATCGACCCTAGAACGGATCGTTTTCTGTATCTGTCATTATCCCCCGTAACCCACATCGGTTTAACAACTGTATTAACTGCGTATGGAACGTTTATACAACTATAACATCAGGCGATATTTTGGTGTCCCAATATTTAGGGAAAACTAACGATTCAACTTTTAAATGTGCCCCAATGTTATATTTAGGGGCATGACAACTAACTAATTTTCCAAAAATAAGTGTGTCCCAATGTTAAGGGTGTCCATATACTTGGGATAATTACGGTAATCATAAATATGTTTATGTAACTTTGTATCGGTCGGCGAAATATTATTAGGGAAATCTCTGACAATTTTCGTTTTGTTGCGCCTGATCTTTGCTGTATACTAGCAATTAAATTATGTTTAGCCTTTCTTTGTAAAAACAACACCTGTCATTAAAATAGTCTGCACAGAGGTGAACTACAGGTTAAGTGAAAATTAATGCTATAATAAAATACTGGTAATAAAAGAAGACGGCATGGAAGAAGTAAATGTTGCTTTAAATGCTGTCATTTCATTCTTTTGTTAGTTATCTACTGCCGCAATCATATGATTGCTGCCGCAATGGTGACGAGAGAATATGATATATATCTTGGACAAAAGCCGTTAAGCTTATTCACAACTAATTGACACACCTTCACTTAATGGTTTACTTTATTGCTTTAGTTCTGGAGATTCAGTCAGCAGTCACCCATAGACTCGGATAGTGCTGTCGTAATAGTTCTGATTTTCCTTCGACACGTGAGGGACACATTTATTGCTCCCTAGCTATTGCCCACTTCTTTCATGAAGTGCATGGGCTTTATAGACCATTGCAGTGAGACTTCTTCCATCAGCACCAAGATTATGTACGGACTTTTGTAAGAAACAGAGATTCATGTATGCCTTATTAAAATTAAGAAGTTACAGAAATGGGAAATATTCCGTTCGACAGAAGGAAATATTTATTTATTATACCGCTTATTGACGCCTCATCACGTTGGCCTTTTTTCGAACACCACACTGGCATACTGTAGTGCACGATAATTCAATCTTAAACTGCGTGTACCGTACACATGTAGCGACCGCTATCGAATAGTATAATTGAATTTACGGATATTGGGGCACTGGTAATGTTGTTTACTGTGTACCTAATGAAGTGTATTTGTTCCTGAGTTCACATAAGCGTTTAAAGCTGCTATTAAGAATGACCAATAGGTCTGTATGTAGTCATCAGTTATAAGTACTAATATAGCTTATAGTACTCTGCGTACAATGCTGGTTTAATTTCGCATATCTACGCGCATTTCTGATATTACCAATATTCTGTTCTCAATTTACACAGAACAAATAATAATATCTTCACAAACATTTTGAAATCAAGAACACGAAAACACAATATAACGTTTGTTTGTCAATTTACATTATAACATGATACTCGCTAAATGTCTGTAGGCAAAGAACAAAATTATCGTTGTTTAACTACCCAATAAACAACGCAAAAAGAAGCACCGATTCTGAGCAGAGCTTAGTAAAAAGTAGTTCCAATTACAACTGCAATACTTATTATATATGTCAAATCATGTTAGAATCGAAATAATATTTGCATTATCGTTCTTTATCGGCCAATAAACAACACCTTGTCGTACTGATGCATGGCTATTAACAACACGGGCTTACGCACGCGTGGTTTAATTCCTACGCATCATAACTTTAAATGGTTGTTTATTGGCCGATAAACAACGATAAATCGAAACTTATTTCTTAAATTTATAATAGATGCCAGTTATGCAACCATCTGCAAAATGAATGTTACATTAATTGACTTACGTAGCTGATTCTACCAATCTTCATATTTCATGCGTATTTATATCAATCGTATTTCTGTTAAGGAAATACCAGTTTAAACCGTCTTTATTCAGTTAAGGAGCCTCTCTTGTTCCACATGTGGACATGACTAAATATGATGAGTTATCCTTTTCATTCCAGTGAATTAATTTTTAGTCAGTCAGCTTGTCCGCTTGTGAATGATTTGTCCTTGTGGACTAATTGATGCTTATCTGTCTGCATGCTAAATGACCAAGATGTCACTGGTCTATAAGAATCAATTGTAAAGGGAAAAATAATCTGATCTGAGTTAACTACATGTATCATGTATGTGCTACATTTTAACATTGAACAAAGTTATTGATTTATGTGTTATTTATATTTACTAAGTTGTTATTTTTAATTAATTCATTACATAAATATACATATATCCTCATTGTTTTCCTAATGCATGTAATTATCATTTAGAGAACAGTACACTGAACAGCAGATCTTAGCGGACATTAGCAACATTCGTAATGAAATGTTCCAAAAATGGAATTCACCATGGAAATAATAATATATGAATTTCATCCAGTAAACATCGACCTGTAACGGTGTATAGCATTCTATACACAATCTACAGTGAAACCACAGAAGTTTAAACAATATCAATTGAAAATCAACATTTAAAATGCAGTTTAGTCATGGGTATTATTTTTTGTTATTTAGGACATGGTTTCGGTATTTGATCAAAAGGCGCACTCTATGTAAAGCCCCCAAGCATACTAGATTTTATTTGTAACAGACTTCCAGGATATGACCTTGAAACCAATCATCGCGATGGTCTGCACTTCTAAAGTGCGAGTGTACGCCTAACTGTGTGAAATCCATCTCCAATTCCTGCATGGTAAGATCACGGTTCTAGCCACTAGAACTTCACATATTCTTTGGATGCATCGATAAATAGATTGTATATAACCCGATTCGATTGTCGATACTTAATCAACCAATTTCGATTCGATTCTCTGTTATATCTTTATATATGATTTGCCCTTAAACTGTTAATTACAATAATGGTTTGTGTAGATTAATCCTATGAATTGTTGATGGTATTATGGTTTCTGTTAAAATGAACTAGTCCTGAAACATTATCAAAACAGTTTTCCAGTTTTCTTATTTATATCGATATATAGGACACATATGTTGACATTAACGAATACAACGACATAAAAATAACAATTAAAAAATCTTTACTGTATTGTAATTAGTTATGCATTATAAACATGCAAACAAGCCTGTAAAGAAAACAGTAAACGAATCGAAATATCCTTATTATTGATGTTTGAAATCGAACTAGAATTGAATCGATCTATGGCAAAATCGTTGCAGCTCTATTAGCCATACTGGTGTATGTGCCATAATGTTGATTTTGTGACCTCACGTTTACAACTACTGGTAGGTCTTGCACATGTTCTCAAGTATTAGTAATCAATCCTTCAGAAAGCTGATAAAACACTCAGCGTTCAATTACTCTGACTTTTATTTTATACGTTCACCATTTAGTTGCTGTACGATAACTTTAAGGTGCAAATATATATAATACAAGAAATTAATCAATACTGTCAACGTTGCCATTGAGATGTATATTGTTTCCTAATAATTACAACAAGAATAAGCATCCGGATAAACTTTGTCTGAATGCTTTAATTTAAAGGTTTCCCTTGTGACACAAACCACTCAATAACGTCTAATTACGCTGTTGGCAGTCATAACAGGGGCTTTCTGTCATTACGACATTGGCCCACTATGCTACATCTGAAATGTCAAAGGTGTCGTTATCCAGACCTACCGAGTCTGTTGAAAAGTTCACTTGACTTAAAGGCCCATCGGGATATTAGGCGTAGAGCCTTCTGTAAGTATTCAACTGCCAATCTGTAAGAAGACGCATGTTGAACTCATTGAAAGCTATGCCAAGTTTATGGTGTTTTGTGTGCTTTGTATTGGTTCGATTGTCTGTTTTGAGCGCAGTGTTATTTAGTCTCATGCCCTGAATAATAGCTCTTTAGTTTATAATATACAATACTAGACAATATGATAATATAAGACATATTTGAGGTATAAAGTTGTTCAATTTACATACAGTGGGTAAATATTACTCGATTCATTTGAGATTTATACTCGATTCATTCGTAATTTATGATAAGAAATATGTAGTGTTTACTACTATTGGTACATCTTAGAGTTGCTTATATTTCACATAACACATAAGGACCTCTACACATATACTCAGCAGTACAACGTTGGAAACCTTTCTGTGAACAGTGTGTTCTTTGTAATAATACCTGCATGTAAAGTTGTGCTTGTTTTGATGAAAAACAATAAATAGATTTTCCTTTATTCGGAATGTAGAAATGGGATAATTTGCTATGGCACTAACCCTACAAAAGATATTGTTTTAGTTTTGTGAAGCCTGCAATCTTAATCTTGTCTTGATGTATGGTTTGTAACTCAGAATTTTGCCGTGAGTGATCTGGTACTTGTATACAATTATAGAGGACAACACATAATACAACCCTATATGACGACCTATCTACACACTGACACTGATCGTGCTGGCGATATGAAACTGTATAATCAGATTGAAAATGGAATGGTTAAAACGTATGATTGGTAATAACGTATTCGTGCATTATTCCCGTGGCACAAACAATCCCGATGATTGGTCGTAAAGGAAATTGTGACACTGACATACGAACGATCATTGTCCTTCTAATATGTTGCTCTGTTTTCGTTCAGAAAGGACATTGACACATTTCCCGCATCTATATGGTTCTTTAGTTAATGGAGTGTAATGGAAGTTTATTAAGAAGTCTTTGACATTCTGGAACGTGAAAGCATTCGGGATTCTAATGTTTACTTATTAATTCCACTAAATCCACAAATGGACAAGTTTTAAAATCTTTAACAGACAAACGAAATTAATTAAATGCTATTAACTGTGATAGTTTACATGTGTATGGCGATGAACATTTCTTCTGATAAACTTACGGCTAAAGCAAATTAAACCATAAAGGATATAGTGGAATCAATGAGAAAAACATCGAACGCTACGAATGCAAGAAAGTGCTATCATTAAAACAATTAAATAGATTTCCTTCAGCTGCAATTTATTAGTTACTGAAGTTTTGTTCGCTTTTTTGTGAAGCACATTTGTGTCCCGTTTCTTTCCCATATCATGTAGAATATTTACTGGTCTTTAAAAACTTCTAAATACTGTAGATTACAGTTTGCTATAGTTTGCTATGTTGCTATGAAGTCTTTATTAAATAATTTACAAAAGATATCTGTCCCACTGACACTTACATTTTTTCAACAAATAACCCAAGTCAGCATTGACACAAATTTGACCATTTAAAGCTAAGTTTATTAACTAAAACAAGAAACTGAACACTTTTGCTAAGGTAATGTTTGGAGTATTTGGCAAGCGAAACCTATCCATTATTTGTACCCAAACATAGCTTCATGATTATTCTGTTCAGAAACGCTATTATTAAAGCTTTATTTTCTGAGAGTTAATAATATTGTATTTGTAAATCTATGTTTGCTTTAAAGCGGCAGTCCAAAAATATGTTAATAAAAATAAAACTTTGCAGAAATCGCTTCTAATGGATATCGTAGCGATCAAAATACAAAAAAAAATGCATTGAAATCGGTAAAACAATAACGTTTCGGTAACTTTTTATCGCATAGTTTCTGTATGCGATAGCAGGTGATGCCTCTGGAGTAAATCAGTATGTACATTATTGTCTATTCTGTTCGTACCAAGCGTTTTCGAACATAAAATGCCTTTCATAAATAAGCAACATTTTTCAGTCGAATGTATACCATTATCGTTCATTAGAACTATTGCGATGTATTGAATTAAATTCTATAGACTGCCGCTTTAAGTGTAAAATCTAGGAACCAATACGTTGTGTTGCTTTTAATTTTTGCCGTTAACATAGTGCTTTTCAACACTTCTGCTTCTTGTTTGTTCGTCCAAATTATGACAAGACGAATTTAATACCGATATCTTGTATGATTTAAAGTGGTTCCGCTCACAAGTGTTAACAAAAACTGTGTCAATTCTCAGCAATTAAATTTGCAGGGAAACCAGGACATGTGACAGCTTTTGTCGGGTAAGGAAATATTGAGAACTGTTTTGTGTATTCTGTGATTTTCAATCTGCTTCTTCAAACCATACTTGTCTTGTCCTGTTTGGAATTGTGATAATGTAGTTGGTCTCAGCATTGGTTGTCAAACCAGAACACGCATTGATGAAGCAGTATCAACAGTTTGTGGGAGGTAGAGTGGTGTACCTTAATACATCATAGAGAAATAATCGTTATTGATTGCCAAACGAATGAATGTTACCGTAATTTGGATACCGCTGCACCGATTTTGTTGCCGCAACAATTATTGGCAGTGATAAAAAGTCATGAATATAACATATACTATCGGTCGGTAGCACCCATATTTAAATTTGACTTCTAATATTTATTTATACAATTAAACGAAGATTAACATTAAAAGTCTATGGTAAGCCGTAAGAGGTCAGACATTTCGACCTCTACCAAACATTGTACTAACATTGCATATAATATTACTATACGAATATATTACTTGCTGTTTCCTGGGATATAATGATAATTTGAATCAGGGATTTATGTTATGCCCATACTTTAACATGTTACATTATTTGCTATAATGTCTCGTTGTCACTTCGTTAAAAAAAAAGAAAAATGTCAGGAGAGTGAACTAGATTTGTTATTCCACCGTATCTTAAATTTCTACACTCTTTGAATCTTAGAAAATATCAATATTAGTATTTATTTTTTTACTTCCAAACGCAAAAAATCCGCAAATAAATAGCATATATTCGATATAGGTGGAAAGTATACACAATATACTAAAATACATTTGTTTTATGGATATGGCATACATATTGTGTATTGTCTTGGTTTAGCAATTATCGTCTTATAGATATAATAATTTAAATTAAATGCGCTTGTATAACAGGGAGCCATTTTAAAAGCGTAAATACATAAAAATATATGTATTTAACATTTGAAATTTAAACAGACAGCTTGAACCGATGAGTGCATCGACATATTGATAAATATTTAACAGAAGTCATTTTGCAGATAACGTCTACATATTAGAATGCGGCCTTATTTAATAGGCGAATATAAGATCTCACAGAAACTGAAGTTAACAACCATAAAACAATCACACAGAACAACATTTCAGAAAAATCGTGTATGACAAAACGTATTGAGCCTCGACATGAAGACATGTATCCGGATATTCAAATAAGCACTGAATGTGTTTATTTTTCATCTTCCAGAATTTTCTCCCATACGGCCACTGTCCACAAAAGACTAGTTAAGAAGATTGTTGGTTGACAGCGTAGTGTCTATGTACTCGAAAGTGGTTTGACTTAATTGAAGATAGATTGATATATGTCCAATATGCTAGGTGATTCACAATGGGCACCTAAAGAACCAGGATCGACCCTAGAACGGATCGTTTCCTGTATGTTTCATTATCCCCCGTAACCCACATCGGTTTAACCACTGTATTTTCAAAAAATAAGTGTGTCCCAATATTTAGGATGTCCACATACTTTGGATAATTACGGTTATCATAAATATGTTTATGTAACGTTGTATTGGTTGGCGAAATATTATTAGGGAAATATCTGACCATATTCGTTTTGTTGCGCCGGTTCTTTGCTTCATACTAGCAATTAAATAATGTTCGGCCTTTCTTTGTATAAACATCACCTGTCATTAAAATAGTCTGCACAGAGATGAACTACAGGTAAAGTGAAAATTAGTGCTATAATAAAATACAGGTAATAATCGAAGAAGGTATGGAAGAAGTAAATGTTGCTTTAAATGCTGTCATTTTATTATTTTGTTTAGTTATCTACTGCCGCAATAATATGATTGCTGGGGCGGCCAATGGTGACGAGACAATATGAAATATATCTTGGACAAAAGACATTAAGCTCAGTCACAACTAATTGAAACAACTTTACTTTAATGGTTTACGTTATTGCTTAAGTTCTCGGGATATAGTCAGCAGTCACCCATAGACTCGGATAGTGCTGTCGTAATAGTTTTAATTTTCATTCAAACACGTGATAGACACGTGCTCCCTAGCTATTGCCCACTTCTTTCATAAACTGCACGGCCTTTATAGGGTCATTGCAGTGAGACTTCTTCGATCAGCACCAAGATTATGTACGGACGTTTGTAAGAAACAGAGATTCATGTATGCTTTACTAAAATTTAGAAGTCACAGAAATGGGAAATATTCCGTTCGACAGAAAGAGATATTTATTCATTATACCGCTTATTTTTCGACCACCACACTGGCATACTTCCGTGGACGATAATTCAATCTTAAACTGCGTGTACCGTACACGTATAGTGACAGCTTTCAATAATTGAATTTAAGGATATTGGGGCACTGGTAATGTTGTTTACTGTATACAAGTACCTCATGAAGTGTACTTGTCCCAATAGGTCTATATGTAGTCATCAGTTATGAGTTATAATACAGCTTATAGTACTCTGCGTACAATGCTGGTTTAATTTCGCATATCTAAACGCATATCTGATATAACCAAAATTCTGTTCTCAATTGACACAGAACAAATAATAATATATTCACAAACATTTTGAAATCAAGAACACGAAAACACCACATATAACGTTTGTTTGTCAATTTACATTATAACATGATACTCGCTAATTTTCTGTAGGCAAAGAACAAAATTATTGTTGTTTGACTACCCAATAAACAACGCATAAAGAAGCGCCGATTCTGAGCGGAGCTTAGTAAAAAGTAGTTCCAGTTACAACTGCAAAAATATATATCAAATCATGTTAGAATCGAAATAATATTCGCATTATCGTTGTTTATCGGCCAATAAGCAACACCTTGTCGTACTGATGCAAGGCTATTAACAACACGGGCTTACGCGCTCGTGGTTTAATTCCTACGAACTTTAAATCGTCCGATAAACAACGATAAATCGAAAATTATTTCTTAAATTTATAATAGATGCCAGTTATGCAACCATCTGCAAAATGACGGTTACATTAATTTACTTACGTAGCTGATTCTACCAATCTTTATATTTCATGCGTATTTATATCAATCGTATTCCTGTAAAGGAAATACCAGTTTAAACCGTCTTTTATTCATTTTAGGAGCCTCTCTTGTTTTACATGTGGACATAACTAAATATGATGAGTTATCCTTTTCATTCCAGTGAATTAATTTTTAGTCAGTCAGCTTGTCCGCTTGTGAAAATGATTTGTCCTTGTGGACTAATTGACGCTTATCTGTCTGCATGTTATATGGCCAAGCGGTCACTGGTCTATAACAACCAATTGTGAAGGAAAACAATAATCTTATCTGAGTTAACTACATGTATCCTGTATGTGCTACATTTTAACATTGAACAAAGTTATTGATTTATGTGTTATTTATAATGACTTAGTTTTTATTTTTAATTAATTCATTATATAAATATACATATATTGTCATTGTTTTCGTAATACATGTAATTATCATTTAGAGAACAATACATGGAACAGCAGTTCTTACCCGACATTTGCAACATTCGTAATGAAATGTTCCAAACATGGCATTCACAATGTTCAATGAAACCAAAGAAGTTTTAAGAATATCAATTGAAAATCAACATATAAATGCATTTTAGTCACAGGTATTATTTTTTGTTGTTTAGGACACGGTTTCGGCATTTGATCAAAAGGCGCACTCTATGTAAAGCCCCCAAGCATACTAGATTTTATTTGTAACAGACTTCCAGGATATGACATTGAAACCAATCATCGCGATGGTCTGTACTTCTAAAGTGCGAGTGTACGCCTAACTGTGTGAAATCCATCTCCAATTCCTGCATGGTAAGATCATGGTTCTAGCCACTAGAACTTCACATATTCTTTGGATGCATCGATAAATAGATTATAAATAACCCGATTAGATTGTCGATACTAAATCAACCAATTTCGATTCGATTCTCTGTTATATCTTTATATATGATTTGCCCTTAAACTGTTAATTACAATAATGGTTTGTGTAGATTAATCCTGTAAATTGTTCATGGTATCATGGTTTCTGTTAAATTGAACTAGTTCAATTATCAAACTGTTTTTCCAATTTTCTTATATATATCGATATATAGGACATATACGTTGACATTAACAAATACAATGACATAAAAATAACATTAAAAAATCTTAAATGTATTGTAATTAGTTATGCCTTATACACATGCAAACAAGCCTGTAAAAGAAAACATGAAACGAATCGAAATATCCAAATTATTGATGTTTGAAATCGAAATCGAATTGAATCGATCTATGTCAAAATCGTTGCAGCTCTATTAACCATACTGGTTTATGCGCCATAATGTAGATTTTTTGACCTCACGTTTACAACTACTGGTAGGTCTTGCACATGTTATCAAGCATTAGTAATCAATCCTTCAGAAAGCTGATAAAAAATATTTATACGTTCACCATTTAGTTGTTGTACGATAACATTAAGGTAAAATATATATAATACAAGAAAGTAATCAATACTTTCAACGTTGCCATTGAGATGTGTATTGTTTCCTAATAATTACAGTGAGAATAACCATCCGGATAAACTTCGTCTGAATGCTTCAATTTAAAGGTTCTCCTTGTGACACAAACCACTCAACAATGTGTAATTTCGCTGTTGGAAGTCATAACAGGGGCTTTCTGTCATTACGACATTGGCCCACTGTCCTACATCTGAAATGTCAAAGGTGTCGTTATCCAGACCTACCGAGTCTGTTAGAAAGTTCAGTTGACTTAAAGGCCCATCGGGGTATTAGGCGTACAGCCTTCTTTAAGCATTCAACTGCCAATCCATCAAAAGAAGCATGTTGAACTCGTTGAAAGCTATGCCAAGTGTATAGTGTTTCGTGTGTTATGTTTTGGCTCGCTTATCCAGATGTACCGAGTGTCTTGGAATGTTCACTAGATTTAAAGGCCCATCGGGATATTAGACATGCATCCTGCATAAAGCGCATTCAACTGCCAATCTGTCAAAAGCATGTTGAACTCGTTTAAAGCTTTACCATGTTTGTTGTGTTTTGTGTGTTATGTTTTTTTCGCTTGTCTATTTTTAGCGCAGCGTTTTTTAGTCTCATGTCGTAAATAAAGGACCGCGAGTTTTTCAGCTACCATACAGTACAGTAGCAAACAAAATAAAGACGTATTGGAAATATAAAGCAACTGGAAAATTAGTATTCAGTGAGTAAAATATAACTAGATTCATTTGACAATAATACTAGTACTCGATTCCTTTGAAATGTATTAAAGGAAATATTGTTGCGTTCCGAGCTGTAATTCCAGCTACTGTTATACTACTAGTTTGGTGGGGTGTAACCCCCAATAATAAACAGACAATTTTCCAATATTCGTAGATTTATACAAATACAACGTTCAATAAATTCCAAATGCGTTACAATGAAACAAATTGTCAACCTTCGAAGTCTTAATTGTTCTAATAATAATGGCACAAATGCAGCGAAACAGTTTTAACAAACAATATGTGAGAATGTCGTAAACTTCAAATTAAGTTATCAAATGAACACACTGCGAGTCACCTTATATTATTCTATCTTAAACACAATAAATACTTCTTATAATTAATGTTATTCTATACTGTATAAGCTAAGTTTTTTTACTTTAAACGTATGAAATTTATTTACTTCGAAATACGAAGGAGTCGCTCTTAAGATGACAATGTTGCAGACAGATTCTGACCAAAAAATCGGCCCTTTATATAGTAAGAGCTTTCGGTCGACCCAGAACAAGGTCGAACGACCAAAAACACGGTCGAACGAACGCTCACGACCACCGATATGGTTCGGGTCGACCCAAAGAATTGTCGACCGAACGCGCACGACCACAGATACTGGTCGGTCGACCATGAATTTGGTACGATTATTCTACAGTTCCTAGGCAGCACAGGAAGCAATATGGCGGACAATGAACTTTGCAATTTCAGCAACAAAATGTTTAAAGATAAAATGAGCCATGTAAGGCAACCTGTGACTTAAATGAATAGGAAAAACATGGATTATAATACTAAGAAACGATTATGTTTCGTAAGTACACAAGATACTAAAGTGCGGAAATGAATGGTGACTCGTGACATTACAAAACTGCTCCTAAAAAGAAACACACAAAATCTAACACGTTCACTTGAATTATTATATGGATAAAACCTGACAATAACAGGAGCTTGGGGATATGGATACTCGCAATGGATATATATGAAAATAAATGCTGTTATAAATTACACAAGGGCTAAACGAAGTCCATTTGTAAGTTGTTTCAGTAGCAATCAACAAATGCAAGAAGACATGTTAAGTGTTTAAATAAAATCACTACCCCTGGTACCGGATTGTATCATTATGTAGTGTTTACTACTATTGGTACATCTTAGAGTTTCTTATGTATTACATAACACGTACGGGCATCTACACATATACTCAGCAGTTCGACTTTGGAAATCTTTCTGTTAACAGTGTGATCGTTGCAAGAGTACCTGCATCTAAATTTGTACTTGTTTTGATGAAAAACAATAAATGGATTTGCCTTAATCAGGAATGTACAAATGGGATAATTTGCTATGGCATTAACTCTACAAAAGATATTGTTTTAGTTTTGTGAAGGCTGTTATCTTAATCATGTCTTGATGTATGGTTTGTACCTCAGTTGTTAGAAATTGATGTATGTCTTGATGTATGGTTTGTACCGCAGTTGTTAGAAATTGATGTATGTCTTGATGTATGGTTTGTACCTCAGTTGTTAGAAATTGATGTATGTCTTGATGTATGGTTTGTACCTCAGTTGTTAGAAATTGATGTATGTCTTGATGTATGGTTTGTACCTCAGTTGTTAGAAATTGATGTATGTCTTGATGTATGGTTTGTACCGCAGTTGTTAGAAATTGATGTATGTCTTGATGTATGGTTTGTACCGCAGTTGATAGAAATTGATGTATGTCTTGATGTATGGTTTGTACCTCAGTTGTTAGAAATTGATGTATGTCTTGATGTATGGTTTGTACCTCAGTTGTTAGAAATTGATGTATGTCTTGATGTATGGTTTGTACCTCAGTTGTTAGAAATTGATGTATGTCTTGATGTATGGTTTGTACCTCAGTTGTTAGAAATTGATGTATCTCTTTATGTATGGTTTGTACCTCAGTTGTTAGAAATTGATGTATGTCTTGATGTATGGTTTGTACCTCAGTATGTCTTGATGTATGGTTTGTACCTCAGTTGTTAGAAATTGATGTATGTCTTGATGTATGGTTTGTACCTCAGTTGTTAGAAATTGATGTATGTCTTGATGTATGGTTTGTACCTCAGTTGTTAGAAATTGATGTATGTCTTGATGTATGGTTTGTACCTCAGTTGTTAGAAATTGATGTATGTCTTGATGTATGGTTTGTACCTCAGTTGTTAGAAATTGATGTATGTCTTGATGTATGGTTTGTACCTCAGTTGTTAGAAATTGATGTATGTCTTGATGTATGGTTTGTACCTCAGTTGTTAGAAATTGATGTATGTCTTGATGTATGGTTTGTACCTCAGTTGTTAGAAATTGATGTATGTCTTGATGTATGGTTTGTACCTCAGTTGTTAGAAATTTAAGTGGAGTGGCAAGCAACCATGAATTTGGCCGTGAGTGATTTTGTATTTCTATACAATTATAGAGGACAACAAATAATACAACACTACATGACGACCTATCGACACATTGACACAGATCGCGCTGGCGATATGAAACTGTATAATCAGATTGATCATCGAATCGTTAAAACGCATGATTGGTAACAACGTATTGGTGCATTATTCCCGTGGCACAAACAATCCAGATGATTGGTCGTAAAGGAAATTGTGACACTGGCATTTGAACGATCAATGTCCCCCAAATATGTTGCTCTGCTTTCGTTCAGAAAGGACAATGACACATGTCCCACATACTGTCTGGTTAAATTGTTAATGGAGTTTGTTGGAATTTTATGAAGGAGTCATAGAAATTCTGGAAAGTGGGAGCATTCGGGATTGCTAATGTTCACTGATAAATCCCACTAAAAGCACACATTGGACATGCTTTGAAATCTTTAACAGACAAAAGAAATTAATTAAATAGTGCTTGTAACTGTGGTATTTTTCATGTGTATGGCGATCAACATTTCTTCTAACAAACTTACGCCTAAAGCAAATTAAGCCATGAAGGACATAGTGGAATAAATGAAACAAACATCGAACGCTAAGAATTCAAGAAAATGCAAAACGCAAAAAGTGAAATAAATTTGTTTCAGCTGCAATTTGTTAGTAACTGAAGATTTGCTCGTTTATGTGAAGCACATTTGTGTCCGATTGCGTTTCCATATCATATAGAATACTGGTCTTTTAAAACTTTTAAATATTGTAGAATGAAGTTTGCTGTGCATTTTGTATCAACGTATTTACAAATATACCTTTCCTACTGACACTTACATATGAGATTTTAAACAAATAACCCGTCACCGAAATGAGAATTGACACAAATGTGACCATTTAAAGCTAAGTATATTAATTAAAACAAGAAACTGGACACTTTCGCTGAGGTAAGTCAAGACGATCCATTATTGGAACCAAAATATAGCTTCATGATTATTCTGTTCAGAAACGCTATTACTTGCAGTTTTGATGTCTTTTAGTCGACATGAAGCAGGTAAAATCATTTGCCTTAAAAGTAAAACACACAGAAAGGTTGCAACAGGAACATTTAAAGCTTAACACGTAACGGGCTATTTTATGTGAGTTAGTAACGTGAATGTGTTTATCTTTGTTTGCTTTAAGTGCAAAGCTGGGAACCAATACGTTTTGTTTGCTTTTAACTTGTGTCCTTAACATAGTGCCTTTCGACAATTCTGCTTCTTGTTTGTTCGTCCAAATAATAACAAAACGAATTTCAAGCCGATTTTCGGTATGATATAAAGTGGTTAAATTATATAAGAGTGCAGTAACAATCGTGTCTGACAGAGATTATTATTTCCGCTCACAAGGTATTAACAAAAACTGTGTCAACGCTCAGCAATTAAATGTGCAGGGAAACCAGGACATGTGACAGTTTATGTCGGGTAAGGACATAATGATAACTCTTTTGTGTCTGGTGTGATTTGTAATCTGCTTCTTTAAACCATACTTGTCTTGTCATCTTTGGACATGTCGTAATGTAGTTGTCCTCAGCATTGGTTGTTCGTGGTAGGTAGAGTGGTGAACCTTAATTCATCCTAGAGAAATACTCGTTATTGACTGGCAAGCGAATGAATGTTATCGTAATTGGGATACCGCTGCACCGATTCTGTTGCCGCCATAATTATTGACAGTGATACATCAGTAAGGATTATATCATGCAAACGGTCGGCAGCACCTATATTTATATGTGTGTACCAACGGTAATATTAATTATACAATTAAACGAAGATGAACATACAAAGTGAGCGGTCAGAAATTTCCACCTATACCAAACATTTTACTAACATGTCATAAAGTATTCATATGCTAATATATTACTTGCTGTTTCCTGGGATATTCTGGGTATTTGAATCAGGCATTTATGTTAAATTTCGCCTTTCTTAACCTCGTTATTTTATTTGCGATAATGTCTCATTGTCACTTCAATAAACTAAGAAATGGCACGACGGTGAAATATGTTTTTGATAAAGCCTTATCTTACATTTTTACAATCTTTGATCTTTGAAAATATTTGTATTTGTATTTATTTAGTTACTAACAAATGCGAAACATTCAGAAATAACATATATTCGATATAGGTGGAAAGTATACACAGTTAACTGAAATATATTTGCTTGATCGATAACGCATATATATTTTAATTATTTCTGTATTGCCATTCAATTCTTGGTTTAGCAATTATCGTCTTCCAGAAATAATAGATTAAATAAAAATTGCTTACATATAATCCAATAAGCGGTTTTACAAGCGTAAATATATAGAGATAACAATGCTTGCATAAAATATATAAAATTAAAAAATATAGATAACACCGATGAGTCCATCGAAATCCGCTAAGACTGATAAATATTTAACGAGTCATATTGTTACGGAATCCGGTTAGTGTCATATGGAATATCGCGAATCGAAAATCCGGCGAGGGCGAAACACGAGAATTGCGCGAAACACGAAGCAAGACACGATATTCCCCTGAGACACGAAGCGAGACACGATATCGTAACACGAGATCTCGCACTGTCGCAGTATCCCATACCACAAAATCTCGCTGCAAAATATCGTGTTTCGTTTCGCGTGGGGCCGGATTATCGTGTCTCGCTTCGTATCTCACGGTAAAATATCGTGCCTCGCTTTATGTCTCGTGCAATTCTTGTGCCTCGTGTTCAAATGTCGAGACACGAGATGCGGAGCGAGACACGAAGCGATACACGATATTCAGCCGAGACACGAAGCGAGGCACGATATTATATCGTTCAAATATCCCCGCGGTGTTCGTTCGTTGTCCTCAAAACACGCTAGCTGCTTATTCTGCGTTCAAAAACGACACTGACATACTGCCCTACATCTTGTCTGGTGCTGTTGTTAATGGCGTGTGTGGGAATCTAATTAAAGAGTTATGAAAAGTATGGATAGTGGAAGCTTTTGTGTTTAATAACATACACTAGATAAATGCGGACGTAATTTACAGATCGAACGTGTTTTGAAATCCAAATGTGACAAAATGAAAATATATTGTCAACATGTACACTAGATAAATGCGGACGTAATTTACAGATCGAACGTGTTTTGAAATCCAAATGTGACAAAATGAAAATATATTGTCAACATGTACACTAGATAAATGCGGACGTAATTTACAGATCGAACGTGTTTGAAATCCAAATGTGACAAAATGAAAATATATTGTCAACATGTACACTAGATAAATGCGGACGTAATTTACAGATCGAACGTGTTTGAAATCCAAATGTGACAAAATGAAAATATATTGTCAACATGTACACTAGATAAATGCGGACGTAATTTACAGATCGAACGTGATTTGAAATCCAAATGTGACAAAATGAAAATATATTGTCAACATGTACACTAGATAAATGCGGACGTAATTTACAGATCGAACGTGTTTTGAAATCCAAATGTTATGATAGTTATGATAGTCATCTATCAAATGTATGTGATTTGATATTGATAAAATATACATTAAGGCTATGTAGAACCTATGTTGTAAAATTCCCTTTATCTTTATACATGTGCATTGTGTTTATTAGATCAGGACTAAACTAACATGATGTTTACCCTTATTTTTTAACACGATTCAATTATTATTCTTCTTAAATAATCTTTAAATTTAGTTGTTCCAGTGAAATATAGATTACTGTCCAAACAGACTACCGTCTATGGACAATTTACGTATTCTAGGTAAATGAAATTGTGTTTAGACTAAAATATTCCCAGCACTACTTTTAGGTGAAAATATGACTTTTACAAACAAAGCATTTTGCTTTATCCGATGCCTTTTCCCTGTCCTTATCTCCATTCTCTTCTATGATCTATCATTTCCTCTTCGTCAGTTCTGTTGCAAACATTGTTATCAAACAGTAAAATCATGCGTAGCACCATATGTCCTTATGTGTTGTACTATCAAACGTATCATGTCGGCGTTTCAGTCTCACCTCGTCTTTATTGGAACAATTTATAATGCAAAATAGTAAACACATGTTTGGAAACGCTGTCATGAGTACCTACAGGGCGCCAGTAAGATTTTCGCTACTGCTTCACTTATTATATGTATTCCAAATATGGCTAGATGTTTTTAGCTTGATTTCTCTGCGCACTAGCGTATATAAATCGATGAATGTACTGAACACAGTGGAACATCCGCGAAAGCATATTCTTTTAGGAGCGCACATTTATGATGATATTCAACTTTTAAAAAAGCTCCTATATTGCTTCAAGTTTGTTGGAACACTCTTTTGGTTAGCTTGCATCTTGTTACAATCAGGTGATATCCATCCAAACCCAGGACCCTCTTTTTCCGAATCATCGTTACTCACTGATACAGATAGTTCGTCACCCAGTTGTAATATTCCAGCGTCTAATCATTTATCTTTTGTACATTACAATGTCCAAAGCTTGGTGCATAAATTAGACATCCTTAGCACAGGTCTTAAAGAGTTTGACATAATTGCGTTTACTGAAACCTGGTTAAATGATTCCATATTATCCAATGATCTCATGTTCAATGGATTTCATCAGCCAATCCGTAAAGACCGTCCCCTTAATCCACATGGTGGTGTTATAATATACGTAAATGAAAATATTGCTTTTAAAAGAAGAAGCGATCTTGAATATAATCATATTGAATGTATATGGATTGAGGTTAATCTTAACAAAAGTAAATCTATTCTTTTTGGAGTATTTTATAGACCACCAAGTGCAGATTCAGCGTATATGAAAGCAATTGAAGACTCGTTTGGGCTAGCATGCGACACATGTATAAATGATGTTATTATTACAGGAGACTTTAACCTGAATCTCCTCGCACCAACATCAGCAATAAAAATAGAAAATCTTTGTCAACAATTTAATCTTACACAACTTATACACGAGCCCACACATCACACAGAGCAAACATCTTCAATAATTGATTTAATTTTTGCAAGTAACCAGAACAATGTAATATTCTCTGGAATTGGTGAACCTTTGCTTGACCAAAATATTCGGTATCATTGCCCTATTTTTGGAATTTTGAAATTTAAAAGACCCTTAGCAAAAACTTACTATCGGCATATTTGGCGTTATGATATTGGGGATTATGATAAACTACGACTTCATTTTACTGATACACAATGGCATCTCTTTAAATGTGACGATATTGATATATATGCTGAAAATATTACCAATGTTATCTTACAAACTGCGAAGTCGTGTATCCCAAATAAAAAAATATGTATACGTCCACGTGATTTACCATGGATGAATAATCAAATTAAGAAAAAAATTCGACACCGAAAACGATTATATCGAAAAGCTAAAAAAGTTAACACCGAATTGCACTGGACAAATTTTCGACGCGTCAGAAATGAAGTTGTTTTACTCTTACGTAATTCAAAATTTGAATATTCTAAGAACATTGCGAATAAATTGAAGTCGTCTGAGCTCTGTGCTAAGGATTGGTGGAAAACATTGCGCCCTTTCATTTCTACAAACACACATCAATCGATTCCACCCCTATACGATGAACAATCGAACACGTTTGAGGCAAATGACATATGTAAAGCCGAAATCATTAATAAATATTTTGCAAATCAGTCATCAATCGATGAAACAAATCATGATCTTCCAATGCATCACAATGCTTACAACACCAGCTTACAGTCAATTGATATTACTCGGGAAGAAGTCATCGACGCAATTAAATGTCTCAAGGTAGGAAAAGCATCCGGACCTGATGGAATCGATAATCGTATCCTCAGGGAAGCAATGTATCAACTTAGCTCTCCCCTCTGTGAACTGTTTAATTCCTGTCTTTCTGCTTGTAAAATGCCTTCTTGTTGGAAAAATTGCAAATGTGTGTCCCGTCTTCAAAAAGGGTGATCCAGCTCTTGTTTCGAATTATCGTCCTATATCCTTGTTAAATACTATTGAAAAGGTTTTTGAACGAATAATTCACAAACATGTTTTTAATTTTCTCCGTCTTAACTCATTCTTTACACGAACTCAATCTGGCTTTATGCCTGGTGATTCGACAGTTAATCAGTTAACCTATATTTATGATACATTTTGCAAAGCTTTGGATAATGGTCTAGAAGTCAGAGTTGTATTTTTTGATATAAGTAAAGCTTTTGATAAAGTATGGCATGAGGGTCTTTTGTTCAAACTTCAAGAAGCTGGTATTCGGGGAGAATTATTGGCATTTTTATCAAATTATCTTGCTAACCGTAAACAAAAAGTAATTCTACCAGGAGCAAAATCAACTCCTGTCGAGATTATCGCTGGTGTTCCACAGGGATCTATATTAGGTCCCCTTCTCTTTCTTGTTTACATCAATGACATAGGAGCTGACATACAAGCCCAAATTAACCTATTTGCTGATGATACAAGTCTTTTTATGGTTGTAAATTCGCCGAATGAAACTGCAGCTGTTTTGCAATCAGACATAGATAAAATTTCACGATGGGCTGATCAATGGCTAGTACACTTCAATCCCTCCAAATCAGAATCGATGCTTATATCCCGTAAAATAAATAAACCGTACCACCCTCCACTTTCAATGGGAGGAGTTGATATACCTATTGTAACTGTCCACAAACATATAGGTGTTTATTTGGCAAATGACTGTACTTGGCATGAACACATAGCTTTTATAAAAGAAAAAGCATGGAAGCGTATTAATATAATGCGTCGTCTAAAGTCAATGCTTGATAGGAAATCTCTTGAAACTATTTACATTGCATTCATACGACCAATACTTGAATATTCAAATGTTATTTTTGACAATTGCACACAATATGAAAAAGATGAATTAGAAAAAATTCAAACAGAGGCAGCTCGTATATCATCTGGTTGTACTCGATTAGTATCACTAGAAGATCTTTATAATGAGATAGGTTGGGAAACTCTCAGTCAAAGACGACGTAAACACAAGTTAATATTAATGTACAAAATGAACTTAAGAGAAGCACCTCATTATTTACAGTCACTTCTACCTGACACAGTTGGGGCATCTAGCCAATACCCGCTTAGAAATGCGTCACATTTCCAGTGCATTTATGCTCGAACTTCAACTTATTCACATTCATTTCTACCATCTTCAGTATCCGATTGGAATCGTCTTCCAGAAGATTTAAGAAATGCTGAATCGATTCATTCATTCAAAAGACAAATCAATACTGATCGACCAATTCAAAATCCAATATTTTCTTATGGAGAAAGACGCTCTCAAATTCTACACACACGCATCAGAACAAATTGTAGTGCGCTAAATGAACACCTCTTCATGCGTAATGTAGTTTCATCGCCTCTATGCCGATGCGGACTAAGGGAATCACCATTCCATTATTTCCTTGAATGTCAGTTTTATGTTAATATCCGTGCAGAACTTCTGAACACTATATCTATGTATTCCGTCCCCTCTGTCCAAACGATCTTAAATGGAGATAGCACTCTGGATTATCAAACTAATACTAAAATTGCTGATGCAGTACACAAGTATATTATCAATAGCAAACGTTTTGAAACATAGCTTTGCTTCAGAACTTCTCTCTAACTTCCTTTTCTTACTAAGTCATTTCCCACATGTATAAGTTATATATAATTTACTAATGTATTATATTGCTGTCTACTTGTACATGTATCTATGTTAAACATTTCTTCCTAATCTAATATTTGTCATTTTTTTCTTTATTTATTACTTTTTCACTTCTTATCGTACTAATCTCCGTTTTATTAGATTTATTAGTAAACCAATTATGTTCGTTTGAAAACATGCAACTTAATACAACCTTTATGGAGAAGAACTTTATAAGACGAAGTCTTTCGTTCTTATCCAAATCAAACTTGTATGTATACAAATGTTGTATGTTTCAAATATATGTAAATGCACTCTTGTTTGAAATAAATACGTTTTAATTAAATCCAAATGTGACAAAATGAAAATATGTTGTCAACACGTACACTAGATAAATGCGGACGTAATTTACAGATCGAAGGTGTTTGAAATCCAAATGTGACAAAATGAAAATATACTGTCAACATGTGAATGATAATTAAGGTTTGATACAAGAGCCGTTAGTTGTTTAAATTTTCACATTTCTTTTGTGAGAATCCTGAAACATAACTATCGACTCATTGCCGTTATCGTATAACATTTCAATTGTCTGTCTGAACTAATGTCCTAAAAGGTATTTTTGAATCGGCTTCCGGCTAATTTGGTGTCTTTACATGTGATTGGATTGATATTTCAAGGAATATGTGGGTGGTGAAACGGTCGCTTTAGTTAAAGCCCCAAAGCTTTGGATGGTCTGTTGCATGCGTTTAAAGCCGTTTAATTAATGTTTTACAGTAATCTAATTGACTGACAATGGTAGTTGTTAGAAATACAGACGAGTAATATATTATTATATATTATAGCTAAATAATAGTATAAACAACGATAATCACACGATTCAGCTGTAAAACCAACACATGATACGCATTTTGAGATGATCTGCATCTTGTTAATGATTTAAACTTTAAGACTAGCTTAACTTCTATGTTCCATCAACAGTATGATGTAAAATATTTTTTAATGAAAAAAAATATATAGAAAAAAAAGAGCAAATGCACCTTTAGGCAGATTAGAAACGGATGTATACATAGTTTTAATAATTGACAATAAATGATTCACAACAGACAAAACATGTAATTCATTCTCCGTTGTCCATGGGATTAAACGACAAAGACACATATATGTATGTATTTCGTATGAACAAACGCACTTTTGTGTCTATGAGAAACTCGTTTATATTAAGTTTCTGGTTACATCTGTCACATGCTATCCTATAGGTCGCTACCTTACAAAACATTATCGACGAAAGTGACATGTGTGAGTTATTGTCTCATGGGTTTATTAATTTTTTTAATGCGTATGATTCGCAAATGTTCGAGTACACTAATAATTATGGATGTCAACGAATAATCGGATATTCGAATACCTAACCAAATATTCGAATACCATATAAGTATATTCGAATATAAAAATTAAAATAACAAAAACAATATCTTAAAAAATGAACAAATATATACCCTCTTTCACGGTGATCTTTTGTTTTGTCAGTTTGCTATTTTGACGCACCATTTACCACTTTGGGTGCTAGAGTGCGCAACTTATGAAAACAGATTATAATCAACTTAGGGTAGATTGACACCTATGATGTGGACCCATATGTCGTCTGCAGATCCACCTATGTTTTTACAGGGAGCATGTCTAAGAAATGGGACTTCAAGTGTGCATTATGATTAAAATGTCGGAAAAAAAGATATTAATACTGACATCAAATAATGTTTAACTAGTGTATATATAGATCTAATGTAAAAAGCGTTTACGCATTTTTATTTTTTATAACATATAGTTTGCACCCAAGCTTTACAAAGCGGAACAGCGTAGTTTTAAGGGCGTTGCCTACCGTTAAGACTCCTTAATACCCTCTTAATTGTTTGCATTTTTAAAGCATTTTTGTTTTTATTGTTTTTATAAAACATCTCAATATATTCTATATTATTTATACATACTTTTTATATTAGCTGTTTTACTATTTAATATTTATACTAAATCAGAATGTGATGATGATAATGATGATGATGATGACGATGACGATGACGATGATGATGATGATGCTGATGATTGATGATAATGGTCGCAAAACAAGCTTACAATCGACTCATAAAATGACCGAATATTTGAATATTATTCGAATACTGACTGCGAATATTCGAATAGCGTTTTAGTATTCGTTGCCATCCCTACTAATAATGCATACATATAAAATATGCCCCGATATGTAATAATTGTGGAAAAAGTCAACAACAACACGTGAAATCAGTCAATGCACTTTATCTTTCAACGTTTCGGCTTACGCCTTCATCAGGATAAAATTAATAAATAATTAACAGGCTAGCGTTGGTTATTGCGGTACTACCAACGGTTTGGAGTTTCGATGCGTAGGAATTAAACCACGACGGCGATAGCCCGAGTAGTTTGATTACAAGCATCGGAATGACAAAACGTTGGTAATTACCGCAATAACCAACGCTAGCCTGTCAGTTATTTCGATTCTAGCACGTATTTTTCAAGGTTATGAATGGGAACTATAATTATCTATGCTACGCCCCTTTTCCAAAAAGTACATTCACACGTGCGTTTCGGTGACGTCAACAAATCATAACAATTCAAAATGACGTCAGCTACATTGATACACATTAAGCGAAGTATCAATGTGACGCCATACTTACTGGTAAATACAGAGAAAATATGATGCTAACAAGTGCAAATTAAATGCATATTTACAAAACGTAAACGGTTTTTGTGAACTAAAATATATAGTACACATGTGGTTTTATTGCGCTACATAATGCAAAAATTATGAACAAACAATTGAACATAATCAAATTAATTACATTATTGTCGCTGAAATCAATCAATTTGCTCCCCACTACTTATTCCTTGTTTAAAACTATAAAACGAGGTTTTCAATTTCAATTTCGTTTATGATTTGAACGGGTTCAAATATACAAGCGTGCAATAATAAGGGAGTAGCGATGTTAATTATTTTCGCCCGTAAAGTATTACTAAAACTGTGTCAACGATCAGCAATTATATTTGAGAAAAAAAAACCCGGACGAACGACAGTTTTTTTCGGATAAGGAAATTTTGAGAATTCGTTTGCGTCTGGTGTGAAATCCGCTTCTTCAGACAGTACTTGTCCTGTCGTCTTTTGACATAAGGTAATTTAGTTGGCCTCACCATTGGTTGTCAAAGCAAACAGCACAGTGATAATATAGTCTTAACAGTTGTTCGTGGCAGGTATTATGAAGAACCTAAAATTTCCAAGAGACATACTTGATATTGACAAAACATGAAGGATGATTGTCAAACTGGCTTTGAACAATAACAAAAATGTGACGGACGAATGAATGTCATATTTTGATACCACAGCACTGATAGTTAGATATAATTCAGAAAGGTAACAACTATGAGCCGGCAATACGAATAGTTATGTGATCAATTTAAGTTTTACGTTATGTGAAAACGTTCCGCTTTCACATCGTTACAGTGAGCAAAAGCAATTCTCGTGCAAACTTCTTGGGGTGAATTTCCAAATAATTGAATGCTGTGTAACACTATATGATGACTACAGTAACCAAACTTAATGCAGACCTCTATATCGGCACTTATAGAACATGTTTTTTTTTTAATGATCTCTACTTGTTTCACTCGTATTTATATAATATCAATTATTATTGAAATAATTCAACATCATGATCAATAGACATACATGTGGACTCATGGAAACGTACAACATTCTTTGTTGAACACCGTAACAGATATTGAAGCAAAACACAAGACTGGAACCCAACCTTCGCGCAGAGATTTAAATGTTTCCAAGCACAGCTCGATGTTAAATCCCTGCCGTCATGAAGTTCCACGTGATCAAATGGGCGATTTAAAATCGAAGTCAAGCAGAAGAAAAGCACGTGGACAACGTAAATTCCTTGCGTTGTTATGATTATTTCTATATATCTATTTTTTTCATTTTAACTCGTAATATATAGACCTGGACCAATAATGCAACATTTCTGTGGGAGTGTTATAAAATAATAATTATAAAATCAACATGTTTTAAAATAAATGTTCAACTTCCTTACAGTGGTCTCCCCTAAAACTTCCAAATGTGGATGTGTTGAACTCGTGGTGGCAGTGGTAACTGAAGACTACGCAGGGAGAAGAAACCACAGCGAGGAGTTTGCTGGAAAACATGCTACAGTGTGACACGTACATCACAAATACTAGTATACACTAAACCGATTTTCTATGTAGCCATTTACGTTTACTTATTTCAGTAAAAGTTGAACAAAACATGCCAATAATTTATGAAAGTTCATTTAATGCCTGATATTTTATCACCATTTTATGAAAATAACTATTTGCGATAACGTACAAAAATTAGGGTAAATAAATTGACAGTGATAACAAAAACTGCAATGTACAAATAGACTGGCCAAAATAAATGTGAATAATTTTGAAAAATCGGTATACTGTATTCTACAAGCTTTGCATATTTGGACATTACAATATATGATTTCTTTGAAACAGATATTGAGACACTTATACATTGTTCTATACGTTGTGGTGCTTGAATACATACTTGGTAAAAGACATGTTCAAACAAAGCAGAGACAAAGTTCAGCAATTTTAGCATGATAATTCTAGGTTGAATTAGTTTCTGAAATTTTATGCTTACATTTCTGAAAACGACATTTGTTTTAAGTTTCGGTATCAAATATGTTTGTATATTTATTACTTGTTTTACACCTGTACTATTACTTTTACCGAATACTGTAGTACTTTCTTTTTATTTCAACGTTTCACACTTCTCGTTTGTCTGCACCAATGCAATCTTTATCAGAGACTAACACTTGTCAGGTATGCTATTTTTCGTTAATGTCTGGTAAGGTAAGGCGAGATAATATAATAAAAGATGTTACACGAAATTCAATTAGTTACAATATATATGCGAACGGAATGACAGTGCACGTATATTTCTAGACGACAGTTTTCCACAAAAACACTGTAATCGAATTTAGAGATTCTGAAAAAAATGTGACTCTTGAAGTATTTACTGGCAAACGATTATTATCATCGAACCCTAAACCGCTCTGAAACCCGCATTTTATCTATTTATGGTATACTGCATTAAGCAAGGTTGTAAAATGATTACTCTTTGCTGCACTAAAACAACTACGTGCGATTTGTTCATAACAAACACAGACGCATTGGTCTTTATCGTAGAGCGCGAAGGGCAATAGGGAATTAATAATATATTTGTCTTATGTGAAGTATTTACTGTTAAGTATCATTAATGACAACAAAATGTCAGTTTCGCATTATACGTGTTTTTCTTCTTAACGCAATTTCAATACAATTAATTTGCAAATAATTTTGCAGACAATAAGCTTCTTCAAAAATTGCTTTGTTCTGTTCTGTGTGTTCATGGAATACAGACGTGAAAGAAAATTTAATATGTTAGTGTTAAAATAAACCATATGGAAATAACGAGTTCAAACTGTATGACACGAAACATACGAAAATATAACTTCTTGTTTTATTAAGACAAAATCGTGAATCCAAATTTCCAAACAGTGGTCGTCAATATATTCAACAACTTTCAATTATACTTAGCATCTGTACAAAAATATCGCAAATGTGCCGCTTTTTTTGTAATCGTGATGCGTGATTCATAATCGTGATGCGTGTTTTATGGTCGAATTTAATTTCATATTGGCTGTTTCCCCACAAGACATACAACACGGGTTTTAAGCTTTAACTAAAACGAGAATCCAGTCAATAATAATGTATTTCTATAGAATGAAAAAAAAACGCAGGCAAACAGAGCTAATTAAAGGACACCGTTTTAATAAAATCATAATTAGAAAAGTGATTTCTGAAAGTCAATGGACCCGTTATGTGTACCATAAAAAAGCAAGAAACAACACGTTTTTTTCAAAATTCTAAATTACAATGAAAATGTCAAACCTGCCAGCAAAAGACTAATACATGTCAATTAAGAGATTTAAACGCTATATAGCAATTTAAATTCCACAAATGTCCGTATGAGACATTTGTCACACAAGGACAACATTTAATGCTTGATGGAGTGTTAACCGAATGGTGCTCGATGTTGAGCAGCTTATAGAGTCTGTCTTTAAGATTGGTGATCTAAGCACAGTGCAAAGTCTGAAGAAGTCAAGTGAACTTTAAATTCTTGGATTGCCTGAATAATGTCAACATTGTCGCTTTGTTTGTATGATATTGGGTCGGTATCATGTTAGCAGGAGCCTTGATAATTCATTGATTCTACGACCTCAAGCGTATGAACCATTATCACCATGTACTCTCAAAGATTCATTATAAAGCATCGGTAAAAATTAAATAAGTCGAACTACAATATTAATAATTAATTAATTGTACTTGAAAGCTAATATGTACCATTCACCAGGCAAAGCCAAAACTAATTGTAAACCAAAGGCAAACATTGCGCAACTTCAATGTGGCAAAACTTGCTTCTCGATAACCCATATTTTTAAACAATAATATTGTACTATAGCTTTCAAAGTAAATTTAAATATAGTAGGAGACCAAGATGATATTTACTAAAATAGCGACAGGTAAAATATTATCAGTATAGTATATTGACACAATGTACTTTTTGTCAAGTGGCAGCATGAACGACAGTCCTCTAAATTGATTGAATGCCGTTATAAACAGTTTATTGCAAAAACTAGTGTGTATAACCGGTTTAAAGGAATATGACACTGGTTATTGAAATGAAGCGGTATACATACATTAATGACCAATACAATCTAACAATATTGATGCAGTAGTGTTTGTGTATTGCAAATTCTTGTAAGGTAACCGCTCAATAATTGCGTTACGGATAGCAAGAACTATTCGCTGCCTTTAACATGTGGCTTGGCATAACTTTCAATCGATCGCATAATACAAAGTTAACATGTTTCATCGGACAGATTGGCAGCTGAATGTTGTCTGGATAATGTACGCCTAATCTCCCGATGGGCCTTTAAGTCAAGTGAACTTTCCAAGAGTCTCGGTAGAGATACAGTTTGGATAATGACAACATTGGCATTGCATTTGTAGCACGGTGGGTCAGTGTGTTCATGGTAGCAAGCAATTGTAATGACTGCCAACAGCGTAATAAGGAATTGTTGATTGGTTTGTGTCACCGGGGTAACCTTGAGATGAAAACATTCAGACACAGTTAATCTGGACACATAATATCGCATTGATTATTCAGAAACAATGTCTATCTCTAAGCAATGTTGATTCTGTAGATCATTTGCCTGTATAAAATGTTTATGCACTTCCTTTTTAGATTTCGATAAGTAGGAGACGATAAACGATTGTCCCATATTGCATTGAATTTTTTATTTCCGACACGTTGGCTTGTTATTGGTATACTCTTCCAACAATACCGTTTACATTTTTGTATACCTAGGGACTATTACATTACTGTGGTTTTCTGGTGGCTTGTATCGCTCTCGTTGATTGTGTAACGCTGTGTTTGTGTAATGCAACTTTACACAATCAACGATAGCGATACAACCCACCGAAACAGCACAGTCATGTAGTATTCCACGTATTATATACGTCCCTAAATCCAAACATTGCTATGGAACAAATACTTATTACATCTAATAAATATAATTAAGAATTGAATCGAGCTTTTCTGCATTTCATCGGTGAATGAGTGCCGATATTTGTTAAACGTTATTGTCCACATAAAAAAGTGGTCGCATAATTCTAGTTGTGAACGATTTACTAGATGATGCAATTGCTTTCTAGAGTCATACCATATGTAGTTTCACTTTCTTTATAATTTTTATCGTGGTGGAAGTTCTTCTGTGTATGAAAAAGCTCGTGAGTTGGGTCCCTACTTGGGTAGCGTTCGAATGATCTTTCTAAAAGGACCCTAAGAACTGACTCGAACGCGGGCCGGCTAGCACGCTTGGTAGAGCGCAGGGCTGCCAATTCGGGGTTCGTCTCCCCGGCCCGGCCACATAACTTGTGTGGAGATTGGTCATGATAATTTATACGACCATTCTCTCCCTAAATCTGATTCAAGTAGGGCAGTTGTCAGTTACTGACGTAGGTATATGCACTTAGTACAGGTTAACAGCTTAGATCGGCTAAGCATGCCCAGGAAAAGTGTGGGTAGGTTAACTGAACGCCGTTATCTGACTGAAATACTGTTAAATACGGCGAAAAACCCAAGCGAACAAACACACTGGCTCGAACGTGTCTCAATAAACCTCATGCTTGCGACACTGTCGAGCTTAAATAAATAGGCTTAAACTAAACGTCGACGATCATATCAAATAATTGTGTTAAGCGGATCCCTGGGTTCACTAACTTCGTTCAATAGCCAACGAATGCTGGAGTAGAACATGCGATACCAAGTTTTAAACAATACACCATACTTCGTAACAATTACCAAGAAATGCGGCCGTGGATTAAAAACATGGATAAGGATTGGACACAGTCAGTGCCTGAATGTCATTTACGATTATACAAAATATGTGTTTTAAGGTCTCTGTGCCTTTTGACTGCTTTATATAACAGAACTAGAAACAAAAACAACACCGGTCACTCTAACTGTGACATTATCATTGTTCAGCTAACAACGAAATGTGACTGTAGCAAATATGTATTATTATTATATGTATACATAGTTATATCCTCCAATCATATCTCGTCATTCGTGCCGCGTGACCGTCCAATACTTTACCATATTGGACGCGCGTGCGTACAGTATTTTCTGTATTGGACAATCCGAGTATAAACATACGATAATGTCCGAGTACTCCAAAACTTTACGAATTTGCAACTTTTAGTTTTACCTCGATCAATGAATACTCCGATCCACTTCTTCGAAAACGTCTTTTAAAATCCAGCAACATTCATTTCAATTCATATTCATATATCCACGAAGATTGTTCTTTTGAACCGTGCTTACCAGAAACGCTATTTGTTTTCTAAATCGCCGTGTCTGGTCAGCACGTATGTTTTGTGTAAACGTTAAATGTCTCCAAACCTATATCCAATTATAAATGTCGCCTTCTAAAATTATTTATTAATTTTATTTAACTGTCTGTAACGTTACCTGGACAGAAATAAAGCCTGCAACACGACACACAACAATCCTAGAATTCAGCGACATTTGGTTTCTGTCATCACGATCCATTTTTGTTTCACATTTTACAAATAACATCACTCATATAGATCTATATTGCATTATTCAAGTTCTTAACATGAAACACTTTCAACCAACTATAAAATATTCCGTTTGACAACTTGCATCCGTGTGTATAACTAATTTAAACAAACCCGCTGCAGACACTTCCTATTTATCACGCCATCCTTTAATCATGACACGTCTAAATATAGTTTCTACACATGCAATGTTTACAATTAGTACAAGGTCGGCTCGTCCAATATGTCAGCTGTGTACACGTCCAAATATATCACCGTATTGTACAGAACGCTGTGAAATAACCTAATATTATTTATTAAATAGTAGGTACGTAACACTTGATGTTAAGCAGCGACAACCCTTTTCTCCATTACGTTTTATACTGTTTATTAATGATATCAAAGATTGTATTAATCTTAATATCATTATATCCATGTGCATGCTCCTATTTGCCGATGATAGGCATTATTTACGAACAGTCCAGAGAGTTTACAACTTTAACTGGATACCATGTATCAGTAGTCATGTAAATGGGGCCTTAAAATAAATGTAAAGAAAACAAAAAATTGTATTTTTGAACGTAGCAAAAGTCGTTGTGATCATGCATGGTCAATAAATGGCGAAAATGTCGAAATTTTTGACAATTTTTGCTATTTAGGCATTAAGTTAAATTATATCGGAAAAAAAAATACTTCAAAAGCTATCAAAACTTTTAACGACCAAGCTTTAAAGGCTTTTGGTAATTTGATATCGATGTTTATTAAAGTCAAACTTGATGTTAGAACTAAATTGTCCATATTTGACTCATTTGTTGTACCTATTTTGTTGTATGGTACTGAAATGGGCGTGTATATAAAGCTAGGGAAACCGACAAATTTCATATTACATTTTGTAAACATATATTGGGCGTACGTCCTCAAACTTGAAATGTAACTGTAGTAGTTGAACTTGGAAGATTCCCTTTATCAATCATATGTAAACAGAGGGCATTAAATTACTGGTTTAAGGTTACGAATAATCCCAATTCACTTATGTATAGTATTCTTACTGAACAATGTAATATGTACAATATCGAAGCTGCTGATACAAACAATCGTGTAAATGCTTGGTGTTTATCTGTAAATTAACTTTTAGATATGCTGGGTTTCGGAAATGTATTTTTCAATATAAATTCCGTAATTAACTTTCGATCTCTGATAGATCAGAGGTTAAAGGATCAGTATGGTCATCAATCCTTTGAATCATTGAGCAGTCAGCCAAAGTTAGATTATTATAAATTGTTTAAATAAACATTTAAATTTGAGGATATTTAGATATTTTACAAAATAACAAATTTAATCAACAATTATTAAGATTTTGATTAGGTTTACACAGCTTAGAAATAGAGAGAGGTAGATAAAATAATATTGTTAGAGTTGATCGTAAATGAAAATTATTTAACTTAAATATTGTTGAATCAGAATACCACTCTCTTTTTTTGTTGTCTAGCATATAGAGAATTACGCAGGAACTATTGTATTCCAATTAATTGGCCTAATCTCATAAAGTTTAAAAATATTATGTCATGTCAAAACGTTTCAACGATCAACAATGTATCTAGAGTTATTCCAAATGCAATGAATCTCCGTTACGAAAAATTAATCGCTCTTGCTGCTTCTTAATAATAACATGTTTATACGTTTTATATATTGAATATACCTACGTTGACTTTGCATTGTGTTTGTAAATATATAAAATTATATAGTCACGTCCAAAGGCTATTTGCCGATTTGCTAATAAACTTGGAAACTTGAAACTAGTAAACTAAAAATAAAACTACAGTTATAATTACCAAACAATTATTATTTTTGTATTTACGGTCTTTAATACGTTTAAACATTTGATTATAATATACTGTCAGTTTCAAAGAAAGCAAATAAGTTAACATTCGCTTGAAACATTCTTATTACGAAAATAATAAATATATATTGATTACGTAAATTAATATAAATCAACTTCGTACATGTGAATGAACCGTAAGGCAATTACATGGTTAAATTTATCTCAAAATGTACCACTTGGTTACATAAGCTGAAGAGGTTTTTTTCACTTCTCAACTAGTGCTGTTAGTCTAATGGCCACATAAACAAACAGCATGTAGACATATAAGCATCAACTTTCAACAGAAAACTCCATTATTACGCGGTCATTTACATCAAATGAAAACGAAGGCACTGACTTGGAAAAGAGAGACCCGACATGTTTAGTAATGTTCACATGTTGAACAAGGGCGTTGAATACAAAGATATAGTTTCAAAACAAATACATGATAGTTGTGGTTTCCCAGTGTTGAAATATTGTTAATATAATAAAACAATATTTAAACTATGCGACAATAGGGTATTTCAATTGTAGAAACGCGATAATAACTGTTCAATATTATTCTATAAAATAAAAATCTTTTTAGCGAAATGTCTCAATTATATATGTAAGCGTTAATTGGCATCGTATTGCATCACGACATAAATAATGGTAGGATCATCTAAGGTAGTTACTGGCAACTGGCGCAATCTTATTTTTTTAGATGGCTATAAAAAGACACTTATCCGTACTTTAAATTTGAATATTACGCCGTTAGATATACTCTGCTACGCTGTCAAGATACCCATGCAGTGTCAACAGAGTTCTTTATACGTGTTTAAGTCAGTATGTTAGTAAGGTTAAAGTGAATAGTCGTCTATCGTAGAAACTGTGTTAAATTTATTTGACTACTAAGATATTACTAACAATAATATACGCAGCTCTGTTTGATAAAGAGACTGGACAAAATGTTGTGTTTGGAATCTATCGCACAGCAATGGTTCCGTGAAAGCAATGCACTTCATGCAAGCAATCGCAAAAGCCAGGGAGCATATCATGGAAGTACATGTGTTGTATTTACTTTTGAATATGCTCCAAGTCTTTTCTGTGTCATATACTTATGGTTAAACCTCACTTCAGTATTAACCGCTCAATTTCTCATATGTGTTTGCGACCGTAGATAACAAGACACAAAATGATATGACATCGTAAAGATACATCAACTACTTGAATTCCGTCTTCGTTTGTTAGATGACTTTATTCAACCACTAGTAGGCGCTTAGTCTGCGTTTCACCTTAGTTCGAAAACTCCACTATAGTTCCCGACTTTGCAGAGGAAATAAATAATGCAATAATGTAGACAATTGTACTGATAGGTGATAACGTTTGTTACAACGAAACGCTAAATATATTTTCGGGCACTTCCCAGCTGAAATCGTGTGCATTCCGTGTTAAATGCACATGAAAGGTGCTACAATTTATGACAAGCATTAAGATCTTTTATTAAGATTTGACAAGCGCATACAATTAAGTATTTTGAGCGAAAAAGCTAGTTAACAATTCCATAAATAGTTAAGTTTGATTTTAGTTTATTGTTTTATTTTTCAACAGCACGAAACTAACGGCATGGTAACTCAACTAATGCATGGTATTTGCATGGTATTTGACTATAATTACACCAAACGTCAACAAAAGCCACAAATATGACATCAGTAGCTTAATGCATTGTTGACGAAAAAAAGATTGACATTTTCTTGTTATACTATTGTTTAAATAAGCATTATGTGTATGTGTAATACATTGCCTACTTTTATCATATGGTGCACCGGTTGGCATAACCTTCTACATTTCCTACACATTGTGTCCTTATATGATTTTAACTATCTTATTTTTGATTTGATAGTTTGTAAGATGTTAAAATGTATTCGAGTCAAATAGTATAAGTATGTAAACGTTGTTTATTTTACAAATACAAGTAGCGCCTCAATAATTTCCTAACAGTCTCGTAGTTATTAAGACCAATGTTTTTTTGCTAGTGTCCTATTGACTCAGCATATCTTTTAGTTTAACAGAACATACACATATTAAGACCGATATCGAGGGTTAAAAATCAGAAGGTACCAACTGTTACTGATTTCAATTGTAAATCTGGTTTTCAACTCTCGATATATAGTGCGAATGTATAGGTACTAATAAACTAATAAACTAATAAACTTTTCTAACTAATCTTATTTCTTCCATCATCATATAGCTGTTATTAGGCCCGACGTATACGACAGTGTCTATGTTTCCAGACCAATGAAGTATTGGTCCTGTATTTTATGCCAAAGTCTATATCTGTTAACGACCAATTGTCGAGATTGTTGTGCCAGGGGATTATTGCAAGAGTACATGGTCGTAGGTCATGCATTCTAACGAGTCCATGTCTAATTTGATAATACGGTGTTATGCAACCAGCTATCTGTGTCAGCGTGTCGGTGGCTGTACATGGGGTAATGAATTATATGCATAAAACAGTCACTAAGGGTTATGTGGATTTTTGTAGGTTCTGTACTAAATTTTGTAAAGCGTTATAAGTAAACTCACACCCAAATTCGTGGCTGCTTGCGGTTCCACTTATAATTCGTATAACTATGTTTCAAATCATTATTCAAGAACATATTCAGATAACTAGCTTAACAAAAATGCTTTGTAGTTTCGTACCAAAAAGACAAATTATGACAATTTGTATATTTTCTATCATATTGAATATTAATCATATTGAATAACTATACGCATGTGAAAAACATTTAACTTTAACCAACACACATACGTCAATGACCACTATTTAGGAATATTATAATTATATTTACCAGTAAGATAAACGTGTAAATAGTATGTGTGACCATTTGTGTGGTTTCTTCCGAAAAGCTTTACAGTCTAGAGAACTTTCGAAAACCCTTGGTTTGGATAATACCACCATTGAACTTTCACTTGTAGGACAGTGAGCTATCGCCTTGATGGTGAGAAGCCATTGTTATGACTGCCTACAGCGCAATTACGCATAGGAGAGTAGTTTGTGTCAACGGGGCAGCATGCAGATTGAAACTTTCAGACATATTGAATCAAAATGCTTATTCTCACCGTCATTATTCGAAACTAATATCCACCGCAGTTTAGTGTTGATTATGTGCTGATATAAAGGTCATTTGCACCTCCTAAACAGTTATTGTGCACCAAATGCTGTACGCAAATTATTTGTAACATACGTAACACCTTTTATATTATATTTTGAAAAGCTAACGTATACCACCATGTACGCTACCGATATATTTAGTCCTCAAACTAAATATTTTACAGAAGTCACTATATTGATGAATGAACAATAGATGCAATGTAATTCCATATGAACAATAGATGCCCTGTAATATTTAACTTCCTTCATATAGTTTGCTTACTATAAAGGTCCGATGTATCCAAATGTTTATGCTAACAAAGTAATGAATGTGAAGGTGGTTTATGTTTTCTACTTTAAATGGTCTTGAAATGCTTGACAAATCCTGTTGTAAAAGTCATTAAGACATACTATCCGATGTATAGAGAATGGTCTTGAAATGCTTGACAAATCCTGTTGTAAAAGTCATTAAGACATACTATCCGATGTATAGAGAAAATGGCCACAGCATGCAGAATTTGGCCATGTTACTTCTATCATGTACTTTTTTATTAAATAAATGTATACATGCAAATTAAAAATATAGTAGCATTACTAAGCATTTCTAGAACGGTGCGCAATACTACTATCCTATTCTCTTAGAATTAACGTGAAATATTTGAATGACACTGACGACTATATAACAATCACATTTCTACGGCCATTCTGTCCATACCGCTGATTCAAGTAGGGCAGTTGTAAATAATTGCCATACGTATTTGCACTCGGTACTGGTAAACCGATTAGATCGGCTAAGGTTGCCCAGGAAACCTTATCGAATAATGTCCTTTTAATGGTGTGATGATTAGCATTCATCGTAAGTCTTATGCTTGTGTTTGTTGAAAGATAAAATAGGTTCATAATTGGAACAGCTAGTTAACATTAAAATGAATATTGCTTTTATAAAAATCAACTTTCAAAGTAACAATGATACTCGTCTATGACATGTATACATTATTTATAATATCGTTATATATTTTATAAACATTACCATACATCTTGTACATATATATGCATAAAATGTAAACAGGTGCTCTGTTTCATATGTCTACCAATATTCCGCATCAAAGTCATAGTTTCCTAGTCGCCCTTATTCGAAACGAAAAAATACTATTAAGTTTTGTTGTAAATATTAACACATTCGTATTCGGACCAATATGAGTTCCCGCTTTCGCATGTATGAGAGTGTTTCACACTGACAGACAAATCATTATTCTAAGAGTACGCCAAATACTATCCTTCAAAGCTGTGGCCTTCATTCTGTTGCTACTAGCATATATGCATCCTTTATTGTTTATCCATACCAGTAAATCGGCTTCACGACAGCATCTTTTTCACCGACCGTCACGATGTACAATTATGATAAACAAGGAAGCATAACATTTCAGCATCGACTAACTAATGAAATACACGGAAGTATATGTTTTTGACAGAATTGTTATTGACATTTTAACAGCGTGGAGATCTATACAACTTCATTGAAGTTATCATGGAGAAAATTTTAAACACATGTATTCGTCCTGTCCCAAGATTCGGTGGATTTGCAAGCCAGTTTAGTAGCAATAAGAACTGCGAGGTCTTAGAGCTGCAGGCAAATCGTCTAGAGGGTTTGGCAAAGGTCATCGTTTCAACAACACCAAATGGTTTTCTCACAGGACCTACTGGAAGCGTCATTTGTGTTCAAGTTTTCTTTACATTTTAATAGAAAGGTTTGCTGCCTTGTAATCAAAATGATGTTCCTTTCGTACGTACTAGCTGCTATTTTGATATCAGATGAATAAATTTGCCAGATAAGAAAGGTTAAAGAACTTATTGCTCTTTTTCAAAAAGCTTGGAATTGTCCTTTCTAACTAAAACACACACCATTATAATACGTGTGTTATAAGTAATCTTACTATAACTAGTATTTTAAGTTGTATATTATTATAAGGTTGTCTGTAATGCAATACACATGTATTATGCAGTTGAATTATTGTTTGCATAGTATTTTTCTAAGTAAATGTTATCACATCGTTTTTAGCGGTAAAGTCGCTTAAAACTTCACAAAGATTTGGATATTGAATTCATTTAATTGTATAAATATATCATTAGTATTCCCGACTGAAAGGACATACATTATGAAATGTTTGTTACTATATAACTATTAATTCAACGGTAGACGTATCAAAAATAAGACACACTCATTAGCTTGTAAACATTTATGTGTTTTTCGACAGCAGGATGACAGTCATCCTCTATTGTTTATCCATACCAAGTATTTCTCTTGGGTGTTTCAAGGACTTAAACATACCTCCCACGAACCACTGTCATCAATGTGTGGTCCAGTTTTGCAATCAATGGTGCGGAAGTCTACATAATTTTATGTCGAAAGTTGTCAAGACACAAGAGGAAGCGAAATAAAAATTACACGAATTCTTAACATTTCCGTATACGCTGTCACATGTTCTGGTTTCCTTGCAAATATAATTGCTAAACGTTGACACAGTTTCTGTTATGAGCGGATATAATTATCATTTTGCACGATAATGATTTCACGCTTGTGTAATTAAACCCGTTGAAACCATCAACTGAATTGGGGCAAATACCTGTTATTATACGTGTGTAGAATGAGACTGACGAGGGAATGTTGATGATGTTGTCTGTGCTGAGAACAGAACGCAACACGCATAGTTTACGGTGACAAATCCCTAAGCGGTCTATTGAGGAATTCCCAGTGTTAGGTTATTCTTGTGAAAAACGAATTCCTGTAGCCTTTTGCAATATATAACCTGCTAAGTGGTTGAATCTAATTGAAATAGGAAGCACCGCATGCTTAATAATCTGGTGTTTCTTTAGTTTAATGTTTTGTTTTTCATTTTTCAAATTTGGAAACATCCCTGTAAATGTAATCGTTAGTAAGGATTAAATATATATAGCTACGTTATTTACACATTGAATAGTCAATAATAAATAAATAAGTACAAACGTGCGTTGTCTGTGACTTTAATGTTTTTATGCCTAGTAATTGATTTTGTATGGAATCCACTTGACCGGATATCAGTAAGGAAAATGTACTTGTACGTGATGCATGCCTCTATAGATTTGGTTATGCACACTTCCTTTTCTAGTCTATATTGTACGATAACTAGTTTATGCATTCCATTTGCCATTTTTTGTTTGAGGATTTGATTTCATTTGAAATCATTATACATATGAAGTTACGACGATTGAATGCACTTTCATTCAATACCGTTATACAGACATAAATACAAGCAATAATTGCACGAAGCACTTTGTGCAGCGATGTTTGTTTGTTTGTTTGTTTATGGAATAATTACCAACTGTCGTGTTATAAAACAAGTGTTTTACGACGCATACATTGTTCTAATACCCATTGAACGTTCGTTGGTGGTAGAACATCTAACATTGAAGGGCATTACTAGAATATCGGTTTGAACATTGATTTGTGTTGATAATTTGATGTATTTTACAGAAACGTGCCACCGGCGTACACAGAAAGAAAATTATTCCCGCTTGAAATGCTCGATAACAACCTATCATATACAGAACGAAACAAAGTGCAAATAACTGTCATAAATCAAATAAAAGATGTGAGTTTTCATAATTTAAAATATACCAACATTTATGGACTAACACAATATATTTTATGAAAATAAACCGCAAGATACAGAATATAAGACAATTGGTTTAATTACAAATGTACAAGAGACCGGGGCATAACGATACAAAGAATGAAATTTCGTTCATATTTGGAACGGTTTTGGTTATAGTTGAGATCTAACGATTTTGCGTTATAGTTGAGATCTAACGATTTTGCATGGAAGTACTCGAGATATTTTGTTTACTTACGTGTTTGTTGAGTTCAAAACTCAAACAGAACCTTTACCAAAAGACTGTTAAAACAGCAAACAAATGTAACGTTTTGCTCCGTATGTTGGGGCTACTTTCACATGGGCAAAACGAGACAATGAACTAATTCATGCAAATGTCATTTCAAACCGCCTGAATATAACACATATGCAAATCTGCAATAATTTCCTGCAACTTTGTACCTAGTTAGAATAAATGTTTTTAAACAAACTTCAAATAAGCCAAAACATGATGATATGGGAACAATAATGAACATTATTCTGGCTAATTTGCAAATGCTTAACATAGATTACAGAAACAAACAAGTGCGATTAAATCTTACAAACAATTGCGATTAAATCTTATGTATAAAATATTTCTTAACAAATGTATTTCATATATGAAATAAAAGATTTTGCTTGTTAAAGTTTTACATATTTATTCAACTAGATCCAAAATGTACACATTCATTAAAACGTCCGTCTACTTAATTTAATGGTATATAAATTGATTCAAACACAATAAGTTTACTTTTAAGTTACTTCTAAATAGTTGTTTCTGTAGCATAAACCTTCAATTGAATTTTATTAAAATAGTGACTTTCATGTGTTATTGCTTTCAAAAGTTTTATAAACAACCGGTACATTTTAGTTATGCCATTGTTTTTGTATTGTACAATCGAAAATGTTATGTGTTGTAAGCATGTGTATTTTACCCTGAATAAATATTCCAATCTGAACTATGAAGAATAGAAGAAATATGCAAGTATACACCTATATATTGCATTTAGTTAGTATAGTACGCGTTACAAAAACACAAGTCTTGTCGAGGCTTTTTGCTGTGATAAATCTTATATATGGTCTATGAACAATACACCTGTTGTCTCAGCATAATTTAATATAGTCTAGCCTGAATGTTTCTATTTCTATGTAACATCGAAGCAACAACATTTCTTGGCTTATGTATAGTACCGGTTCATCTAGTTTCCAAAAGTCACAAGATTCAAAGCCTTCTCTTTTAATAACCTTACATGGATACTCGTCACTTTGAAGAAGTTTGTAGCCTCTGGTGTTCCGATTGACAAATCACTATGTCTCTCAATGAATTATGGAAACTAGTCGATGATGACCGACGCATTGTTCATATTCCTAGGATCCAGGCATTGTTATAATATATTATAGCTATTGGCACAGTCATACGCAAGAACTCGCACCTCCTTTGGACTTAGAGACCAAAATAAATGTTGGCAGCTGTTTTAAGGTATGCTTTGAGAGCTAGTTCTTGGGTTACTGGCATAAAGCTTTTTGGCGAAAACCTCTGTATAGTTTCACTTGATAGACCGTTCACTAAATGTAGCTTTCTTAATGTAACAACCTAACCTCATTGGGGGTATGTTAATTTCTACTCTAGAACACCATAGATGGCCTGTTCAGTCTTGCCTATAAGAAGTCTTCCGTTTTGTAGTTTCGAACCAATCTGTAAGATGAACATTACGGTCTCCTTAGTCTTAATCAACAATTCTCTGTTATGATAAACATCAATGGTTATTTTAAGTAAGACATTATTTCAAACAACCCAAAAAAGGGAGCTGGGCAAAATGTTACACTGCGTATCATTTTGTCCCAAGGTGACCGCTTTAAAAAACACTAGTTCCACGATAAAACCTAAGGTAGACCAAACCAAAGCAATAGTTTACGGTTTAGGACAACCCTAAACAAAATTATCCATCGTGTTTTCTGTTCAAAGGCTTTAAGATGACCAAAAACGATTCTTTCTGAAAACTTTAAAAACACTTACGTGCTCCAAAAAGCTTCTAAACTGTGTTTTATTGTAATTTTAATTGCAGGTGCATTCAACAAATGCACAATAAATGATGCCTGTAAATCTGCAAACGCACATCATGACGATGACGCAAATTATGACGTCATACATATCCAAAATAAATAAACAATCACTTTGCCCCGTGTATCGTTATGCCCCGGTCTCCGATTACGGACTATATTTGATCATATAAATATGTTTGCAAAACACTTTGATGTAACGATTTGTATTGCCGTATATGTATGGTACTTTCATTATAATCTACTGATGTATGAAGTCATTGGAACATATTGTAAACTGTACGATCCTATCTATACAAAATTACTATTGCTGCTGTATATGTTTTATTATGCTTGCAATTAACAAATGGTGAAATGAAGTAAGTCATGTCTGGTCCACACTTACAACCAAATTACATTAATTAATTAATTATTTAAATATGTATACTAAATAGTTCATACGACCGTCCAATTCATGTTTAATAAATTTTAAAAAATACTATAATTCACGATGTTTTAAAATTAAAGCTATGAGGTTAATTTTTATTTACACTTACATGTTTTGTGAATAATTCTGGGCCAAGTGTGAGGTCCGTGCGCACATAAACCGGTTTAAACCCCTAATGCTTTGCATTGACCGTTCCAAGACGGTGACCCCAGCTTTATTCATGTGCGTTTTGTGTTTGTTATGTGTTTTTGTGATGTGCTGTTTTTTGTTTGGCAATTGGTCACTTGCCATAAATAAAGGGCCTTGGGCTGCTAATAAGTTCTCTCATGCCGTCGCAAGAGGAAAAAAGACTTGGATTTTAAATAAAAATATATATCTTAGACTCTTCCAAAGCTAATTTAGTTCAATACTCGAGACCCTTACGTGAGTAAAAACTTTATAATGCACATTTTCGTCATCAGGTTAATTTTACCAGACGCTAGAAAACATGTTATCACGCTCTGTTTTGAATGCTATTTTACAGACACGTTTTCTTCTGCAGGGATTGGCATCAAAACCCAATTAAGAACACTTTTGCACTTGGAAATATGGATCGAAATATTGGGGCACAATTTGCGAGTGAATTAAACTGATTCATTGACGTCGTCTAAGTTTATTTTGTGAAACTTTCTGTGAGAAGTTACAATGTACATTCTGTTTACGCTATTTTTGAGAAGAACTTACAAAACTTCTTAGAAAATTGATGGATTTATTGGAATAAGTGTATTTTTATATAACATGTTACTATTTTAAACTAGGACTACGTATCGTCTTAGACACAAATAATGCTTAAATATGAGCTGGTCGATATTCAAGGAAAATTCATTGTTATGATAAATCATTCAGTACAGAACTTCAAATATAAATTGGATTAAGACCTAAAAGACAATTGCGTACACTCATTTTCGTGTATGTTTGTTGATATTGTGATAGACCTTCATTCAAAATTTCAAAAAACGAATTAGGAAAAAATATCCAAATATGTAAGTTCTGTAACGTCAGTTTGCATAATTTATAATGTATTTACAGTTACTTGCTATAAAACACAGCGCGTATTTCACCTGTTTACCGACTAGGACAGGTCAGCCTTGGTTTAACACTATTGAGATCAGTAAACAGACTCTGTGTTGATGAACGGTTTAGATAGTTGACACTGTATGAATTTCGAATTAAGAAAACGTTGCTTAATCTACTGATGCCTATAAAAGCGTTACAATAAGTATAATTATTTTGTTCAGTTGTTAACTGTATGCACAGAAAAATAATTTCCGCCCAATGTAGATTTGGAGGCTTTAATATATCAGGTTCGGTACCAGTTAAAGACTGGTCATTATAGTATTCATAGCCCCATAGTACCTGATATATTAGAAAAGATCACGCAGTAACTTGCTATTCTATATTATCTTCCAAATAAATAAATAAATAAATAAATAAATTAAAAATAAATAAATAAATAAATAAATAAAAATAAATAAATAAATAAATAAATAAATAAATAAATAAATAAATAAATAAATAAATAAATAAATAAATAAATAAATGAATAAATAACAAATAACTAAATACATTTTTTTCTTTAATTAATTAATTAAATACATACATAAATACATAAATACATAAATACATAAATACATAAATACATAAATACATAAATACATAATAAATAATAAATAAATAAATAAATAAATAAATAAATAAATAAATAAATAAATAAATAAATAAATAAATAAATATACAAGCACAAAGTCAGGATTGTGAATAGCAATATGGCAAAACTGAACTGCATGAAAATACTTTACATTAATGAATAGTGCTTATTGCACCTAGAAAGCAGGAAACACTTTAAAAAACTTAAGAAATACAAAAACTGAGTATCTCCCAAATGAAAATCGAAAGCACATGATTTATAATTGTTATATTAACCTTTAACCTGCTACACAACTCACATTGGCAAACTGTTCTGAGCATGAATATCGTATATCGTAAGTGTTACTTCAGTGACATTAATATTCCACATCTATCAATATTAATAAATAATTGTATTTATGTTGTATTTGAGATTTTAGGTTGGTAACATACATTACATTTATATATATACGACTTAACATTCTGAAATAATGAAAATACTTACATGATGCCACAGAAGCATTCTCGCTATTTTAGACAGTATGCTTCTAAATACAGATTTATATGAAACTCATAATGGGAAACTATTCTTAGCCGGAATATCGTAGAAATTTAGTGTTAGGCTAGTGACAATTTTATTATACATGTAACAATTTTCATTAATAATTGATTTTATTTTGTATTTTAGCGTTTTTATTTTTGAAATAAAACTACGAGGGTTGTCCCAAAATAGCGTATAATGTGTAATATCAAAGAATAATATCATGATGTTATTTGTTTGAGTATGTGTACATGTACATGTATCTTTTACATCTGCAAAATAAAATTGAGTCCCTTTAATCATATAATTGTATGAAAAATATGTGAATTTCAACTGTTAGGTAAAACTTTGCGGCCCACACTGTTTAATTTTGTAAAAGGTATAATGACAGCATATATAAAGTGCAATTTGGACCCTTTATACAGACATTTCTGTTTTAAATATATAAATTATCGTAAAAATTCCACTTTGATGTGTCAATAAGCGATGTTTCGTTGTAATGACGTCACTACAGTTCCATATGGCTGAATTTGTGTAACATGTGGTTCAGCATTGGCAATAAATTTCGACGTCAAGCGATTGCACCGGAACACAGATTGGTAACACCGTAGTGCGTTGAGCGCAGAAAGACACCTAGTCAAACTATAAAGAAAACGAAATCCCCAGAAACACATAAAAATATGTTCAGCATTCATTTACAAGCGACAAAATAGGTTTTCAACTGGATAGACGGGCAAGTGACAAAAGACATACCTATTTTGTGGAACAATCAAGACAATCGGATGGTAACGTGCGGGCATTGAAACATGAGGACACATCGAAAATTAAGCAAGCCATTAATTAGGAAATGTTGTTGGACACTCAATAATTATGTGTTTGTTTATGTACTCACTGCATGGATAAAGCAGAACAACGCATGTATCTAGTACATTATGTTAAGAATTAATAAGCGTATGACGTAAAGACGTGATTTATACTGACCTTGTGCGGGCCGCATTGCTGCATATTATGTTCCAAACAATTATATAACTTATTTTTGAAGGCACACGCATAATATTTTGACAGGACTTGTAAGATGCATGGCTGTAAATAAAACAAACACGATTTTAAATATTCTTGTATAACTGCATTAGCTATATGTCAATTATACGCTATTAATTAATGTCACATAAGAATTCTCAATATTTAGTAAAATCATAATAGAATGCAGACACATGTAATGTCTCCAAATACATATATTATAAGACTTGTTTATTCGTTCGCATTATGACGGCATTTCAAAGACAAACTAAATATATTAACTACCTAACAAAAATATTTTAATAGCATAAATTACAGCGTATAGCTCTTTCAAATGTCAGCGTAAGATACAACATGCAGTGATATTTGCTGAGGTACGTCTGAAATCCACAACAGCAGATTAAAAAGGGCATCTTAGCTACATTATTTAATGCGAAAGTGCAGATGACATACATACAACAATGACCTTCTTCAAAGATGTACAAATCGCGCTAAGATCAGGTAGTGACATTGGATCTCAAAGAGGGATATTGGTAGGTGTGGAGTTAACACTTTACAACGATGCGAGGTTATTCATGAGCTGAAAGAAACACGATACGCAAACCTCAGCAAATATAAGTGATAGAAAACGAGGCTCTTGTTAATGTCTGAAGCTGCCGCTACCAAGCGTAGTGATGATGGAAGATGCTAAGTCCACTTTGGCTAACTAGTAACAAGCAGGACGGTTATAAAGAGGGCAAGCTGTAAAGTGAATAGGGAATACAGACCTCGATGCAATATACTGATCTACAGAGATCAACCAACAATGCCTATTTATAATCTGGATTAGGCGTAATTTATCTACACTCATTGATGGATGGATCCTAACACTACGACGTCAGTTAATCTGCACTCTTATGACTAACTAATAAGTAATATTCCTTTTTTTTTTTAACTTCCGCTAAAATGCTCGTGTACATGACTGCCTTTCTTGTGCCTGAACAAGAAAGCATATCTATATTTTAGGAGTACGTATAACAGACAGAATCTTGGTCAACGTCTTGGCAAGACTGACCGTGTTGCACCAATGTCATTTATTTTGAACGACAGCCACTTCCGTGTTAATAATACAGCAATCTGAAAGGCCTGATGTTCAGCGTGTAGACTAATGGTATGGCAGGAACATGTTCTATCATTCACAAATTTTATTATATAGTACATGTGCATCAAATTAATGTGTTGTATTTTTTTTTACCAGAGACTACTTCTTGGACAAACGTTTAAAAAAAAACAACAAACAATAGTGTATGCCTTTCATGTCCTTATTGCTTTCATCTGGAATGTGCATACATTTTAACACTTGATTGCTACGTGATCCTGGCTAAATAACGCTACGAACTGGTGCTATGCCAGGAAGAAATTCTGGTTTTAATATTTGAAGAGAACACATTAAAAATTTACTGTCCGGAATCGTTTTCTAATTAGTTGCACTTGATTTAGATGATGCCAACAAAATAGAGCTATTCAGGCGGACCAAAGAAGGTGATTGTGTTTAAGCACATATGGAATGCTTTGTGATGAGTTGGAACGTTATTTATTTGTAGATTGTACGACTGCAAAGTCCATGTTTTTAAAAACTCAGCGGAACATTGGGCGTTTGTCTTAGCACACATTTACAGAAACAATCGCCAAAGAAAATACACACCCCGAGCGATAGTAATGAAACAATTGTACTCAACATGATTTTCTAGTAATTCTGTTATCTCTAAATAACATTCCTTAGGTACATTTCTGGCTTCTCGAACATCACCCTTTTATTTCAAAACCAGTACTTATATTTGAAATGAAAGTGATTTAAATGAGCAATAATAATAATAAAACAATCATTAATAATCATTAATACCATGGTGTACATGATTTATTTCAAAACCCGTCTTTTAAAGTTTAGAGGTAAATAAATTACAAAGGCTACGCTGTCGATAATGAACTATTCCTTTCGAACGTTGTCTAAATCCGACTATAACACCGTGACCTATTTGTACAAAGACTATTCCTGAAACAGTGAAATTGAGATATGCGTTAATTTGTTTATGCATGACAAGTGAATGCCATTCAAACGTTTTACAGTTGAAATTATTGACGCGGTTCTCAGAAAGTTTGTATAGCCACCATTAAAATGTCTTGTTCAAAATTTGCATTAACAAGGCTTTTATCCCAAATAGCCTTGGCGGATTTATCATTAGCAGATAATATGGTTGGCTTCAGGAAACTACGTCTCTGATCTTTTACACACGTTCAATGGTTGACCAAGATATATCGTATCAAAGCGCCCCACCCCCCTTATTGATTTCGTATTACGTACAGATACTTCACGTACAACTGTTGTATTACATAATATTATTTACAATGTATTTATTATTTGTTGTAAGTGAACTAATTTAGTCATTGATTAAGGTCCTTTGCATGATCACCCCGTGGAATCATTGCGACCAAAACGCGAGCTTTATGTGCAGAAAATGTCGCAATGCAGCGTCCGTTGTGGTGTCAAAATCAAGAAAATAGACGCCAGCGGTGAGTACGACTCTGTATGTTTGCTTATTAGAAACTTGTGAGCGCGAATTTTAAAAATCGGAGAATGCTATTCGACACAAATATGTATATTCTTGACTCTAGTTACAAAAGCTTAGGGAAGATTTCGATATTGTATCCTGTAGAACTGTAGAACTGTATCCTGTGGAACATTGACTGTTTCAATGTTGACAAGAAAAACTTGAGCATTTTGCAAATTTCAAAGAGTTTTGGTACATTTGAACAAATCTTCGACCTAAAAACATCATTGTTGATAGAATTGCCATCATCTGCTACACGCAAATTGGCATTTTAGGTAGGGATTGGGTTAAATGTTCATTTTTGAAAATGTTATGGTACATGTTGTGGTGTCAATGAATGGTTGTGGTGTTGATGCAACGTTACTCTGTAGTATTTATAGCAATAGATTTTTGGTCTAAAAATATACGGCAAATGTAACTTATTTATGTCAAATTATGTTGTTTTTTTGTTTGTTGTTTCAGGTCAAGTTTTGGAGATGTCGGCAGTCTCAAACAAACGATTCACATGTAACTTCTGTGAAAAGTAATTCAGCTTTAATTGATATAACTCAACAGTGAAGAATTCGTGGACAATTTCATTGTGCCAATATCACAGATCTCTTGCTTTAATTAACACGTGTTATATCCCCTTAATCAAGTTTGTTCTTTACATTGACGTCAATAATTATAATTTTATTTATGCATACATGTTTTCAATTGTTATTTGGAGCAATGGAAATAAAAAAATCACGAAAACGTCAACTTGTTTTGTCAATTTATTTGTTTACTTATATTTTGGTATTATATTCATTATACATAGTTCGTTGATGACAATGGCTACAATATGACAATAGCCTATATTTACATAAAAAGATCGTACCTAAGAAAGAATGCATTGACAAAGCAATACCTTATATGTGGAGTTAAAATGGAATAACACGCGCACATTTTCAGTACCGTAGCATAATTCATCAATACATCATCAATAAGTAATACTGTTGTGTGAAACTTGTTTTATAATTTTATTATATTATAATTATTGTTATTATTATTAGTATTATTATTATTATTATTACTACTATTATTTATATTGTGTTATTATTAGTAGTAGCAGTTGTCGTCGTCGTCGTCGTAGTAGTAGTAGTAGTAATAGTAGTAGTAGTAGTAGCAGTATGTAAATTATTTATTCCCTTACTGATAATACAGATGCAGAAAGTTAACAACCTTAATATTGGAAGGGAGTAATAAAACAGTCAGTGTTGATGTTGCAATCAGTGAACGATGTTTTAAGAGAAATAATAAAACCGCCAGATAGTTTGACTCAAACTGAATTTCACCGGCGGATGCTGTTGATTACTTCAAATAGCCATTGACAGTTTCAAAAATGATTGATTGAATGACTGTTCAATTAAATGATTTATTTATTGGATGACTGATAGATTGATGGATGGATGGATTTATGGATGGGTGGTTTGATGTTTCGATGGAAGGTGGATGGATTTTTTAGGTATTAATGGATTGACGGATGGGTTATTGAGGGATTAATGGATTGACGGATGAATTAATTAATTGGTTGGTTGGTTGGTTGATTGAATGATTGATTAATTTAATGACTGACTGACTGACTGACAGACTGACACACTGACTGACTGACTTACTTACTTATTGACGGACGGCTGAAAGGATAGATGGATGGATAAATATATTAATGGATGAAAAATGATGTTCTTTAAATAGAGCATTCACACTTGTTTTCAAAACTTTCTTTATTTACTTTCAGAAAAAACAATACACTCATAGATTTCAGTGCCACGCAGCATACACATATTGTATATAATGCACCAAAATGAACGGCCAAGACCAAGACACCTTGACGCTAATGCCAATTACTGTTACATCCGTATCTGTAATCCATCATACTGATTGGCTGAAGTATTAATGTTAAAGTACTATGAGATGCACCGGGAAATTTATGTGTTAGATTTAACGAGATTAATATTGCCAATCAAAACGAAGTTTATATCTCACTGGTTAGTGATAGCTGTTTTACGAAATAATATATATAAAGTACGATGCATATGGTTACAAGTTATATTGTTAGTAAAAAAATAACTTCGTTTTAATTATTGTGATTTCCATGAGAATATATCATTTACAGGATCCTGTTTGCAAACAACAATTTGTTGTTCAATGTATACATAAGAAACTGAAATATAAGGCTATAACTGTGTGCATAACAAAATGCGAGTTTTTCAAAATGTGTCATTTTGTCGCGGCGTTTACCGTTGACCAATACATATAGAACTGAACAAATATTAAACTTTATAAACTGGTATGGCAGCTAATTTATTGAATCCCTTGAAACAGTGTAGAATATTTTACTTGTTTAAAATATTATACCGGGGTATATCATTCACATAAACTACAAAATATATAATATTACAAAATATTGTCCATGTAATCACACTCTGGACGAAGAACTACCAACTGTTTGAGGATTATCAATTATGACCCAGATCGCCGCACGCGTAATTGAGGATAATCAATTGTGACCCGTGTCTGCATTTTTTTGTATTGTTGGATGACTTCCTGTAACTCTCTGATGCACATTAAAGTTACAAACGCGAACTAGAAGCATGCGTGTAACACTGGAAGAAAGATAACGATAAAACAGGCAATCACCTTCATTGGTGCTTTAACAATTAATTCTTAAGACACGACCCAGATTAAATTGAGTTCATACGGCACGGCACGTAATATCCGTTGCGACGACAATCCGAATCTGTCAAACAAACGCCTAATGGATATTTGATAGACTTGGGCAGCGTATTTGATGTTTAAAAAGAATAATCACGCTGCAGTGTCAACGTTCGATGTTAAATGTCTCTCAGTAAAACCATAAAATTGAAAAAATGAATTCGGATGTTCTTAAACTCAGTATAAAGAAGGTCTTTATCTACTGTAGTTCATGAACCTATTTCATTATTTCGGATTTATGTTGCATGCCATTGTTCTAAAAACCTCTGGACTGTAATAATTATGTAATATGGCAACCAATTGAAAATAAGGAAATGAAACGGAGTGTTTATCGCGTTTAACATAATAGTATCCAAAAGGAATGTCACAATCGTGTGGAAGTTAATTCAGATACTTTGATTTGGTAATTTGAGTAATTAAACACAAAATAATGAAATGGACTCAATTCATACAATTAAAATTTTCGTTTCCATTTTCCTGCGTGCGTACTTTGAGTATATATCATAAATATACAAGAAAAAACATAAGGGCGCCGTAATATATCTATAAAGATGGCAAATGTAAATTTTCTACATCTTATCACAAATAAGTGTTCAGTGATGTGTAACAAAAGGTAATCAAGTCAAGTCAAAGTCGCAAAACAAACGATTTAACATGATACAGTAATATTTCAAACAGTTATTTGATCACGTATAAGCAACGAACTGGATTAGAAAATAAAACAACGTTACTTTTATTAAAAAGGCCGACATATTAAAAATAACATGATGGTTTAATGAGGGTTTAACATAGACAATTCAGTATCAAAACTACCATGCGTACACCATATATACACAAATCACCCTACCCACGTTAGCGGCTACGCAGCTGTATCGGCGTCTGCCAGAATGCTATTTTTAGAATGATTCACTACCTATTTCTGGAACATGAAAGACTAGACACAGGTAGAAAATACAGATTTTGACTCAGCGACCAGTCAATTTTACATTGAGTAGCAATTAATTTCATCATTTGTCGTTTCAAAACGTTCTGCAAGCGTTGGCAAAAATATAAATATTACATTTCTCTTCGAGACAATTGTACAAGCAATACTCATTTTTACTCAGGTACATCATACAAGCGTTTGTATAAATAAAAATATATAATAGCATGCTCCTTCCATATGCTTCCGGTAAGACTAATCACATTTACTAGTAGACTCCGCGCTCATGCGTGGCGCCAATCATTAAATTGTTAAATTGATTTATTCTTTTCTCTATACATTACAGTTTAAACTATGCAGCACACGAAAAATAGATCCAGAAGAAAGAAACAAGAATTGGTGAGACCAAACCGCTGGAATATGAGATGTTATGTTAAAACTGAGGTTAAAAATCGAATATCTGAAAACTTACGGGGGACGCCCACCTCTAACTCCGATTACGATGTCTGTGATCCACAAGCCACCATTGCGAACTCTCAGTAAGCCGAATGACTTTTTGTTATACTTGCAAATCAAATGCGATTGTAGAAAACTGTTTCGGGGTACACAATTATGATAAAATACATCTCGTGTATGTCTTACCGTGGACACAGTACTTAAGAGATGGATTACTGTCTGCAAAATTGTTTATATAACAGCAACGGCATCAGATTGATGCATTTGTTAGCTGATAACCCTTTGTAAATTTGTGATACATGACCTAGGTCAATGCATTTTTCGTGTTTGCGTAGATGCAAACTGATTTAAAATCGTTGTTTATTGTTCGTCATCAGTGTTCAGGAGAACAGATATTATTACAATCACGTGATTAATTAAAATAAACATTTAAACACATTATAGACTACTAACTGTATCATCAAACAGTTCCATAATTCTCGTCAAATATTACTCCTTTTAGCCCTGGTCTAATCGTAAAAAAGTTTATAATACGTACAGACTAATTGTATTTTATAATCGTAATTTACTGATATTGTATAGTGAACGAACATAGTTTGAAATGTTGTATTTTATGCAATAAACCTAGTTTAAATTGCCATTGTTTGAATACATTTGGGAAATAATCCATCTTACAATAGTTTAGATAACAACAACCGGCCAAGCATTTTAAAATTTAAGCATTCAAGCATATCAATATCATCCTAAATGTTAAACTGTTGATATACTCCTCTGACATCTTCTATCCCACGATGATCCGTCTGTTGCCAACTGTCCAAGCATTGAATACGTCCAGTGTTAAGAGGCTTCTTTGTAGCATTCTGTCCATAACGTACATCTAAATACTTTATAATTATTATATTGACTCTTACAAGACATGTACATGATAAAAGATAAAAAACAAAATTATGCATGGAAATATTACTCAACATGACTTATAAATGTCTAGTTGTTACTAATTGGTTTGTTTTAGTCGTTTAAGTCGTATCTCTGCTTTTTAATCAAATAATAACGTATGGTAATAACAAATTTTAAAACATGTAGGTTATTCTTCAACCAAAATAAACAAAGAAATATGCATCAATGGAATTCATTGGAAATATCATTTTTGCATACATGTACGAGAATTCCATTCGCGCATCGCATTTCAATTTTCCTCACATAGACGGCAGTTCAAAATATTACCCTTAATTCGTTAATCAATGTGGTGATATAGCAAAACTTTTATCAAAAGGTATATACAAAATAATAAAATTTATAAATACAATTATAGGATGTCAAACGGTGTAATATTGTTTAGGTTTGAACAAGTTGTCAAATATCAAATTGGTATGAATTATAGCAAATGTTCACTGATAATGGCTTGCATAACTTTCAAACAAGCTTAAAATTCAAAATTGAGCAAACTGATACAACGTACCTGGAGTACTTCTACATTCAAAGATGCCAAAGATATCGAGTTAGCTGTGTAATATACTCATTTTCCTCATTATACAAATGTAAAGCATTTATTTGCCTTGCTCACCTAAACACTACGTTGAATAGCCTTAGGTACTGTTGTAATGATATATACGTTTATGCGTCCTTGACACGAAACACTGTTCATTCGTATTGCAGATATATCAATATTCATTTGTATTTGCTTTTCATATTGAAAAACAAATAACTATTCTAAGAGAACACTACATACAATCTTTCTACGTTCGAGCTTCTGTATAGAGCTTCCGGTATAGACGTTATTCTAGAAAAATGATCAAATACACCATCCATCTTCACACCACCATTTTCACAGACAATAACAAGTATCTATACTACTGTTAACAAATATACGTATCATTACCTTTTATCACATGCTATACCTTGTTTTCCGAGTACTACAGTCATTACGAATATTTTTATCTTACACATGTCTAAGATAACATTGTGAGCGTTTTTATTGGCTACATACTTTCTGACTTACCATTCGCATGACGCTATTTTGATGAAATGACGTCGAAACATGAAATGACGTCACGTCAGTACACAACTTTGAGGATTTACAAACTTATTTTGGTAAAATTACAAGGTTTTTTTATTTCGTTTAAAAGCATCTGATAAAGATCTGACAATCGATGTCATTTCATATTATATTAAATTCGTCCAGGAAATTCGTTAGTAAGCTCGCCAACGGCTCGCTTAATAACACGATTCCTTAATTCGTTTAATAAAAAATGGTATGAAATGACAACCCGTGTCAGATCGATTCTATATATCTATTCAATGCTGACATACAAGGAAATATATGTTTTTGACAGAATGATTAACACTTCAATGAAGATTATTTATTTTACGTCGTTTCATAATAAGAGTGAGGTGTACATACCAGAACTTGAACGACGTTTGAGTTCGTAGAATTGATGTTTAGTAAAGTCTCAATCAAAATGTCAAGGTTGCTATAAATCAGATAGATCTATTACACTTCTATACGATCATCCTAGTGGTAATCTTATAATGGATAAGGTGTCCGCCTTGTGATAGTTATGTTATTATCATTTATACTTATTTTAAAAAGTGACTATTTTGCTTTTCAAAAATACACTTACATTGACAGACGTTGAACTTAACATTCGTTCCGTTTGTCAACATTAAAGTGTCGAGGTTTAGAAGAGGATATGAAAATTACCCATTTCATTCATCAAACCTACCCTATATATATGATTGCTCGAACAGATGCTAGGTAACACATACAGATACAGATATCCAATGCATAATCTGCCTATGGTGAATAATTAAGCATATCAACATTAGTTTCTCTTCTGCTTTCCGTAAACAAGTTATAGATATGCATTTGCAAAGACGATATTATACATAATATTATAAAAGGGAACACGAGGCGAATTCGTCATTGACATAGTTGAACTGTTCATAGTAATTAACAATAATTGCCTCTTAGAAGACAAAGAATGTTACTGGTTATCTAGTGTCCTTAGAGACCATACGATTTATATTTGTTTATATGAACAATTCGCAGTACGTTGTTTAGGGCACAGTGTGTAAACGGTGTATTTATCTCATTAAAGTGTGTATGTGTGTATGTACGATTATTCATATCAATTATTTAAAAAGCAGATAAAGGTTACAATATAACTTTAAAAAGCAGACAGATAAACAGAAACAGGACGAAGGAAACACGAAAATATCGAATAAATCAAGAAATACAAGTGTAACTATTTTGCGATTGAAAAGTAGCTAATTATGCATTTTACAATGTTTTTTTAAAACTTTTCTTCAAATTTAAATCGAAGTATATGGTTCTTAAAGTTATCGGGTTGTTTTAATTTATGTAACTACAGCTGTTCTAAGATCGTGCATACACTCTTTAACATGCACACGTGTACTATAATACACGGTTTATGCTTTTCTCCAGCTGCACACCTTTATCAGAAGCCAAACAATAAAGGCCATAGGCTTTGGAGCTCGGTGTGGTATTTCCTGCAAACCATTCAACTATACTGACAGTCGAGCATTTCCTACGGACGAGAAATAACGATATGCACAAAATGAAATGACATTTTGTTCAATTTTAACATTAACGTCTCATCCTATACAACGGTATGAAATCCGAATTTAACTTATCCGAACACAATAAGGAAGAAACCATTTTTAGACAGAGCTGCCGAACGACTCTTTAAAGAAAATGAAGTATATGATACTGAATAATGTTAAATATTAGCTAATGTGTTACAATCAAAAACATTTTCATTGACATTTATTATGGCTTTCATCAGTCCAAACAAAGTCCTAATAATTTAAAACATAGCATGACCACATGCAATTTTTCCTAAATTGTAATGATGACGAACATGTTCTCTATGCAGGTTTCTTTACGTCATATTAATTTTATTAAATGTGTTGATATAATCTAAGACATTTAAAGTCCTTGCAATTTTATCTATTCTTTATTTGATACAATCAAGAATTGTCGAATGTTGACAAGGGAATTATTTAAACTAGACTCGGACGATTGCAGGAAACAGTTTTCTTTCCTTGTACGTGGGTCGCATGTTTATGTAAAGTGCATCAACGTCAATCAATGTTTGGATGTCAAACTAATTTTCTAGTAATGCAATGATCCGTTAAAAGTTCTGCCACCAACACAAGTTCAATGGGTATTCGACAACGATATCCAAACAATCGTTTTATAACATGACAGTGTGTAATGACCCCATCAAACAAACAAGAAAGCGACTCAAAACAAAGCACTTTAAGTGCGGAAATACGCACATTTATGTTTGTATAACAGTATTTAATGTGTAAAGTACATTCATAACCCTAACCCCAGGTTTTCGTACCGTCAGTAGTGAAAATAATTTAAAATTTTAAATGGAATGATAATTGAAATTACAAAATGCCGAATGGAATTCATGCACTAGTTATCGTACGCTATATACGACAAAAGGAACTGCGCACAACCAAGTGTAAAGAAGCATCACGTGAAGTACATTTCTTTACTGATATCCGGTCAATAGGATTCCAGACAAAACCTATTACGTGGCGTAACATAATTAAAGCACAATCGAGGAATGCACGATTGTACTTGTTTATTGGTAATTGGCCTTTCACTGGGAATGTATACATTAATTCCTACCAATAATTAAACTTACATATAAGTATCCCACTTAAAAACTGAAGAAAAAAAGAAAACAAAAATCAGAAAACATCACTACTTCATATTTAGTTTCGGTTGAATCAATTAGCCGTCTACAAGTGGAAATACCTGGAAAATACTATTTACCTAATTGACTGACTTCCTTTGTACATAGTACTGATAACTGAGAAAAATCAAAACGGCATTACACGTTGCTCTGATTTCGTCCAGAAAGGACAAACGGACATGTCCAACATTTCGTCTGGTGCAATTGTTAATGGAGTGTGTTGGAATCGTATTCAGGTTTTATTTAAATTATGTAAAAATAAATTATTGAACGTGGAAGCTTTTGTGATATTCGGCAATGGTAAATTACAATAACGTATCTTCTTAATAACGGTTAACAACACATTTATGGAAGTCTCTTTTTCATTGTGTCGTATATATGTTAACACAATTAATAAGTGAATAAATACTGCCACATATATTTTCTTTTTGTTAACTAAGCATATTGGACATCATATTCCAAGGTTTCCTAAAGTGTTAAAGCTGGGAAACAATAATATTTGTTTCAAATCTAATCATCAAATAATATGGTTTTGCCACATATAATGTGTTCAATTATGTGCGATTTTTGCTTTTGTTTTGTCTGGTTGGTGCGTGCGGCAGTCCAAAGCTGTTAAAAATCATTGTTTTGGGAACAGTTCATTAATCGTTATGAAATGAACATATTACGGCGAAAACCATACATTATTTTATTTCATCTTTTTTTATTTCACTATTCTTTATAATGCGATAGCAGTTTGCATAAGAATATAACTTTTAAAAAAGTGCGCATTTCTAATATGTATTGCGACACTGTTTTCTATGTTATTTCATGGTCCTAACTGGCTTTTAAGAAAATGGCATCTTCCTTTCCGGGAGATTGTGCGTTCGATACCTACTGGACTAGTTTCGAATGATCTTTCTTAAAAAGACACCAACTGTTGGTTCTACGCACGAAACAGGTTCTAGTATTCTCAATAACCCTCGTGAATAATTAGGTTTAAACTATTATAAATGATAATCAGTTTAAAGACAATGTTTAACAATCTAACAGCATAAGGTATAGTAGCAATTTATCGACAATATGTCAGTTTGTCTATTTTTGTCGCCAATTTCCGGTATAGACATTTTTCATGTATGATTCGATATCCTTATTTGATAATAGTCTCGGGTGGGCATTGTTGGAATTTGCAAAGCCACATACACAATGCAGCATACGCAAAAATAGAGATGTGTTATTCATGTGCAAAACGTTATGTTATTAGTTACCATCGTGTTTTATTCTCGTCGATACGTAGCACATTGTATAAAGAATCAAATTCCGCATGCACTGATGCCTTCCGCTTCATATAAAACTTCGCTCAGTCTTTAAAACTCATCACATTGCTTCCGTTAAACATATCTATAACTAGACATGTGTCCGTAGGACACGGAGGCCCCCACATTCCGCTGGTTGTCTCAAAACTCTGCTGATGTCGGGAAAAAACGTACCAAAATACCCAGGTGCACAACTTCACATGCTGATGATTATGTTTTTAAAGTTTCATCAGTCAAGCAGTTATACTTTTTGAGTTACACACGACAAAAATCCAAAAATGTCATTGTTTGCTAAAAAAAGGGTCATAACTTCACTGATGGTGGAAAAAACTGCACCAAAATACCCAGGTGCACAAGTTCATATGCTGAATAATATGTATAGAAAGTTTCGTCACTGTAGCAGTAATACTTTTTGAGTTATGTGCGACACAAGTCCAAAAATGTCATTTGTTGCTAAAAAAGGGCCATAACTCCGCTGATATCCGAAACAACTGCACCAAAATACACAGGTGCACAAGTTCACATGCTGATTAATATGTTTATAAAGTTTCATCACTCTAGCAATAATACTTTTTGAGTTACACGCGACACAAGTCCAAAAATGTCATTTTTTGCTACAAAAAGACCCATACCTCCGCTGATGTCGGAAAAGTCTGCAGCAATACTTTTGGAGCTATGCGCGACACAAGTTCAAAAATATAGTGTTTTGCTAAAAAAGGGCCATAACTCCGCTGATGTCGGAAAAAAAATCTATGCCAAAATACCAAGGTGCACAAGCCCCGATGCTGATGAATATGTTTATAAAGTTTCATCACTCTAGCAGTTATACTTTTTGAGTTATGAGCGACATCAAAATCCGACGGACGGACGGACGGACAGACAAGGGCAAATCTATATGCCCCCTCTCTAAAGTGGTGGCATAAGAAGCAGCGATATCTTAAATATGCTCGGACGGTTCGATAAGGATATATGCAGGTTTTGTATTATCCAGAATGCTAATGCAAGGAAGTCGAAATATCAAACTTCAACCGGGTAGTGCTTCGCTTGCTATCATTTTAATTTGCTAAGGTATGTGTCTTGCGTTTGTTTCACCGTATGAACAACGTCGTATCTGTGTCCAAAGTAACTTTCAATTCCACCACTGCAAGGTTCTTTTTATTGAGACCAAATGCCTTTGTCTAACGAAGTGCGATTTGGACACCCTGGGCTCAGGTCAATGTTCTGTTTATATCAGCTCTCATTTCCCAGTCAAAAGCAAGATGTAGCTTCGATGCCCTTGTAATCTTATATTATTTTTACTTGTGAGTTTTTCGCCTAATATAACGAAAATTACTACATGCACTATCTTGCACTGTCTTATGAAAGGCATTAATGTTCTGATTTATGCACTTAGTTTTCTTAGACAGTTAATAGTTGTTCATGTTCTTTGTGTTTAAAATTCCATCCATAATTGAGTGTAAATGATTTTCATAATAATCTGCATTTGAAACATAATGTCAATATTTATATTCTAGCATGCTGCTATTTCTCAGTACCTACATGTATATTCTAGTATGATATTACTTAAATATAAAGAATTATGATGTTGTATCATTTAAGTAGTGCTATCCTATAGTATTAAACTTTTAGGGCTCTATTTTCAATGTGAAAATCAATGAAACATCCCAGGGGTGAATTGATTATTTAATATAGACGTTTCATGGGAAGCATGTGCATCATGCAACAACATGTTCCAGTAAATCTGTAATTCGGCTGATATACTCGGGCTTTACGTCAAATACTTTAACAAGATCCAATATCAAGCTGTGAATGTGCGAAACGCAAGAAAAACATGTTGATTTCATTTTGAACAAACGATGTTAATCTTATACAGTCAAACAGGAGTATATTTAGTATCGTACGATTAATCATGTGTGTGCTGTGTAATAAGGTAGTAAACAGGTTTGGTCAGTTTATAAATAGACTGACCAATAAGAGCTAAAGCACGCAAATCTCGTTCAGATTTTGACATCTGAAATCATTCGAGCTGTCGGCAAGCTAAAACGAACATCGCTTTATAGTATAAGCGGAAAATTGCATTAAAAGTTCATTAGTAATTCGTGGACATAAAAGTGACCACCTAAAAATATATATGCGGTAAGCTGTTATACGTATGTACATTCTGAATGTGATTTAATTTATATATAATGCAATGGTTGTTTTTTAATGCACCTTTTGCAAGTTTTGCATTAAGGGAACAGGAAAGGTCAGAATTCATCGTGCAGTCGAATAATTTTTATTCGGACAACGATTGTGCATTGCTTTGTGACATTATTTCATTAATAAAAATACTTTGGATAATGGGAGTGGTCTATTAATATCTTGTTTTGAGACATATACATGTATTTAAGTATACAATTGAGAAAACTATGAAAATGTTTTAGAAATGTTTACTTAATACAAAATATAATTAAATATTATAGATAGGAAATATTCATTCATTTGTTTTAAATTTTCATTTCATATGGCCCAACACGGGGCCGGCAAAGAACTACCCACGAAAAGATTTATTGTGCGAAAAGATGAGCTGCATTTGACAACATTGGCTGCAAATTGACTTCTTGTATGGAACTGGCCTAATTTTAACGCCGGTTCAGCTAGAGAGCTTGTTGGATCCCGACAGACACTGTGGTTTATTAACATATTTTAAAAAAAAACATTGTGGTAGATAGTTATGCTTAATGTTGCGTAAATGTAAGAGTGTTTAACCAATAATACCGCCGCCAATCCTCGTATGTTGCAATCAACTGGTAGGAAATGAAAATATCAGTATGTGGCATTCAATTTGGGCAGACGAAACATAAACTATCTTTCATAATAATGGAACAAACAAAAAAAGATTAATTTTACCAATTTTATGTGAGTAAGAGCGGTTTTATCGGCGCTTACATATATCAACCTCTTTAGTGTAAAATATCCGAATGCGTCTGGTTTGTAGCGTCAGTACACAGGCTAGGTGTCATTTTAACTGTACTTACTATTAAATACAACACGCGGTGCACGTCTTTTTCTAATCGGATAGTTTAGCATGATTTAACACAAATCGAAAATGTAGACTCTGTGTTGATAGGCGGTTTACATCGTTCACAGTGTTTTTGCGGATATCAACGCTGTTGAATCATTGATGGTATTATTGGTGTGGCTATGGGTAACATTGTTTTGTTGCTTACTTGGTACGGGAGAGATGGTTTATATCTAATTTGGAGATTTTGAGCAAGTTAAATGTATATTTTACATCCTAATATTTGTCACTGGGCATATTGTTGTGTTATATCAATTTGTATGCGTATTTCGTTCAACGCTTTTAAGAGCCAACTTGTAAGTAACAGTAGAAAATTGGACAAGACAGCATTAAGACATACCTATGAAGAGAATACCGGATTACAATACTTAATTAATTTTATTATTATTAAAAAGAATACAACATTGAGAGGCATTTTTTCTGTTTAGAGATCGATGAAAGATTCTTTACACGTATCATATCACCCTCAATAGTAATGTGACAAAAATTATGATTTTTTACGAACGTTGGACTCGTTGGTGATGATTGGCATCTGAATTGCATGTAACATATAAACTAAAAAAGAAAAGAAAAAGACTATACGACTTCTGTTTAGAAGTGTATAAAAAAAAACAACACATGCTGGATATAAAATAACTACAAACAAAATTGGACGCACCTTCCTATTATTTCACGAGATGTATGAATTTTCGTAAGACTGTTATCTCGCGAGATTTCTCAGGACATTTATTTTATTAAAGATTCAATAAAGTTGAGCGTGCTTTGTCTTTTAAGTGCGTATACTTAGGAACTGCGTCTTAATACGTTATATAAATATGAATGTGTATCAAAACCAGATACAATAAGGTGGCAATAAATAATGTTTCATGTGAATGTTTAAAAAGTGTTTAGAAATTGTTAATTAAATATTCTATGTTAATGGTTGGAATAAGTTGTTGGGCGAATCTTATGAATCTTATGAAAAACAGGCAATTATGATTTACTTACGGATTTGTATATTTGTAACGCTAAAAGAAAGCTATTAATAAGATATCGTCAAATGCACTAAATATAAAATGGTAATGATCAGAGTTCAGTTAGATGTTTTGGCGGGTGTTGGTTGCTGCTGTTGTCGATAGGTTAATGTCAGAAGATATCGAAATGAAATACAGGTTGTTCTGTATCTATAGGGATATTAGCCGTTTACGGTTAAACAGTCAAAATATAACTTCTAAATTTTATAATGACTTTGTTTCATGATTTCAATATTGAGTCTTGGGCACGGAGCATAGTTAAGTAATGCACGCGCGTGCAGGGCAGGAAAAGCGGACAAGTTGAAACGTTTATATATCATGCGTTTTGTGCCGTTGTATGCCCGGGGCCTCGAGGCGGGAACCAGATTTTCAAAATAATGTTATTAAGTGGTCTAGGGCTCCGAGTTGGGGGTATTTTGTATTATGTGTGTATATAATGTGGAGAAACTACAAGGATTATTGGATCCCAGGGCCTCGGGGTGGGGACCACAGTTTAGTAATGCATGCAGGTTCAGGGCCTCGAGGTTAAGAGGTAAATAGTGATATATGATATGTATTATATATGGGTGTCCAGGGCCTGGAGGTGGGAACCAGAAGTTCAAAATTATGTCATGAAGTGGTCCAGGGCCCCGAGGTGGGGGATATGTTGTATACATGTAATGTGTGTATGGAGAAAAGAAAGGAGATGTTGAATCCCAGGGCCTCGGGATGGGGACCACAGTTTAGTAGTGCATGCAGGTTCAGGGCCTCGAGGTGGGAACAGCTAAGAAGTAAATTATGATCTATGATATGTATTGTATATGGATGTCCAGGGCCGGGAGGTGGGAACCAGACTTTCAAAAGTATGTCATGAAGTGGTCCAGGGCCCCGAGGTGGGGGATATGCTGTATAATTTGTGTATGGAGAAAAGAAACGAGATGTTGAATCCCAGGGCCTCGGGGTGGGGACCACAGTTTAGTAATGCATGGGGTTCAGGGCCTCGAGGTGGGGACAGTTAAGAAGTAAATTATGATCAATGATATGTATTGTATATGGATGTCCAGGGCCTCGAGGTGGGAACAACAGTTTCAAATTAGGTAATGAAGTGGTCCAGGGCCCCGAGGTGGGGGATACGTTGTATAATGTGTGTATGGAGAAAAGAAAGGAGATGTTGAATCCCAGGGCCTCGGGGTGGGGACCACGTTTTAGTAATGCATGGGGTTTAAGGCCTCGAGGTGGGGACAGTTAAGAAGTAAATTATGATCAATGATATGTATTGTATATGGATGTCCAGGGCCTCGAGGTGGGAACCAGACTTTCAAAATTAGGTAATGAAGTGGTCCAGGGCCCCGAGGGGGGGGGGGGATACGTTGTTTAATGTGTGTATGGAGAAAAGAAAGGAGATGTTGAATTCCAGGGTCTCGGGGTGGGGACCATGTTTTAGTAATGCATGGGGTTCAGGGCCTCGGGGTGGCGACCATGTTTTAGTAATGCATGGGGTTCAGGGCCTCGGGGTGGGGACCACGTTTTAGTAATGCATGCAGGTTCAGGACCTTGAGGCGGGGGCTGGTAGACATGTAAATATTTGGTTTAAGTGGGCGAAAACAAAAATGTGGGTTGTGATGACGTAACACACAGGAGAGGTATATAAGTTGCGAACCAGACTTTCAAAAGAACATCTATACAGTTTTGCGGCTCAACACAACATGTCAGATCACATTAATTTAGGGCCTCTTTGCAACACTTACAACAGTGAGTTGATAAATATTGATTGACTTGGACAAAATAAACTAAGTCTATAGTTTGATTATGTCTTCGGGTTAATGATCGTTTCAATGTTATGCAATGGAGTTGTTCACCGAAGTATATTATATATTTCTACAGAAACTGCACCTGAATTTAATCATGACCTAGCTTTATATAGATCTTAACAAAATTATGACATTCGAACAAGATGTTATATGTATATTGTTCTTTATATTATCAACGCATTGATAGGTCGTGCGTAATTAAAAATAATGAGGCACCTTGTAAGAGTATTTGTTATTTCTGCTACTGTGAGAAAGGCTGCGGTTCAATTTAGTTCTAAATAGAACAATATAAGTTTGGAATGATTACGTAGTACATAAAATGAATTTAATATTTAATTGCGTATATGTTTTGAACGTATTGCTTCCCGTATATTATTCAGTGAAGTAATTTCTAAATAATTGAGATTTTAAAAAGAAACGCACGCCGCAGGCAATCTTAATTTAACGAACTACAGGCTGCTTTTACACATTCATTTTTCGACCGGAATTTATTTCAAATAACTGCTGTCATGCATATGGGATATGAAATTGCCATTGTGTGTTTTCCGTTGAAGTACATATAGACCCGTTCTTTTTTTGTCGATATAGTAAAATGCTTTCCCAAGCCATACCTTTCAAAATACGTGTTTGTCTTCATTCATCTAAATGAATACGAGCTAGAAATTAAATAATTTATGTTTGCCTGAATGTAATGAAAGAAAACATAAATATATTTAGTATCGTTCGATTATTCATTTGTGTGCTGTGTAATAAGGTAGTAAACAGGTTTGGTCAGTTTATAAATAGCCTGACCAATCAGAGCTAAAGCACACAAATCTCGTTCAGATTTTGACATCTGAAATCATTCGAGCTGTCGGCAAGCTAAAACGAACATCGATTTATTCCCAACCACCCACCCATAAATAATTATTTATGTGTTTAACAGTGTTTTCTATATTTCCAGATTATTTGTCATCCATCAGTTGTTGTTGAGGACGGTGACTGGTAGCGGACGCCTGTATAACGCCGATAGTGCGATATTTTGTAGTTAGAGTATTATTATTCTAATCGTGTATATTTCAGTTAGATTAAAGCTATCGATGTATATATCCCGTGACTACAGTCTGTACATTTTCTGCTCATTCTTAATTTATAAAGTGCATTCAGGATATCTTTGAAAATTACTTGTATCAAATGTTTCCCCGTTTTCGTTCACTATATTGTTGTCGACGTAATGCCGATTGTTTTCGCTTTAGTATTAGCTGCATATTTGTTGATTCTTGATTTACAGTTGTATTAGGGGATTCGGGAGGTGATGAAGGCACCTTTATACTGATCTAGAGCCATGGGTCATCGTACGTCCTCCTGGCATCAATATAAAAATGAAACAGAAAGAAATAGAATGACCTGTGAGGTTGCGTATCCCGCTCGCAGTTTTACCCGAATCCGTTCATTATCACTGATTCATGTACGAAGTGCCCGTGAAGAAATATGCGCACTTCTCTTAATTGGTGGTAATGAACAAGCAGACAAATATTGCAGCAAAAATTCAAGCAAGTTATAGTCACTGCTTGCACTTATATGTGATTTTATTATGCCACAAGTGCACATTTACGTTGAAGGTGATGACCCAATATTTTTAACCGTTATTATACCACTGACCGATAACACAAATTAACTCCTCCCACTTTCTGTAATATCATGTCACTGACTGATAACACTTTTTAGCTCCGCCCACATTAACGCATATCGTGCTACTGTGGCACGTGCAATGATTCTTTATTCGCGCCCACTTCTCGGGACTACTTTTTGTAGGAATGGAATGTCGCTTACATCGTTAAAATGTACACAAAGAATATATCTATACAGTGACATTTTAATTCACAAAAATAATATTATAATTTACTGGAACAAAAGATTCAAACATTGTTCAATTTACAAGAATTAAGTTATTACGACAAATAAGCATTATGCAAAAATAGTAAGTCTTCAGCATGGAAAACCTGTCAATAAAATCTTCAAAAGCTGATATTTAAAAAAGCTGGAAAATTACAATCAGATATCACAAAAGTTTAAATTCATGAAAGAATTGGATGACATTTTGTGCCTGTTGATTTTTATCTATACAGAAAAAATAGCGAAGAATATGAAACCAAATCACTCGGACCATACATTTTAATTTCAATTGAAAGGGACTGCAAAGTAGCCAATGATTAATCACTACCTATACACCATTACATTGGTTCAGGGAAACCACTGTAAGTTAAGTGCAGTGTAAGTGTAAGTCTTATAAAGGAACAAGCTACTAAAATCATGTTTTTGTGTCATTTTAATGCAAATGCACTGTTTTAGAAAACTGCTATTATGAACAGTTATTTTAAACAGAAATCTGAATTTAAATGTTCTAATCATACAAAATCAAACAATCTAGCCAGGTAACACTCGAACAATAATTTTTGTTATCAAAGGTAAAAGTAAAAAAAAACAACATGGTTTAAGAATTTTTGGTCAATTCAACAAAAATAAACTCTTACTTTTCATCAGAAATTCAAATACATCTAGGTTGATTCACAACATCTCAATCTACTTCTAAATTAAATGTAAAAGTTAAAGAAAAACGTGGCATTAACAATTAAAAACAATAGTTTTAAGTGAAATAAAATGCAGAGAAGTCAATGTGTTTTAAATAACTTCAGTGCAACATGAAAGAGGGGAATAAATGAGGAAAGAAGCTAAGGGAAAGGATGCACAACCAATAGAAGAACGTGGAATTGAAAAAATATACATGATGGTCAACAAGAAATTTTTCAATTTACAGTAAAAACAGTAAAAACAACTAAATGCAGTTTGGAACTCATAGACAAGATAATCTGCCTTTTGACACAGTAGCACATGTCCACTAGAAAGAGTCTAACATGTCACATCAATAATTGTACTGTTGCAACAACTTTCACATGTCAATTCTTTGCTTTCACTGGATGTCAACCTGAAAATATTAAAGAAATTCAGTCAATTTTTGAAAATAACTCACAATAACATGAACGAAACAACATATGTGTATACATCATTTAATTAATTCTATAAATATTAAAATATTTGGCTCTAAAAATTAATGTTTATTGAATAAGCAAGGCCAAGTCCAACTCAAAGGATAATGGGCACTCAGTCTCAAGCCGGTATTACCAGGACACTCACCAATTCTGACTCTACCAGGAAGTACTGAAGCTTCATGGTACCCATCGCTGTCCAACGAATATTTTGCAACTCCGCCTCAACACACCATGCGAGCCCACATCACAATCACAGCAAGCTGCATCTTTAAATTCTTGCAATTGCGTTCCCCACCCACTTTGACATCAAACGTGGGGGATAGTTTTTCAGAACAATCATCAATATCTCAATTTTGAACGCATTATGCACAGATATGGAAATGTTCATTAACGACTCATTTGCTTATAAATCCACTGATTTCTTTCACTTTTAAATCCGTTGTTGTTTTTTTGTTTTGTACGTTGTTGAATGTTCACACAAAAACTTTTGAAAAGTCGTTCATGTCGTCGCAGTAAACTTCTTGTGTGTGTTAATAGATACAATGAGGTAAATCTATTTGTATTGTGGTCAATGTTACAAGGAGTAACGATTTCTCGCTTCAAATTTTTGTATTGATTAAATGTGTTTAAAATGTTATTGTTGATGATTTTATATAGAACTATTTTTCATGCGTAACTATGCATCGACGCAAGTAGACGTCAACAGACTGTCTCATATTGTTTGTACTGTAAATTACTCAATGTTGCGATTATTTGTTTATTTTATTTTGTATTATGAAAACAACATTTGCAAAAAAGTGGCATAATAAATAGAATATATGGTTGGTGACTTTTGATATCATGTGATATCAGACTCGTCCGATATGGCTAAGAAAAGGCTCGGCAAGCCTCGCCTTTTCCTATGCCATATTGGACTCGTCTGATATCACATGATATCTAAAGTCACCAACCATATATTCTCTATTTAGTATTGCGCAGAATACTTTCCGTTGCAGGTTAAAAGTTTACGTGCATATATTTTATCCACCTATGCTATGCATTCAGGATATATTCAGTTTGCAGTAGTAATTTGAATTGTAACCTGATGGATTGCTTTCTGTAAGTGTTATATGCATATTGATTCGAATAGGGAGTTTTTAGCATTGAATTAAAGTTACATTTGTCATATGCTTTCCACATTTATAATAATTGTCGATGTATTTTAATTCATTATTTCAAATGACAAATGGAAATTACATCATTGAAAAGTATATTGCCAAAAAGTATTTACCTTCTTACCAATCGATAATTTATGTTATAGCGTAATTCCAACATATATTAGAAAACAGTGTATATTTTGAGATCTTGCTGAAACAATAAAAGCTATAATATCATGACACATATATAACGTTAATAACATGATTAATAACATGTAATATAAAGACAAGACCTGAAAGTAGTGGGTTGTCAGGTGTTTTAGTTAACACATAATACATATAATGTACTTACTAATACTTAATATGCCATGACGCTGGCGTTTTTTTTGGACTATCAAACAGCAATTATGTATGCATCATGTATATTTGAAATAATTTCTGGATGTTAACTTAAATAGTTGCAATTTATAGAACAAAATAAAATTCAGTTAGTTGCATCAAGTTTCTAAGATGTATGTAATTTGAAAAACTAAACATCAACATTACGTCAATCTAAGTATTCATTCGCACGATCTGCACCCGATTCGAACCATTTTCATAGAACACAAACGTTCTTAATAGGAATGTTGTGTAAATCCGTTCAGAAGAAAAAATTTCTGGAAAATAGTTTCGCCGTTCGACTAGTGTGTGCATTCATTAAGTCAATTAAGACATAACTATGTATACGGCTTCGCAGAAAGTAAACCATTATTGCATCAATGTTGACAGTTGTATCTTGTACATGGGCACCTAAGAATCTGCAATTGTTCTGCAGAACTAATACAAATAAATTGTTTTTAATGAATACTCTACATGTCACATTTTTCGTTGGATCGCCATGAAACATGCGTCACATATGATTATGGGTCGTAATTGGTCAAATACTAGGTCACTAGGTCAATTATTAAAACAGTTTTACACTCTGTGCCCACATTTTATATCATATATGGTAAAAACATATGACAAAATGATTGGTAAAAGAGTAGTCGAGTAAGTGTATTGTTATTAATCCTATCAGGTTGACACTTTTAAAATTGATTGCCACAGTTACTTTAAATTAGGCGTAATTTTCCCGACAGTTCATACGCCGATTAAATGATGAAAACATATTCAATTCTTATTTTAACAACAAAAAGTGGATATTGACTTTACTTTTAACTGTCTGAGGGCCGCAACTGTCGTGCAGCCTCCGGCGAAGGAGTCCCCGTTTTAGTTTCGGTTGCATTTTCGTCGAACGGCATTTCCAATATCTCGTCAGACGTTTCAAATCGCTGTGGATCCTTTTGGGGTGGACTTTCTGGTAAAAACAATTCAAAATTCAATTATGCGTAAAAAATTTCATTGTCTGCAACACCGGCATCGATAAATGATTATTCATTTTGTTTAAGAACGAAAGTGTGTATACATCGTAAACGTGCGCGCAAAACAATGACGTCATTTCGCAAAGAGCGAATGAAAGAAAGCACCGTAAAGGTACTCACAAAACAATGACGTCATTTCGCAAATAAAGACTGACAAAAACCGAAGAACGGTCAAGAATAATAACGAGGTAATTTGCATACTCAGCCGGTTCATCGGGGTATGAATGACAGGTCACGTGGGCGGATTATCCAATCGGATTGCAGCGTTTATTTGAAAATGCAAAAAGTAGTAATTATTTGACAGTGACTTGTAAAACGTGATTGTATAATTGTATATGTATGCTCTACAACGACGGTCATCCAGCACAGGACACTATAGTTAAACTAAATTGTTTATTATACGAGACGAATACTGTAGTGACTATGAACAGGCATGTGTCGTCGTACAACCAATAATTATTAATTAATTCAATACAATACAGTTGAATGAGTTACATCTACGCATAGTGTGTTTTGAAGACGACAATTGTGGATTTCCGTGTTAATTCAAATAGTTACATTTTAAATAAAAATATATAAAAATACATTATTTAATATATTCGAATAATATTTAAGTAACTATGATAACTAATTTTTCTTTGCGACATCAGTATTTACTTTAATTTGGACGAACTTGTATGTAAGCATTAAGTATATCGAAGACGACACATATGGGTCCCTGTGTTAGTGAAAATATTAAAATGTTATATACAAAATACCATAATACGAAATACATAAATTTTCTGTAGATGACATGCTTTCGAAAAATGGCGTATGTTGCTTTTACATAACTACTCACTAAAACATTTAGACTCCAATGACATCTGTCCTTTCAATTCATTCGCAAAATGCAACCATCTCTATTCGAACAAATTTTGAAACTAATTATAAATTCATACCTGTGATTATGACACACATGTCGATATTTGTAAAGAAAACAACAAATTGTATTTTATTTTTGAAATAAATTATTCCCATTATATCTTTGGGAAAACGTATATTTTATCGATGAAACGCGTGTTTGTGTTTTTTTTCATTAATTTTGTATCATTGCAGTAATTTGGCACGTATGATTTCATAGTTACAAGGTAATCGTTGCCATTTGTAGACTAGAGATAAAAATACTCATGCTGGACCCCATTTTTAGCTCGACTATTCGAAGAATAGATTAGCTTTCCTACTACCCCCCGGCGTCGGCGTCGGCGTACGCGTCCACGTCTGAATTTGGTTCAAGTTTTTATTCAAAAGTCTTGTAACTTCAAAACTACATAAGTTATTCACTTGAAACTTGGCATATATCTTTGTCATCAACTCCAGTGTCAGGGGCAACATTCCCCATAACAATGTTTTGTATTTTGACAGAGTTATGCCCCTTTTTCACTTAGATGTTCTGTTTAAAGTTTATATTCAAAAGTTTTGTAACTTGAAAACTACATAACTTATTCACTTGAAACTTGGAACTAACCTTTGTCATCAACTCTAGTATCAGGGGCAACATTTCCCATAACTATGTTTTATATTTTGATAGAGTTATGCCCCTTTTTCACTTAGATTATCTGGTTTAAGTTTATGTTCAGAAGTTTTGTTACTTCAAAACTACATAAATTATTCACTTGAAACTTGGAACTAACCTTTGTCATCAGCTCCAGTATCACGGGTAACATTCTGTATAACTCTGTTTTGTATTTGACAGAGTTATGCCCCTTTTTCACATAGATTTTCTGGTTAAAGTTAATATTCAAAAGTTTTGTAACTTCAATACTACATAAGTTATTCACTTGAAACTTGGAACAAACCTTTAGCATCAACTCTAGTACCAGGGACAAGATTACCCATAACTATGTTTTGTAGTTTGACAGAGTTATGCCCCTCTTTTCACTTAGATTTTCTGTTTAAAGTTTATATTCAAAAGTTTGGTAACTTCAAAACTACATAAGTTATTCACTTGAAACTTGGAACTAACCTGTGTCATCAACTCTAGTATCAGGGGCAACATTACCCATAACTATGTTTTGTATTTTGACGTAGTTATGCCCCTTTTTCACATAGATTTTCTGGTTAAAGTTTATATTCAAAAGTTTTTTTACATCAAAACGACATAATTTATTCACTTGAAGCTTGGAACTAACCTTTGTCAGCAACTCTAGTATCAGGGGCAACATTACCCATAACTCTGTTTTGTATTTTGACAGAGTTAGCCCACTTTTTACACAGACTGTGTGGTTAAAGTTTTTGTTCCAAAAATGTATGAACTATACAAGGCTTCACTTAAAAATATTGCATTGTAACAAATTTATGCCCCTTCACTATCCAAAATATGTACTAACTGAAATACCTCGAATAGTCGAGCGCGCTGTCATCTGACAGCTCTTGTCTAAGACACTTATGAGTGTAGAAACCAAACAAATATATAATCATTAGATTGCCATGAATGTAAACTAAACCCAGAAACGAAGGTATTATCATGATGAAACATGCATCTGCACAATTAAAAATAAATATTACGCTGTAAATGTTTTGTTCGACTGTAGTATAACTTGCAATTTAAATGGAAATAATGAACTCGGAGCATGTACTATATGTGATTTATGTGTTCTTTACGCTGCATTTAAAAACAATTTCTAACGGAGTTCATTATGCCAATGTCATGGTTTTAGTAACAGCCATTCAACAGTAAACATTGCCGCAACCAGAGTGATGGTGCCGTTTAAACGTAAGTTACACTGTCAGCCAGACTTTCATAAGGCTCTTGTTTGACACATGAAGACTGTCTTTACAGCGAATATTATTTGCCAGTATGGCCTTATTTTAATGTAGGTTACGCTGACCTGTTTGAGCAAAGGCAACGTGTAAAAGAGTAATTGTTGATTGCAGCAAATGATTGTTATTAACTTGCACAAATTTATTAGCATATAAGCACCTATATAAATTCTCGTGATAATGGTACTAAAAACTATATTATGTAACATACATTGTATCTTATAAAATATTTCGTAATATAGCTATCAGTGTGATATGTAAAACTATGTTTTGATTATCCATGAACGAATAATGTTAAATATATCAAATACATTTCTCTGTGTACTTCTTTGTATTTGAACAGAAGCATTTTATAAAATCAGTTTGATTGATTACATATGCGGAAGGATCAGTAAATGCCATAAGCGTCAAAATGTTATGGTCTCGCAAAAGCGTTCATTTTGGTGCATTTTATACAAGACTTGTGGTCTGTGAAGCAGTGTTTTTGTGAAAATAACCAAATAAAATAACAAGATTTGAAAACAGGTAAGTTAAAATATTATGTCAAAATGCATCATGTCCATCCATCAAATCTATCCATCCGACCTTTTATGATGAATTGTCAAAGGCATTTAACACTTCTTGATCTATGATAGTAATACCAAATATAATAAAATAGTATTTTATGACACATTAGGCATGTGCTGATTAGGCCAAAACAATTGTTGGTTTCCGCTTACATCTCCAAAAAATCTAGGAGGGAAGGAAAAATATAACTTTTTTTCTTTAACTTTTGTTTTCTTCGCCTCAAATTCTCCACATAGTTTAAGTAAATTGCAATGCATGTAAAATGTTTAAACGCCTCCCAACAAAAAACTTTACCTTAACTATAAATAATGTCATCGAAAACAGATATTTCTGGCCAGAAACTTATAATATAAGCGAAAACTGTTATTTTTTTCAAAAATCAGAAAAAGTTAATGAACGATAGGCAAAAATTTGTTTAGGGTCGGCGGAAAAAAGTCGGGGGAGGGGGGGGGGGGGGGGGTTGGGTAAGCGGAAATCAACAACTTGTTTACGTTTTATGTTGTTATTCTATTCTCATAATCCGTTCTCCACTTTTCTGTGGAATTGAGTTTGGGCCTGCAGAAAATGTTCCATTTGATATTTGTGTTATTTGCTAACATAGCTAGTCTGTGCCAAACAAACTGTCTGATTCATTATCTAACTATCTGACGGTTGTACTATTTCCCTTACGTATTTCATTGATTGCAACAACAAAACTGTCTGTTTTGTTATTTCCTTAAGCAATGTTCAGATTGGTTACCTTTCTGTACTTGTATCATCATTATAGAAACAATCAGTAAATATAAGATAAATAATTTACAAATTCTGCACGTGCCTACGTATAAATCATAGTTTTAGATGTTCATCATATATTAACATTCGCATGAAACAGGGCATTTTTTTAATTTTAAAAAATAATTCAAACTGTAAGTCACTGTTGCCTAAATGAGTACCCTATCAGCAAATTAATAGAAGGTTGCAACTGATATATACAGATTATGTTCAAGATTAATTACCTTTGTGATGTGTATCCAACCTTTATTAGCTTTCTGTTCCAAATGTTAAAAACATATTTTACAAACAGGATGCTATCTGCCATTCACTGGAAGTTACATGAATGCCACTTCGAAACTGTAAATAGTCTTAACATGTGGCTAACCCACGTAAACACACGAACATCTTGATAAATAAATCATAAGATGCCGACTGTTGTAATACATTATGAGATGTGATTCTTTATTAGATACCTTACATGTATACCTTACTGATAATAACTGTCCACATATAGTTATTTATCTGTACATTTATATCCATAACTAAGCTTTGGCATTTTTTTAATCGTGGAAACGGCTTAAATTGAGAAGTTCAAATTTCAATGGATATCTAGAACTGTATTCAACTCAGTGTGCTAGAAAGTACGTTCTCAGAGTACGCTTAATATGACTTTGTTCACGATATGCATATCGACGAATTTTAACCAATAGGTGAACTATAATGACCGTTTGTATAAAGTAGTTCACTAACAGCAATAATAATATATAAATCGACAATGTAATACAGCGGTTCGGCATTAACTGCCTGCACTCTAATACGACTGCACTGAAGTTTGTTTGGCTTAGTACAATTTACATATACATATTTCATCAATTGGGGCAATTTATTTTCTCAGAATTTCGAAAAATACCCCGTTGAGCTTTTACATTCATACTACTCACAAACATTTAACAAAATAAATTCAGATGACGTCAATCAGTTTAATTCGTTCGCACATTCTGCCTTAATATTCGAACCATTTCAAAGACCACTAGGGTTCTTAATTGGAATTGTATGGCCAATCCAATTCAAAAGAAAAAACAATGTCTGTAAATATCGTAGCCGTTCTACACTTGTGCAAATTAGGCTTATTTATGTAGCCGTCGTCGACGCCAACAGTAAAGAAATCATCATAGCCACAAAACTTACTTCGAAATAGTGTCTTGTTCATGGTCATTAGCAACGGACAGTTTTCGAGTGTTTCGGAGTTCTTTCATCGTGTGTCATTCATGTGTGAGCTTCCGCAGACAAACGATTACTATTGTCCATCACGCAATGCCTACAAGTAGGTTACTAAAGCAAATAATAAATTAACAATATAATAATTTACACAAACTGTGTATTTAAATATGAACAAAACTGATGGTTGGTTTGGCATGATATTATCTTTGTTCATATATTTAAGATGTGAACTTAAACCGAGTCGTAGTTTACTGACGCAAACAACATTTCCTGCTTATGTGCCAATGTAATTTGGTATAAAAGCCTTGTTAATGCTAATTTTGAACGAGTCGTTTTAATGGTCGTTATAAAACTTTCTGAGAACGCGTCATTAATTTCAACGGCAAATCGTTTGAATGGCAATCACTTGTAGCGAATAAACAAATTAACACTACGCTCAATTTCATTCAGTGTACGAATAGGTCAAGGTGATACAGTAATGTTTGAACAGCTACGCATCATATTCACTGTATTTCAATTTCAAATGGAAGACAAAGGGAAAAGAACCAATTCCCAAATACGCGTATTGATAATTACATATTCCTGAATTAATATTGGTCTGTACAGTGGCAAAACTATTGTCGACTGTTTAGTAACAATTCCAGTGCTGGCAAAATAAGATGCTCTGAAACCCAATTTCTAAGAATAATATTTCTACGTTATTCGTATAGGTTGCTTTGTATCCGAGCTCATGCTCTAACATGTATTCCGCTGTAGTATGCTAGGGTAAATATGCGATATGACAAACATATCTCACCTCCTTCATAAATGACGCAATACGATTGGCAGAGAGCGGCCACATGACCATGGGGTATTTTCCATACACCGTGGATATATTTCAATACCCCATAGAAGTCTAATAACGCAGTCTAATGACGTCATTTTCTTTATTTTCGTGACGTCATTGTAAGTGTTTCGTGTTATTATGTTAGTTTTCTTTCGTTAATTTACTAGTGGTAATAATTAAAAGAAACCAGTGAAAGGTAGTCGGTGAGATATATTCGTTACACTGTTAGTAACTGAGGGTGATTGTGATATACACCCTCAATGGCTTCATTCTATACTCGAAAAAAAAACCACTTAGGGTGTATATCTCATACGCCCTCAGTTACTAACAGTGTAACTCATAATACATGCACACTTCAATTTTACTTCTTGTGTTTAACCGCACTGTCAGCGAATCCATTAGAGTTTAATTAAACAGAATTTATGTTGATACTGTGGTGGTATACACCATTCGTCCGGGTCATCTTGAGATCGATTCCCATTCAGGGCATTTTAAGTGCGATCTTTAATAGTTTATTATACACAAAGTTTCCTTTGGATATTCATTCTTCTCTGTACCTTTGAAGATAAAATTTTAAATTATCTATCACTGTAGTAATTATTGTCTTTAATGATTATATTTCTCATTTAAATTACGTTGTTTAAACAACATAAAAGTTAAGGTAATCAGCAGGAGATAAGTCTTATTAGCAGCATATGGTCATTTTTTAAGGCAAGGGACCGATTGCCAATACAACAATCTCATTAAAATCATCTCCAGTCTGACACTACTATATTATCCGCCGACTAGACCTGATGACTTCGCATTAGGGATCAGGTTCAGATGACCTTTTTAGGAGCCAATCAAACTGTTGCCTTCAAAATCGTGCGGTATAACTGCATATATAAACCACAAATACTATGCAAAAAATTAACCCCCCCCCCCCCGTGATAATTAACTGTACATGATTTATTCCCGAGGATCAGCTGGAAACGCATCACTTTTCAAAAACCGTGGCAAACATTGCTATGTTAAAGGCTATTTCAATGGGCGCAGCAGGGCTGATGTTTTATTGTTCGTAAAGTAATTTGAACGTTACCTGTTTATACGACGTCTTCAGATCCTAACACTGTTAGGATTTGATTTTAATGAGATTGCCAATACAACAAAGCACAATACGAAAACACGTGACAAACACAAAACCCAAATGTGAATAAAACTGGATGCACTGCCTTGGATCAGTCAATGCGCCCGAACCGCACGTTTGGCCCAGAATTGTTCACAACACATGTCAATGTAAATTAAGATTATCCTCATTGCATTGAAATTCAAATTAAATTGTGATAATAGAGAATACGAAACTCAACCTTATTACAATTTAAATACTCATGGTTGGATGTTAATCAGAGCAACGGAATAACAACTGGAACACTGTATCAACTACAACTCTTCTTGTTAAAATAAATTCAAGTCGCATCGTCGTATAGTTTAATTTTTTTGATCATCGTTATGGTAAACAGGATGAAGCCGTACTACTGGGCGAGGAAAGCCAGATTACGTAGCTTCGTTGTATATGGTAGATTATAACTTATATTATAGATCTAGAATTAAAGAAAAAATATGATTTTATATTTGTGTAACATTAAAGTATTCTTGCAAACAGAAAATGAAAAAGGATTGTCTAACTCAATATACGCGTATCTATTTATTTTGGTGTTTAAAAATCGTAAACGTTGTATCAGACACTGAAGAGTTAAACAATAATTAAAATGACGTTATTCTTAAATAAATAAACCCAGACAGTAAACATATTTAAATATTTACATTTCATTGTACAATGATGGCTGGGATTATTTGCATTTAACCACTTAATAAAGAAACATTATACTAATATACGAATAGACCTATTTTAAAAGAATTTAGCAAACGCATTAGTTATAACACAAAATGAAAAGCATAGCTTTAATAATTTTTTAGTAAGTGAAAGTTTACGTTGATTGAACTCATTTACTCATGAACAATCTCTTGCATAAAGAACTATTGCGAAATATATATGCCACGCAATTACCTATAGAAATATTGCCATTTAAAAAGGGAAATTAATAATATCAAAATTAAAATCCTCATAACAGTTTTCACTGTATAATTTAAAATAGACGTAATGCAGTATCTGACTTTTGGGTAAATCTTTTTTATATGTTTTCCAGTTAAAGGGTGTTCTATTTTTCATACATCATCAATATATCTACTAGTCTAATTAAACCATTGAATAAAATTAATGTTTATCTCCAGGCAAACCAAACATAAAATCCTGTCATAGCAATATATAAATATATCAGCTATAAGCTGTGCACAATTACTACTACATTCGAATCCTAGTGCTCAGCATATGGTTTGGATTAAAAGTGTGACGTACGAGAAGCCAGAAATGTGTCCAAGGAGTGTAATTTAGAGATAACAGACTTATAAGAAAATCAAGTCGAGTGCAATTTATTTCATTCCTATGGCTTGGACTGTGTATTTTTCTAGACGACTGTTTCTTAGATGTGTGCTACGAAAACAACACTGATGCTGATGCCATAGCCTTTAGAAATGTTGATGCTATGTTGTCGCCTGTTCTACTTTTATGTTGCATAATTTGAATTGACCATATTTGTATATTGTAAACACATTCGCAGTCAGATGTAGTGCTGAGGCTTCCGTTATTGATTGTAGACCATCCAAATAAGAAAGAGCAAGTGAGAACAATGTAAAATGTGTTCAGGTGGCATAAAGCTTTCATTCCAAGAGCCAGACAATACACGTGTTTTAAATGTTTATGTTTCATGAAACATTATGCTCGACAAGCAATTAAAGAAAATTGATGTATTCAAATTCGTTTACCGAAGGCTTTTATTTCTTATCAGATAGGATGACGTTTAAATGTAAATGTGTTATGTTGTATGTTATGTAACTGCCAACTGCCAGATGGATATGTGTTTTCTGCGAAAAATGATTGATACAGGATCCCACTGTTTTGGCAGGGTACCTAAAATGGTGCTACATCGAATATGCAAATTTTGTGATCTATAATAGTTTGCTTTTAAAAAGTTCACATATCGTGTTGGTAACTTTTTTGTCAGTTAAATATAAGACACAAGTAAGCTGCATCTAGGTAAACCCTTTACACAAGTACTGTTTAGAAGTGACTTAATTGAATTTGATTTCAGGTATAATGTGTTTTATATATTTTAGTTTAATAATTACTGTTAAAATTGTACGAACATATTTAATAATCTCAGGCAGGTTGTTCCTGCCACGCACGTGTCTTGCAAAACATCTATTATACACCGTACATTTATCACGTTTCTTCTCGCAATTCTATAGGCTATTTGTTATTTTTATTAACTATAATTTCTAACAATTGTTCGATTGTCAACAATTACCGCAAAGGCTGACATGTACCATTGGTTTGCCATTCTATTAGTAGCGGTCACGTCACCATCATAGATCTCTATACTAAGATGCCTCACTAGCAAACGTTTGCTTTTTTCTATACACACTCGACGGTAAAAAAGGCGAAATATAGTTCTTAAGAAAAAAAAACAATACAATATTTTGTCGAAAAATTCGACACCGTGTAAACATTTAAATTTAATGCAGTTTATTAACTTTTCAACAGTCGTGTTCACTTTAATTATACTTTCTGCTGTTCTGCAAGTGGTCAAAAGTTCGCGATGGTATCTGGTCATTTCAGTATTTGGTAATTTCTGCACCAAATCACTTCGGCATTCTATGTCTCTTTTCTGGTTCCCGATCTTTTCTTACTTCTTACTAAAGGTTTTTACTAAAGGTATTTAATTATCTGTCCTTGTCACGATGTTACAGTGTTATGCAAACGAGTTTATTGAATTATACTATAGTAAACGCTTGTACTCTAAACTATAGTGATAAAACATTATTTACTACCCCGTTTATCATTTAAAATTTGTCTTATGTCTATACAACTAGGTATGTTTAAATTTTGAGTAAAATCATGTTTAAGTTTGATACTTATGATAACGTATAAATAGTATTTTTGGAAACACATAAATTAATTTTTAAACATATTTGTTTCTTTTTTATTTGTTTTATAAATACAAATTAAACGAATAATTATGTATGTATGTATGTATGTATGTATGTATGTGTGTGTGTGTGTGTGTGCGTGCGTGCGTGCGTGCGTGCGTGCGTGCGTGCGTACGTACGTACGTACGTACGTACGTATGTATGTAAAGTTACTACGAGAAAAAAAAATGTTGCACAAAAAATTGTACATTTTGAAACAATATCTTATACATAACTGCAATCCATGTTGTAGAGTGAAATGTTCAGGAGAAGATACTTCAATCATTTTAACAAACCCAAATATTCAACTGTAAATGTGTGTAACACAACAAAACATGTTGATTCTGATTTGAACAAGCAACAACAGTCGTACATGTATACATCCAAATTGCGTGTATAATGCAATTTATCACGCACACGTCTCAAATACATACATGTGATGAACTTGAATATATTTGGATGTAACAATACTCTCACTGATCTAGCAATGATTTTCTACCTCATAATGCTAGTAATGCGTTTGAATATATGATGTTTCTCAGGTTAAAAGTTTATATAATTGCAAAATATTAAATGTCGTATGTCTATGATACGCATTCCGGGGATGATTTTAGTAGTTATCTGTAAATATAACATAACGCGTTGCATTCTAGGTGTTCTAAGAAATTTTGTTTCATTAAATATGTTTTTTTTTTGGAATACAAAGAAATTCGGTTGCGGCTCTTCAAAACTATGGACCTTGGTAGATGTATGTTTAAATTATTAATTGATTTAGTAATTTAGATTACACACCTATATTAAATCACTAAACATTCTAGCCTTCACAGAATCGACATAACACTAACTTAATATGTTGTACATCGAGATTCAATAATATATTTAGCATACTAGTAAATTATATTCGGACATGTTGACAAAATGAACGCAAATGACGTCAATCAGTTATTTCATTCGCACATTTCTGTCCAATATTTGAAACATTCCAAGAGCAAAAGACTTCGTAATTGGAAACTTTGTTGCCACTCCTTTCAGAAGAAAACATGTCCGTGAAATAGTCTCGCCATTCTACAAGTGCGTGAATTAGGTCAATTAAAACGCGTGTATGTATCCAGCGTCTAAGTTCACAGTAAATAAGTCGTGATTGCAACAATATTTATTTCAAAATAGAGTCTTGTTAGTGGGCAGTTGAAATCAAACAATTCTCGAGTTTGTCGGTACACTGATGTAAACTAATATTTTTTATGATGTATAAATGTAGTCTCAGCAGGACACGGTTTTCATCGGATCACCATGAAACAATGTCCGAATAATGTCCTTGGCGAATCCACTGTCAAATATTATAATGAGCCATTAAAAGTCAAACACTAGGTCACTACTTCAAACTTTTTTAATAGCTGTATAGCTTACTTATACATAAATCAAGGTACAGATAAAATCTGGGATATCTGCTTTAAAAATAGGTTTCTAGGTCAAATACTGAATTCAGCGTTTACACTCTATGTGCTTATTTTTTTTTGTCTGACCAGATTGAAACCGGAGCCAAGTTTGAGAATAAGCATGTGGTTTGAAAACTGGGTTATAAGATTAAATAATATTTAAAACATTGTTTAAGTTATATCATTATTGATTTTTACTAAATCAGGTTGAAACAGTGTCAAATTGATTGCATTTATGAAATATAATTCCAGTATGGGTTGAATGGATTGAAATACTAGTTCTATAATTTAAATTTTGTATTCAGCTTTTTACTTTACTTTGGAAGGAAGCAAAGTCGTTTTTATTCCTAAAAGTGTAACAAAAATTAGTGTAGTATGGTGATGTTCCTTATAATAAATACCTACAATTTACAACAGCATTCTTAGTGGATCTAACATGAACATTAACTATTTTAAGAAATTGAGATTTGTTATAGAAAAGTATTGAATGATAATAAATTTTAAATGTCTGCAATATTAAAAAATATTGTATGCAGGTACAGATACAGGGGATGCAAACATACAGTTTATCGAAGCACATAATTATGAGACATTTTCTTAAGACATTTTTGACAGTGGCTAGAATAACACGATTGTACGCGTATGCTCTACAATTAGGGATTGTCTCGTAGTTTCCGTGCACTGCGCAGCTACATTAAAGTTAGAATGCAAAACTAAATATATATACCATGACAAATTAATATTGACGCAGCTATGATGCACATTGTTTTTTATCTTGACACCAACAATTTCTTTAATTTGGATGAACTTACGTCTAAGTACAATGCATATTTGTTGTTTTCAGTAAGTTAGTATTTTATTATGATATATGGCCTCTGGCCCAATCATATACAATACACATACTTTGTTACAGTAGGCAGAGACGGTATATACGGATCCCCGTGTTCATTTACATAGTCACATTTTAGATGAATATAAATAATTGCAGCAATGACGTCTATTTTCGGAGAATTATATGCTTGTGAAAAATACCGCATACAGCTTTTAGATTCTTACTACTCACAGACAGTTTAACAAAATGAACTCAGATGACGTCAATCAGAGTCATTCATTTGCACATTCAGCCCCGATATTACAACTACTTTCCAAAAGCAAAGAGCTTTTAATTGGAAACTTCGTTGCCAGCCAATCCTTTCAGAATTAAACATGTCTGTACAAAAGTATCGAAATTCTACAAGTGCGTGAATTAGACATCAATTAAAGAGTGTTTGTGTAACCAGCGTCGAAGTTCGCAGTAAGTAAATCATGGTTGCAACAAGATTTACTACCAGATTATTGTTTTTGTTTCATGGGTTATTGATATCAATCTACTAGTATATTAACTGTCATGGACAATTTATACGAGGTGTGTCCCGGAAGTTCACGACTTTGTATAATAACTTTCAGATTACTGGTTATTTTGAACAAATAAATCAGCAACATATATATCGGAACATAAATGTGTAATTACCAGAAGATTATAATAAACATAAAACCAGGAAAAGATGTACTAAAATCACCTATCACGCAACACCCAGAGCACAGGCGACTTCGACGACGTTAACATAACGTTACAATACAGGTTCCCTGTTTACTTTTTCAACATTATCACTTCCGGTGTCTAGTGATCCATTTCCGGAATGTTTCCATGCACCACTCTTTGTCAAGAGTAGAAACGATTCTCTGATGGTTTCTCTGACCTATGTCCGTGGTTGACTCAAAACGTTTGCCGCGTAACTGGGATTTGATATCCGAAAAAGTACGGAACCCCATGGGGGCCAGATAAGGACTGTTTGGTGGACGCTCTAATAACTCGAATCCAAGGACACTGATCTCAAGCTGTGTTGATGCTAATCTATGAGCCTTTAGGACAGCTTGAATAAGATCTCTCCGCAAAACCTGAAAAAGAATATCAAATTGTTAAACAACCATGTGTCATATTGTTTAGAAAATTATTAACAATAATTTTGCATTTATAGTCATAACGCAAAGACTTATTAATATTAATATAATAAATTAATTGTTAAATAATAAATTATGCTCATATAATCGACAACCAAATCATTGGAGTAATACTCCTAATTCACTGTTCTCCCGTCCTAGTACCGATGTAACACTTCAAAGGAATGGCGGGTATCGACCCTAAATAGTTGCCTTAACGTATTCTTATTACCCGAACGAAATAGTTTTCTATTTTTGTAGCAGCTTCATTTCAAGTCAAATATAAAAAAAATCTGATGTGCTTATAAAAGTACAATACATAAACGAACAGTAATTAATTTGTTTCTGTTTTAAACAAGATATACATTTTTTGTATAGACATAAACTAAATATTAAATAACATGATGCTTACTATGTCATTCAATTGAGTTTAAGTGTACACAAAAGAAATCAAATCTTGGCGTGATCATGTTGCAATTTAATATATTCAGAATGCACGCGTGTGGCCGTGTTTATAACAATATAAGTTTATTTTAATTATATTAAACAGCCAATTATGAATGGTCAATGCAGTTTGTCATTCATGCACAAAAATTAACCCAGTTATTTAACAATACATAAGTCAAATAACTACCAATAAGCATACACTTTACTAATTCCAAAATACATATCAAGTGAATGTTTATGTTCTTTTGAACAGAATTACATATGACATGGCTATGGCAAGCATACCAATAATGGACATAAAGGGTTTTAAGACATACGGAACGTCATTACAATGACCACAAACAAAAATACATAATTTTCGAGCATGTTTAACATTGACATTTCCATGTTTTGCCCGGAATAGTTCAAAATCTCCTCCCCAGCTATTGTAAAAAAAAGTTCTCGAATATCACAAACATCACTATGTGCTCTTTTGAATATCGCAAACATTACCACGTGCTATTTTGTATGAAATAGTTTAACCTCTAAACACTTACTATCAAAGTGCAATGATTGGATAAAATTGCAGATTAATTTTCATATGATTGACATTTGTGAAAACGTCTATTGCTCAAGATAAAGTACCTCCGTCGTATTGAATTATCCTGTGATAACCATTATAGAGGATAGCATATTAAAGCACGATAAATGTCATAAAATTCCTTAAGTCCCGGGCTGTTTCATGTATCGGTCTTTTAACATTAAAATGTTGTTAACTTGTAAATATTGCTTATATGTTTAATATCGCATCCTTCTTTGTATAGAGTTCATTGGATTTCACATCGGAGATTTTATCTGAATTTTCTTTTAAGTACAACTTAATTTAAGATTTCCCTTAGGAGCTTTGTGAATACCGGCCCAGGAAATTAATTGGATTGCCACCATTGCCCAGTAATCCCTAAACTCGATTTATATGATTGTTATTAATAGTGTGGCGAAATTAACTTCTAAATAGTCCACATACTCGTAAATACATCTGCAACATTACAATTTTCACTTCATATTTTCGTATGACAACTATTTGGTTAAACAAAAATCATAATTTGATAAACGTTTATAATACAACAACGCAGGGGTTTTAAAGTGTGCTTAAATGTTCACAATATAAATAACCAATTCGAAATACTGATACTTAGAATGTGGGATGTGAATAAACAATTGTTGGAAATATATATAAATACGTATTCAAAAATACTTTATCTTTATTAAACAAAACGTTCATGGTAAACAGTATATGAAAATGAGTAAAATCAAGCTGGTGCATAGTTAACAAAATAGTTTTATTACAGGCCGAAGCCACGCTGAG